>CM076972.1:38502156-38782156 GCA_039105355.1 Benthosema pterotum
GTTTTGAGGTTTTTCGAAAAAAAATGACAAAAAATGACGAAATCTGGCAAAAACGCAAGGCTATAGCCTTACGGTCTTGCACAGCATTGCCGTTTTTCTTCATTTTGAGCATTTTTGAGCATTTTCGAAAAATGTCGAAATTTGGAAAAAAACGCAAAGGCTATAGCCTTACGGTTTTTCATCGTTTTGAGGTTTTTCGAAAAATGACAAAAAATGACGAAATCTGGCAAAAACGCAAGGCTATAGCCTTACGGTCTTGCACAGCATGCCATTTTTCATCATTTTGAGGATTTTTGAGCACTTTCGAAAAATGTCGAAATTTTGAAAAAACGCAAAGGCTATAGCCTTACGGTTTTTCATCGTTTTGAGGTTTTTCGAAAAATGACAAAAAATGACAAAATCTGGCAAAAACGCAAGGCTATAGCCTTACGGTCTTGCACAGCATGCCATTTTTCATCATTTTGAGCATTTTTTTAGCATTTT
This sequence comes from Benthosema pterotum, assembly GCA_039105355.1. NCBI lineage: Eukaryota > Metazoa > Chordata > Actinopteri > Myctophiformes > Myctophidae > Benthosema > Benthosema pterotum. The sequence continues at coordinate 38,502,640 of CM076972.1, forward strand.
CGAAAAATGTCGAAATTTTGAAAAAACGCAAAGGCTATAGCCTTACGGTTTTTCATCGTTTTGAGGTTTTTCGAAAAATGACAAAAAATGATGAAATCTGGCAAAAACGCAAGGCTATAGCCTTACGGTCTTGCACAGCATGCCGTTTTTCATCATTTTGAGCATTTTTGAGCATTTTCGAAAAATGTCGAAATTTTGAAAAAACGCAAAGGCTATAGCCTTACGGTTTTTCATCGTTTTGAGGATTTTCGAAAAATGACAAAAAATGACGAAATCTGGCAAAAACGCAAGGCTATGGCCTTACGGTCTTGCACAGCATGCAATTTTTCATCATTTTGAGGATTTTTGAGCACTTTCGAAAAATGTCGAAATTTTGAAAAAACGCAAAGGCTATAGCCTTACGGTTTTTCATCGTTTTGAGGTTTTTCGAAAAATGACAAAAAATGACAAAATCTGGCAAAAACGCAAGGCTATAGCCTTACGGTCTTGCACAGCATGCCATTTTTCATCATTTTGAGCATTTTTAGCATTTTCGAAAAATGTCGAAATTTTGAAAAAACGCAAAGGCTATAGCCTTACGGTTTATCATCGTTTTGAGGTTTTTCGAAAAATGACAAAAAATGACGAAATCTGGCAAAAACGCAAGGCTATAGCCTTACGGTCTTGCACAGCATGCCGTTTTTCATCATTTTGAGCATTTTTGAGCATTTTCGAAAAATGTCGAAATTTTGAAAAACGCAAAGGCTATAGCCTTACGGTTTTTCATCGTTTTGAGGTTTTTCAAAAAAATGACAAAAAATGACGAAATCTGGCAAAAACGCAAGGCTATAGCCTTACGGTCTTGCACAGCATGCCATTTTTCATCATTTTGAGCATTTTTGAGCACTTTCGAAAAATGTCGAAATTTTGAAAAAACGCAAAGGCTATAGCCTTACGGTTTTTCATCGTTTTGAGGTTTTTCAAAAAAAAAAAAGACAAAATCTGGCAAAAGCGCAAGGCTATAGCCTTACGGTCTTGCACAGCATGCCATTTTTCATCATTTTGAGCATTTTTTAGCATTTTCGAAAAATGTTGAAATTTTGAAAAAACGCAAAGGCTATAGCCTTACGGTTTTTCATCGTTTTGAGGTTTTTCGAAAAATGACAAAAAAATGACGAAATCTGGCAAAAACGCAAGGCTATAGCCTTACGGTCTTGCACAGCATGCCGTTTTTCATCATTTTGAGCATTTTTGAGCATTTTCGAAAAATGTCGAAATTTTGAAAAAACGCAAAGGCTATAGCCTTACGGTTTTTCATCGTTTTGAGGATTTTCAAAAAATGACAAAAAATGACGAAATCTGGCAAAAACGCAAGGCTATAGCCTTACGGTCTTGCATAGCATGCCATTTTTCATCATTTTGAGCATTTTCTAGCACTTTCGAAAAATGTCGAAATTTTGAAAAAACGCAAAGGCTATAGCCTTACGGTTTTTCATCGTTTTGAGGTTTTTCAAAAAAATGACAAAATCTGGCAAAAGCGCAAGGCTATAGCCTTACGGTCTTGCACAGCATGCCATTTTTCATCATTTTGAGCATTTTTTAGCATTTTCGAAAAATGTCGAAATTTTGAAAAAACGCAAAGGCTATAGCCTTACGGTTTTTCATGGTTTTGAGGTTTTTAGAAAAATGACAAAAAATGACGAAATCTGGCAAAAACGCAAGGCTATAGCCTTACGGTCTTGCACAGCATGCAATTTTTCATCATTTTGAGCATTTTTGAGCACTTTCGAAAAATGTCGAAATTTTAAAAAAACGCAAAGGCTATAGCCTTACGGTTTATCATCGTTTTGAGGTTTTTCGAAAAATGACAAAAAATGACAAAATCTGGCAAAAACGCAAGGCTATAGCCTTACGGTCTTGCACAGCATGCAATTTTTCATCATTTTGAGCATTTTTGAGCACTTTCGAAAAATGTCGAAATTTTGAAAAAACGCAAAGGCTATAGCCTTACGGTTTTTCATCGTTTTGAGGTTTTTCAAAAAAATGACAAAATCTGGCAAAAGCGCAAGGCTATAGCCTTACGGTCTTGCACAGCATGCAATTTTTCATCATTTTGAGGATTTTTGAGCACTTTCGAAAAATGTCGAAATTTTGAAAAAACGCAAAGGCTATAGCCTTACGGTTTTTCATCGTTTTGAGGTTTTTCGAAAAATGACAAACAAATGACAAAATCTGTTAAAAACGCAAGGCTATAGCCTTATGGTCTTGCACAGCATGCTGTTTTTCATCATTTTGAGCATTTTTGAGCACTTTCGAAAAATGACGGAATTTTGAAAAAACGCAAAGGCTATAGCCTTACGGTTTTTCATCGTTTTGAGGTTTTTCGAAAAATGACAAAAAATGACAAAATCTGGCAAAAACGCAAGGCTATAGCCTTACGGTCTTGCACAGCATGCCATTTTTCATCATTTTGAGCATTTTTGAGCACTTTCGAAAAATGTCGAAATTTTGAAAAAACGCAAAGGCTATAGCCCTACGGTTTTTCATCGTTTTGAGGTTTTTCGAAAAATGACAAAAAATGACAAAATCTGTTAAAAACGCAAGGCTATAGCCTTATGGTCTTGCACAGCATGCCGTTTTTCATCATTTTGAGCATTTTTGAGCATTTTCGAAAAATGTCGAAATTTTGAAAAAACGCAAAGGCTATAGCCTTACGGTTTTTCATCGTTTTGAGGTTTTTCAAAAAAATGACAAAATCTGGCAAAAGCGCAAGGCTATAGCCTTACGGTCTTGCACAGCATGCAATTTTTCATCATTTTGAGCATTTTTGAGCATTTTCGAAAAATGTCGAAATTTTGAAAAAACGCAAAGGCTATAGCCTTACGGTTTTTCATCGTTTTGAGGTTTTTTGAAAAATGACAAAAAATGACAAAATCTGGCAAAAACGCAAGGCTATAGCCTTATGGTCTTGCACAGCATGCCATTTTTCATCATTTTGAGCATTTTTGAGCACTTTCGAAAAATGTCGAAATTTTGAAAAAACGCAAAGGCTATAGCCTTACGGTTTTTCATCGTTTTGAGGTTTTTCGAAAAATGACAAAAAATGACGAAATCTGGCAAAAACGCAAGGCTATAGCCTTACGGTCTTGCACAGCATGCCGTTTTTCATCATTTTGAGCTTTTTTGAGCATTTTCGAAAAATGTCGAAATTTTGAAAAAACGCAAAGGCTATAGCCTTACGGTTTTTCATCGTTTTGAGGTTTTTCAAAAAAAATGACAAAATCTGGCAAAAGCGCAAGGCTATAGCCTTACGGTCTTGCACAGCATGCCATTTTTCATCATTTTGAGCATTTTTGAGCATTTTCGAAAAATGTCGAAATTTTGAAAAAACACAAAGGCTATAGCCTTACGGTTTTTCATCGTTTTGAGGTTTTTCGAAAAATGACAAAAAATTGACGAAATCTGGCAAAAACGCAAGGCTATAGCCTTACGGTCTTGCACAGCATGCCATTTTTCATCATTTTGAGCATTTTTGAGCACTTTCGAAAAATGTCGAAATTTTGAAAAAATGCAAAGGCTATAGCCTTACGGTTTTTCATCGTTTTGAGGTTTTTCGAAAAATGACAAAAAATGACGAAATCTGGCAAAAACGCAAGGCTATAGCCTTACGGTCTTGCACAGCATGCCGTTTTTCATCATTTTGAGCATTTTCGAAAAATGTCGAAATTTTGAAAAAACGCAAAGGCTATAGCCTTACGGTTTTTCATCGTTTTGAGGTTTTTCAAAAAAAATGACAAAATCTGGCAAAGCGCAAGGCTATAGCCTTACGGTCTTGCACAGCATGCCATTTTTCATCATTTTAAGCATTTTTGAGCATTTTCGAAAAATGTCGAAATTTTGAAAAAACGCAAAGGCTATAGCCTTACGGTTTTTCATCGTTTTGAGGTTTTTCGAAAAATGACAAAAAATGACAAAATCTGGCAAAAACGCAAGGCTATAGCCTTATGGTCTTGCACAGCATGCCGTTTTTCATCATTTTGAGCATTTTTGAGCACTTTCGAAAAATGTCGAAATTTTGAAAAAACGCAAAGGCTATAGCCTTACGGTTTTTCATCGTTTTGAGGTTTTTCAAAAAAATGACAAAATCTGGCAAAAGCGCAAGGCTATAGCCTTACGGTCTTGCACAGCATGCCATTTTTCATCATTTTAGCATTTTTGAGCATTTTCGAAAAATGTCGAAATTTTGAAAAAACGCAAAGGCTATAGCCTTACGGTTTTTCATCGTTTTGAGGTTTTTCGAAAAATGACAAAAAATGACGAAATCTGGCAAAAACGCAAGGCTATAGCCTTATGGTCTTGCACAGCATGCCATTTTTCATCATTTTGAGCATTTTTGAGCACTTTCGAAAAATGTCGAAATTTTGAAAAAACGCAAAGGCTATAGCCTTACGGTTTTTCATCGTTTTGAGGTTTTTCGAAAAATGACAAAAAATGACAAAATCTGGCAAAAGCGCAAGGCTATAGCCTTACGGTCTTGCACAGCATGCCGTTTTTCATCATTTTAAGCATTTTTGAGCATTTTCGAAATATGTCGAAATTTTGAAAAAACGCAAAGGCTATAGCCTTACGGTTTTTCATCATTTTGGGGTTTTTAGAAAAATGACAAAAAATGACAAAATCTGGCAAAAACGCAAGGCTATAGCCTTATGGTCTTGCACAGCATGCCATTTTTCATCATTTTGAGCATTTTTGAGCACTTTCGAAAAATGTCGAAATTTTGAAAAAACGCAAAGGCTATAGCCCTACGGTTTTTCATCGTTTTGAGGTTTTTCGAAAAATGACAAAAAATGACAAAATCTGGCAAAAGCGCAAGGCTATAGCCTTACGGTCTTGCACAGCATGCCGTTTTTCATCATTTTGAGCATTTTTGAGCATTTTCGAAATATGTCGAAATTTTGAAAAAACGCAAAGGCTATAGCCTTACGGTTTTTCATCATTTTGAGGTTTTTAGAAAAATGACAAAAAATGACAAAATCTGGCAAAAACGCAAGGCTATAGCATTATGGTCTTGCACAGCATGCCATTTTTCATCATTTTGAGCATTTTTGAGCACTTTCGAAAAATGTCGAAATTTTGAAAAAACGCAAAGGCTATAGCCCTACGGTTTTTCATCGTTTTGAGGTTTTTCGAAAAATGACAAAAAATGACAAAATCTGTTAAAAACGCAAGGCTATAGCCTTATGGTCTTGCACAGCATGCCGTTTTTCATCATTTTGAGCATTTTTGAGCATTTTCGAAAAATGTCGAAATTTTGAAAAAACGCAAAGGCTATAGCCTTACGGTTTTTCATCGTTTTGAGGTTTTTCGAAAAATGACAAAAATGACGAAATCTGGCAAAAACGCAAGGCTATAGCCTTACGGTCTTGCACAGCATGCCGTTTTTCATCATTTTGAGCATTTTTGAGCATTTTCGAAAAATGTCGAAATTTTGAAAAAACGCAAAGGCTATAGCCTTACGGTTTTTCATCGTTTTGAGGTTTTTCGAAAAATGACAAAAATGACAAAATCTGGCAAAAACGCAAGGCTATAGCCTTACGGTCTTGCACAGCATGCCATTTTCATCATTTTGAGCATTTTTGAGCACTTTCGAAAAATGTCGAAATTTTGAAAAAACGCAAAGGCTATAGCCCTACGGTTTTTCATCGTTTTGAGGTTTTTCGAAAAATGACAAAAAATGACGAAATCTGGCAAAAACGCAAGGCTATAGCCTTACGGTCTTGCACAGCATGCCGTTTTTCATCATTTTGAGCATTTTTGAGCATTTTCGAAAAATGTCGAAATTTTGAAAAAACGCAAAGGCTATAGCCTTACGGTTTTTCATCGTTTTGAGGTTTTTCAAAAAATGACAAAATCTGGCAAAAGCGCAAGGCTATAGCCTTACGGTCTTGCACAGCATGCAATTTTTCATCATTTTAAGCATTTTTGAGCATTTTCGAAAAATGTCGAAATTTTGAAAAAACGCAAAGGCTATAGCCTTACGGTTTTTCATCGTTTTGAGGTTTTTCGAAAAATGACAAAAATGACAAAATCTGGCAAAAACGCAAGGCTATAGCCTTATGGTCTTGCACAGCATGCCATTTTTCATCATTTTGAGCATTTTTGAGCACTTTCGAAAAATGTCGAAATTTTGAAAAAACGCAAAGGCTATAGCCTTACGGTTTTTCATCGTTTTGAGGTTTTTCAAAAAAATGACAAAATCTGGCAAAAGCGCAAGGCTATAGCCTTACGGTCTTGCACAGCATGCAATTTTTCATCATTTTAAGCATTTTTGAGCATTTTCGAAAAATGTCGAAATTTTGAAAAAACGCAAAGGCTATAGCCTTACGGTTTTTCATCGTTTTGAGGTTTTTCGAAAAATGACAAAAAATGACGAAATCTGGCAAAAACGCAAGGCTATAGCCTTATGGTCTTGCACAGCATGCCATTTTTCATCATTTTGAGCATTTTTGAGCACTTTCGAAAAATGTCGAAATTTTGAAAAAACGCAAAGGCTATAGCCTTACGGTTTTTCATCGTTTTGAGGTTTTTCGAAAAATGACAAAAAATGACAAAATCTGGCAAAAGCGCAAGGCTATAGCCTTACGGTTTGGCACAGCATGCCGTTTTTCATCATTTTAAGCATTTTTGAGCATTTTCGAAAAATGTCGAAATTTTGAAAAAACGCAAAGGCTATAGCCTTACGGTTTTTCATCGTTTTGAGGTTTTTCGAAAAATGACAAAAAATGACGAAATCTGGCAAAAACGCAAGGCTATAGCCTTACGGTCTTTCACAGCATGCCGTTTTTCATCATTTTGAGCATTTTTGAGCATTTTCGAAATATGTCGAAATTTTGAAAAAACGCAAAGGCTATAGCCTTACGGTTTTTCATCATTTTGGGGTTTTTAGAAAAATGACAAAAAATGACAAAATCTGGCAAAAACGCAAGGCTATAGCATTATGGTCTTGCACAGCATGCCATTTTGCATCATTTTGAGCATTTTTGAGCACTTTCGAAAAATGTCGAAATTTTGAAAAAACGCAAAGGCTATAGCCTTACGGTTTTTCATCGTTTTGAGGTTTTTCGAAAAATGACAAAAAATGACAAAATGTGGCAAAAACGCAAGGCTATAGCCTTACGGTCTTGCACAGCATGCCGTTTTTCATCATTTTGAGCATTTTAGAGCAATTTCGAAGAATGTCGAAATTTTGGGGGAAAAAAAGAAAAACGCAAGGCTATAGCCTTACGGTTTTTCATCGTTTTGATGTTTTTCGAAAAATGACAAAAAATGACAAAATCTGGCAAAAACGCAACGCTATAGCCTTACGGTCTTGCACAGCATGCCATTTTTCATCATTTTAAGCATTTTTGAGCATTTTCGAAAAATGTGGAAATTTCGAAAAACCGCAAGGCTATAGCCTTACGGTTTTTCATCGTTTTGGGCATTTTTGAGCATTTTCAAAAAATGACGAAATTTCAACAACAAAAAAAACGCAAGGCTATAGCCTTATGGTTTTTCATCGTTTTGAGGTTTTTCGAAAAAATGACAAAAAAATAACGAAATCTGGCAAAAACGCAAGGCTATAGCCTTACGGTCTTGCAGAGCATGCCGTTTTTCATCATTTTGAGGATTTTCGGAAAATAACAAAAAATGACGAAACCGAAAGATTAATGGTCATTTTGAGGATTTTCAAAAAAATCTTTTTGGACCCTTTGCGGGTCCATTTGGTTTCATGTTTACACTCTCAAGAGTTATAGTAGGCCTATTCATCATTTAAATTAGTCCACTTAATTAAGAAGTCTACACAATTCGAGAATGTAGAAGATTAATGGTCATTTTGATACCTTTGCCCGTTTTGTTTGCGGACATCCAGTCTGGAATTGTGGACATAATAAAAAATAAATAAATCTTTAGTTTTGGGTCTGAGCATGGGATGAAAATGTCGTCAAATAGTGGTCCGTGGCTCAAATTCTGAATAAATAGTGGGCCCTGTATCAACTCCACTGTTGCAGGTATGCAAGCCCTGTTCTGCTCATGGGCGTCACCGCCATTCACTATGCGGGTGCCTCAGCACCCGCAACTTTTCACGTCGGAAAAAAAATGATGCAAAAAAGTGGGGGTGCTGGCCAAACCGCAACTGTCCATGCTGTGGGAGAGGCAGAGCCATATGAACCATATAGTCTAGACAGAGTTACGACAACTCCGTCCACTCCAAGAGGCAAGTTCAATGGCGGCTTTTCTACTGAGACTCGAATCGGGAATGGGGACAACAAATAGGGACAAGTCCTGGACCTGAAGTAGGCAGTAATGCAACGTTCTCCGGCAACAGCCTTGCAACAGCCCCTTGAAAACAATGCATTTCCAACTCCAGTTCCCTATGTCCCTATTCAGGCTGCATGAACAGCAGCGCGAGCGTTCAGTTTGTGACCCATCAATGTCGCAACTCTTCTACTAGATGGCAGGCACTGATCTGGGAAGGAGGGAGACGGGGTGACCGGACGCTTGCATTCATTGCTTTGATATGAGTTGCACAGTCGGCGACGGTGCGGTTTGGAAACTTTTTCGTCAATCCACTACATTCTCGTCTCGGCACGTCACGTCAACCATAACTCACAAACGTCTCGTCATATTTTAGTCATCATAGATTTATTGTTTTATCTCGTCACAGTCAGTCTTGTACTGCATTATAACACTGCTTCATTGAAGTGTGTAACCATTACATTTATTGTGAAATATTAGTAAAAAGTGTTTTAGAGGGGGAAAAAACGCGGCCGCCCAAAATTTTTCGCGGCCGCGCATTAGCGCGGCCGCAATTTAACCCTAAAGCGAAATCAGCACCCGCATCTTTCCAGACGCGGTGACGCGCCTGGTTCTGCTTACACCACGTTCGGAGCTGACTTGTCAATGTGCATATAGGCATAGACTATTGTCCCACTACAGCATGGTCAACTTCTCGTCCCGCCGTGTAAAATTCTCCTTTCTGCATAGCGGCAGGGTGAGGGGATGGGCGTTAATGTCGATATCCTTCAATGCGTAGGCGTATTTGCTTCCCTGAATTTGGTCCTTGTTGTGTATCCAATCTATTTATCTATCAATCGGCAAAAACTGTTCACGATCGTACCATCATGTTGTCAAATCGAATTGAGGCAACGCAAGTAAAGGACATAAATGCGAGTATGCGACACCTTTTTTCCTCTCACTTTGGATGAGTCAACACGTAAGCACTAAGCCAGGGGTCGGCAACCCAAGATGTTGAAAGAGCCATTTTCGACCAAAAATTAAATTCAAAACCTGTCTGGAGCCGCAAAAATGTAAGCCTAATAAGTGCTTAAAGGTGAATTCCACCCATTTTATTTATTTTTTTCCTGAGAGTGTACAAATGTGAACCAAATGGACCCGCCATTTGTACACTCTCAGAAAAAAGGTCCGAAAATAAAAAAAAAAATCGTTAACATGGTGAAACACAACCTTTTTTCAGATAAAATAAAAATAAAAATGAAGTTCTGAAAAATATTTTTTTCAGAACTGGACATTTTTAGTCCACACAACATCAAGGTATATTAATGACATAGTAAACTGAGTAAACTGTTGAAAATGGGTGGTTCAGATTGAAAGCTCCACCTCTGATAACTGCTGGGCTTTTTTGGCATGACCAACAAGTGCTACTTTAACTGGCAACTGTCAGACAGCGCACCGCGTTTTTTGGGTGCTGTCAGTGACTGAAACGTTTATATTATGTTGGTGTGGATCACCCCAGGGTGTATGTAATAATGCTACAGCCAGGGAGCCACTAGGGCTGTGTTCTAGAGCCGCATGCGGCTCCTGAGCCATAGGTTGCTGACCCCCGCCCTAAGCAATCTATCATCAGTGTTGTCACAGTAGGTATGTGGCATTGATTTAAATAAAGAAATAGCCTACTTATCATTGATTAGCGACAGCATAAGAATGTTATTAAAATAACTCAGATTCATTGTACTTAAAATGTGTGGGCGGATACAGGAATAGGCCGCGCCTGCCCCGCTAAACACGATTAGGAGGAAAATCCCCAAATTTAAAACATATTGTACAGCTCTCTTCTCTCTGTATTTGAATTCAATCAAACTGGACTATCAAAAGCTTACTGTCATTCGATATACCTATATTGTGAAGTTGCATTAGCTCTGGTCCAGAGCTCCACTGCTTCTGAGTCTGACTTGCATTGGAGCTCTGTTGGTCTCCGTGCATTCGGCCATTACTGCACCCGACCAGCCTCTCTTCTCTAGTGGATATATAAAGAACGTTTTACCTACTCACCAAAATAAACACGTCTTGTGTCATTAGAAAGCCTACTTACCTTGGTGGTCGCACTCTTAGCCCCCCCACCACACGGATAAATTGGACTTTTTGGCCAAAACGTGATCGTTTTTCACCGGAAAAAAAACCAGGATTTGCGCCCTCTACCGATATTGCCAATAGAAAAGTTCCATAGGAAATATTTTTCCTTCAGTGAAAAACGATCGCGTTCTGGCCAAAAAGTCCGTTTTATCCGTGTGGTGGGGGGCTATAGTGGGGTTTCGTCTCCATGTTAAATGTAGATGTCATTTACAACTCTTGTAAAAGTTTCACTTTCAGTCCTAATTTGTTGGTGAGGGTCTATGGAACCATTTTAGTTCGAGTGGCCCGCACAAAAATTAAATAATTGGCCTGTAGGGGGCGTAACAAGGTGCCAACCCTACCAAAACATGTAAACTGTTGTAACTTTTGATCAAATTGTCCAATCTGTACATATGGGATATCTATGAATTCACAATCAGGTGTAGCATTTGCTACCTAAACCTAATTACACATAAAATATATTTGTTCATCTATTATTGGTGTATATCCACAAAAATAGCAAGCAAAACAAGCTAAAATTAGCTAAAACCCGAAGTGAGTTTCCATCTCCATGTTAAATTTAGTTGTCGTTTACAACTTTAAAAGTTTAACTTTCAGTACTAAATTCTAGGTTAGGTCTACAGAACCATTTTGGTTAGAGTGGCCAGCACGCAGATAAAGATTATTAGGGGGCCTTCCAAAATATGATATATGGCTGTCATAACTTATCCAATCTGAACATATGACATATGTATGAATTCACATTCAGAAGTAGTATTTAGTCATTTAGACCATATTACCCCCCCCCCCTCCCGGCCCCCACCCCCACTCACTGGTGTATATCCACAAAATAGCACGTAGTCCAGCCTCTATGTGCAGTAATTTGATGATAATAGCATGAATTTTGGAACACAGTTGGAGCAGGTCATTAGGAGCATTGTTGGCTATGGCACCATCACAGATTTGTCCCTTGGTAATCCTGACAGCTATTTTCTAAAATCTTAATTCTAGTAAATAGTCCCACATTGTCAATGATGAGGAATTCAGTGGTACTATTTACATATGTCCTGTGACCATGGTAGATATTTTCTCATAATGGCCATCACCTGCTGATATTTTAACATAATTAAAATTCTCTGATCCTGATTCTGGTAACTAATCCTACGTTTTCAAGGACGAGGTCTAAAGGATGAGGTGGGGTGAGGGCTTCCAGCCAGAGTTTCTCCTCACTTCTTATGGCCTCAGTGTTCTGGGGCTTTGTCAACTATGTCAATGCCAATGTCTTTGCTGAAGGTTTCTTTCCAAGTCTCTAGCTCAGCCCTGCAAGGTCCAACCCAGACTTGTGCAGATGGCTGCTGGCTCATCTGGCGGCCCAGTTTGTGTGATTACGTGGGGTTGACTGCCGCAATCAGGTTTAGGGGCTTGACCCTTTCAAAATGTGGCAGTCCAGCCAAGTGTCTGCATTTGTTTTGGAGGCTATATACAGGAGACAGTTGCTCTCCAGCACCAGGTGTCATGAGGTGAAGGCTCCTTCAATTGACATGACAGGGACACTGAGAATGACACTAAGGCCACTCCAGTGTATGCACATCCTGCCTGATAGTTATGAGGGCAGATCTTCAGGTGTTTTGTTGAGTCTTCATGGGGAGAAGCATTATGCATTCCGAACCATCTTCAAGAAGGACATGAGAGTCGAAAAGAATGGTCACCATGAAGCAATATGTAACTACTTTGAGTATGACTATTTTCCTGTCAACTAGTTTGTGTGTGAAGGTACAGAACTTCAGCAGTGGTTTTCACCAGACAGCTTTTACTGTATGGATCTGGATGGGGATCTGGCTAGAAGTACACAGACTGGTGTTGGATCTGGATGGGGATCTGGTTAGAGGTACACAGACTGGTGTTGGATCTGGATGGGGATCTGGCTAGAAGTACACAGACTGGTGTTGGATCTGGATGGGGATCTGGTTAGAAGTACACAGACTGGTGTTGGATCTGGATGGGGATCTGGCTAGAAGTACACAGACTGGTGTTGGATCTGGATGGGGATCTGGCTAGAAGTACACAGACTGGTGTTGGATCTGGATGGGGATCTGGCTAGAAGTACACAGACTGGTGTTGGATGGGGATCTGGCTAGAAGTACACAGACTGGTGTTGGATCTGGATGGGGATCTGGCTAGAAGTACACAGACTGGTGTTGGATCTGGATGGGGATCTGGCTAGAAGTACACAGACTGGTGTTGGATCTGGATGGGGATCTGGTTAGAAGTACACACTGGTGTACAGACTGGTGTTCTGACTCACTGGGTACTGGTCAATTGGGTAGAGCTGGTTTGAGTTGGAGGGAGTAGTGAGTAGAGTATGTCAGTTGATTTCATGGGCTCACTTTTCGCATATAGGGTAGAAGACATGAATTTACTGCCTACATCAATACATCAATATTACACATTTTGATGGTTTGACTATTATCTAGCATTTTATATAAAAAAAACATAATCCTTGAAAACGTTTTGTCATCAGAATCAAGATTGTATGTTGTAGGAGCTGAATTGGTAAGATAACAGCAGATGGTGGCCACCATAGCTCTCATCACAGACCCATAGCCAAAACAATTCCTTATGGCAGGCTTTAACTTTGTGCCAAATGTCATGCTTTCATTGAAAAGTGCACAATTTTCACACAGAGGCTGGTATGTCTAACTTTAGTCCCCCCAATACTGTATTGTTTCTATTTATTTACAATTCATACCATTACTCATTCATGATAATATAGGTAGGCACTAACTTCATCCTTCTAGGTTCAACAGAATTTAAATTAGGTGCCCTTTGAAGTAATTTGATGTACATGGGCGTCCATTTTTTCCATATCATATTCCAAACATTAATATTTGAAATCCAGTTAATTCCTGGGTTAGTATTGACTTGACATAGTAAAAGAAAACAAAGAAAAAACAGCAATTGTGAGAAAATAAAGACTTTTAAGAAAAACAAAAATCCGATTTTGGCCAATTTTGAAATTGGGCAAAAAATGCATATTTTTTTTCATCTGCAGATGGGCCACTCGAACTAAAATTGTTCTATAGGTCATCATCTACAAATTAGAAGTGAAAGTCAAACTTTTACAAGAGTTGTAAATGACTGTGTGTCGTGGGACCCCACTACTAAGAGTGCGACCACTAAGGTAAGTAGGCTTTCTAATGACACAAGACATGTTTATTTTGGTGAGTAGGTAAAACGTTCTTTATATATCCACTAGAGAAGAGAGGCTGGTCGGGTGCAGTAATGGCCGAATGCACGGAGACCAGCAGAGCTCCAATGCAAGTCAGACTCAGAAGCAGTGGAGCTCTGGACCAGAGCTATATTGTGAAGTTGCATGATCCAAGAATCTGTCACCAGCAACTATGCAGCAGAAACGTGGAGATTTCAGATGTCCTGTCTTCAGTCGCTGCTGAACCAATTTTTACATTTCCAAGTTGCCAATAGCCTACTATGTGAAGAGTACATTTTCATTGGGTGTATGGGTCACATATATATGACTTTATCAAACAATTCTGAAGAGAGATAATGTCATGTTTCGGCACAGCAGCTTACATGCGCTCAAGTGGTGTGGCAGCTGCGCTAATTATTGGGGACTTTCCACACCAAAAGGAGAATTCCACACCAAAACATATTAGGCACCACCTTGATTCCTGTGTGTGAAATGATAGATAGGCCTAGTGCCCTTGATTCTTGTCATAGATGACCCCTTTTTCCTATCCCCTTTTCTACATTTCACCCTGAGGTCCCCCCTGCCAAACCACATGCACCTCCTAGTGGGGAGAGCTAGATCTGGCCCTCATTGAAATGATATAAAATGGACAGATTTACTTTCTGCTGTACTTATCTCCTCTAAATGCATCTGTAAAAAAAGATCATCAGTGTCTATGTGTGGTCACAGTATGTATAACTCAGACATTTTGTACTTTAAATGGCATGCTTGGAGATAGGTCTAAAATTACAGACGATAGAGAGAGGGTTTCTTTAAGAGGGGATTGACTGAGGCAAGTTTAAAAGGAGCGGGGAAAAATACCATAAGTCATTGAGCAATTTACAATTCCTAAAAGGTGTGGACCAACAGTTGGAAAAAACATCTTTTAAAAACTAAGTGGAAAAACTAAGTAGACAATCAGATGGGCAGGTGGTGGCTAAGGTTGAGAGAGATATTTTGCTGAAATATGTTAGCGTTGAGGTTGGGTGTGCAGTAACAACATTAGCTCTACAATCAGTATTAAAGTGCTGGCGAATATCCACAACCTTAGTAACCTTAGTAATTTAAAAATTCTTTGCATTTCACTGGGGGTAAGGACCAATAAAAGAGTGTATGGATGTAATGAGGGTCCAGGGATTATAGCCCTCCTTTGCAATTAAGTCTGAGAATTATGCTTGTCTTGCTGCTGTGATTGCTGCTTGATACTAGAACATTAGTTGCTAAGGGAGGTGAGTGATTTTTGTTCTTTTTCCAGAAACGCTCTGCCTTTCTGCAATTTCTCTTTAATGACCTTAATTGCTCGTTTAAACATGGTGTCAAATAGTGCTTGTTAAAAACACTGATACGCTCATCAAAACTGAGATTATTTTGTTTGTTCCCGGTAAAAGAAGAATGGCTGAAAAGTTTGTGTAAACAAGGAATGGATTGAGAATTTAGAGGCCGGGAGCATATCCTTGAGGCAGATTTTGGTTCGGGGGAAGGAGGTGGTACCTGAAAAACACTGCATTGTGATCAGAGAGACTAAAATCGACGACATTCACATTTTCCACACTGGTCCCAAGAGAAAAAACAAGTTCCAGGATGTGTCCCCTATCATTACTAGGTTCTTTCACATGTTGGATGAGGTTAAAGGAGTCTACAAGCTTGAGAAAATCGGAGAAATTGAGAAGTTAAGGGGCAACA
This sequence comes from Benthosema pterotum, assembly GCA_039105355.1. NCBI lineage: Eukaryota > Metazoa > Chordata > Actinopteri > Myctophiformes > Myctophidae > Benthosema > Benthosema pterotum. The sequence goes on from CM076972.1 coordinate 38,517,941, forward strand.
GACATGAACACCGAAAATCACTAATCTGTCATACTTTAACATAATCATGGATAGCAAAGTTGCAAATCTTTTGGGAGAATCAAAGAATTTCTAAGATGAAAAACAAACCAGGAAGTGTTATGTGAGTGTGAGCTCTTCATGCCTTTATAGGAGTGGTGTGCCTGGTGGTGGCAGTCATGTACTTGCCATTTTTTTACTTGCTAATTAGATATTGCATGATAATATTGTGGTGGTTGTCATGATTTGTCACGACCCGTGTTGGCTTTGTCCGTGTCCGCAGCGTAATCATGTTTATATTAACCATTTTCAAAAAGTCTGAGGAAAATGAATGAGGATTCCATTCATAGAACATGGGCGATGTCATGAAAGGGGCGGGACAGCTGAGCTCTAGTAGTATTTTCCGTCGCTTTTCCTTGATTTCCACATTTTTTTAAAAACTGCAAAAACTGTGAAAATGGCATACATTATGTTGTTATGTTGAGACCATGTACTATAGCCTGTCATTTTCCCAGGTTGTCATTTTTTGAAAATTGTTGAAAAAATATGAAAAACAGCATTTAAAAAATGAATGAAAAGGACCAAAAACGACTAAAAACAACTATATCATGTCCTCCGAGACCAATGAGAAAATGACAAAAAATAAACCATGTAAATACAACATATTGAGCAGGGCACCACAGGGAGTTGAACCCTGTTCCGGTAAACCAGAAGTACTACAACCAGTGCCTTATTTTTTAGTTGTCATTTACAGGTTCAATAGCAATCACATGAATTTACATGAACTTAAAAAAATTACCAAATCAATGAAAAATGACAGGCCCTGTAACTCTCTCAGTTAAAATATCCATCGTCTAAATTAGCCCACTTCATCTTCATTAAGAAGTCACACACTTTGAGAATGTTTAAGAATGGTCATTTTGATCTGTATGTTTGCCTGTTTTGTTTACAAAAATCCAGTCTGGAATTGTGGACAAAAACAAAAGAAATATTTCAGTTTTGGTTCTGAATGCTGAATAAATAGTGGGCCCTGGTATTGAAAAGGTTGAAAACCACTGACTTACAGTAGTCGTACGTGCACACTGAGGGTAAAAGAGGACAGACAGGGGTGCTTTCACAAGAAAAGACCTGAGGCTTTCTGTGCCTTCTTTATTTGACGTTTACAAGTAATGCACACACAATATTCACTGCTCCTAGTGAACACTGACTCACTCCTCCTCTTGAAAATGTTACTGTTTGACTTTTGTTTTTGGACAAACAGCTTTGACATTACCTGCAGGGTACAGTGGAGTAAGAGCAGAATGTGTCACAGTAAGTACTGTCAAGGGTTTGCGGAATAAAAGTAGAGGCTACACCTGAGAAGCTGACATCAAATTAAACTGGCCATGTGCCAGGGGCACCTTCACCAAGATTTCCAGAGGTCTTAGTACATAAAAAAACAACTTGAAAGAAGTATGATGCACTCTGTAATGTACTGGCATACTGATATGCGAGTCTTAACAACAACGGTAATGGCAGCAAAGATGATACATTTATGTGAGAGCAGCATATTTAAACATTACACTACACTACATTTAACAAAAGGTTTGTTACAACTTGTGCCAATGTCACGACATTGGTGTGAAACCTATATTACATATGGCTTAATACTGAAAAATCACACCCAAGGAAATGATAAGTAAGACGAGAGAAATGGACTGTGTGACGTCTCATAACATTATTTTTGGCTGTTTTAAATCAGATGAGTCAGAAACATTTATCACTGTGAATGTCAACGTGCGGTATATTCTGTCAGGGGTTCGGTCAGTGGCGGTCAAAAAACAGGGTCAAAAAACACTTAGTGACTCATAAAAACATTCCCCAAATAACAACACAACATGTGTCATCTCCGCCTCCGGGCTGAAGTAAGCATCTGACGAAGTACGATGAAGTACGTCAAACAACGCATACTCAACCGAAAAAAATAAGACAGCAGTTTACTTGTTGAGTCCACTGATCAATACTACATTAAAGTTTTTACTTTGTCATCAGGATGTTATAACCTATTACAGCACAACAAGTTTGTAATAGTAGAATTGATCGATCGATATTGTGTGACATCTCTAAGTTGTACCATACAACATTACGGTATAGAAGAAATCTACCCCGGAAGGCTTTCTTACCTTTATTTGCGGTTGATTTATCTCCCCAAAAATGGTCCAGTTGTTGCATTTTGTGTGAGAAAAATCACCAATCATCAATCCACCTATTTCCATCGCTCCATAGCTAGTGGGTGATGTTTAGAGTGACTCACACTTTCACTTTCGGTTCAGCTGTAAGCTCCCACCAGACGGCTGAACCATGGCTGAACCCAAAGTGAAAGTGTCAGTGTTAGCCTCATTCTAAGCTTATGGCGGGATAGGGGAAACAAAAGACAAAATGGTTCTTGTTTTTTTCACTAACAATCGGACCATTTTGGCGGAGATAAATCAACCACAAATAAAGGTGAGCAGGCCTTCTGGGGTGGAATTCTCCTTTAATGATCTGCCGTTCTGCCCCAAACCCAACACTCACGGAATAGACAGCACTTCCAGCGGCTCCTCGTCCTCTTGGTCCAGCTCTACCGTAGAGAGGGTAAAGCAGTGCTTGACTGTCACTGGCAGAGCCACCACTCTGTTTACACGGTGATCAGACTCCAGGCCTGTGGCCCCAGCTGTCCCCCTGCCCAGCACAGGGCAGCCCCCAGCGCCGCGGTCACCATCACGGCCAGGCTGGCCTTAAGCACGGCCCCGGGGGGCCTGGTGAAGCCGGCGGGAGCCACGCTGGCCAACATGGCCACGGTGACGGTCAGTGTGAACACGATGGAGACGGCCGTGTTGATGGCGACGATCTGGCCGAACTTGGCGAAAGGCACGATGACGCAGAAGAAGAGGGGCACGGTGGAGATCACCGTGGTGACGGCGCTGGAAACTATGGCCACGCCCACGTGGTTGACCGCCTCCAGGGTCCGCCTCTGCCTCTTTGCCGCAAGGCCCTGAAAAACAACGCCACAACGGGGCTGATGAGTGGAAGGAGCCACTCCTGTTTGTTTTAGGCTCCCAGGGAAATTCATTCCCTAATAAATACCCAAACGGACTCAGGCTCCACACAGCTTTATCCAAACTGATTACAAGCCCATGGAGGGATGTTTGTTCAGATCAAGGGCCTAGCTACGGGTGGGCCAGGGTGGGCCGCGTGTTTATTAAATACATAATGTAATAATTAAGGCTGTCAGTATTAACTAGTTAATCGCGAGTTAACTCAGCCATGAGTTTATCTCTTCTTAACTCGATTCATTTATTTAGTGCAATTAAGTCGTAGTACACAATTAGAGAATGTAGAAAACCTTTTTTTTTAAATTGCATGTTCGCTCCTAATGGTACCACCAATAAAGCTTGGAATTGTGGACAAATTCTTTAATTTAGGTCTGGAAGTCTAAATAAATATCATCAAATGGTGGTCTGTGGCTCAAATGCAGAATAAATAATCGACCTTGATATGAGAAATCTTGAAAAACAACATTTAAAACCAATAAAAAAGATGTAATTAAATTGCAATTAATCAAAGATTAACTATGGGCAATCATTCGATTAATCATGATTAAATACTTTACCGGTAATCGACTGACGGCTCTAGTAATAATGTGTTACGTTATGAACAAACCTACGACCCCTCACAATGTAATAAATGCTCCTAATGTAATAATGGCCCATATTGTTGGGTAAAAAGTCACTGTAATATTGATAAATGTGGCCCATAATGTTGCGAAAAGTCTTTCTTGCTGTCATTTATTACCTATACTGACACAGGGCTTGACACTAACACTTGCCCGCTTGCCCGGGGCAAGTAAAAAAATGGTGGGGCAAGTGAAGACTGCTACCTGGTTGCCCGATCGGGCAAGTGTGCAACTTAGTGCACTATAACACAACACAATATAGATTTGTCTTGAGGCAGTCATTGCATTCTGCCTCTGTGTCTTTCCCTGCTTTCTAGCTATCTCTACCCATCTCTCTCCCAGGTCCATTTGGTTCCAAACTATCATTTTGCTGGGGTCAGGGACCACTGGGTCTGTGACCAGTATGGGCTAATTAAGATGATGAATTTTAACTCTTGAGAGTGTAAAAATGAAACCAAATGGACCCGCAAGGGTCCATTTGGTTTCATTTTAACGTTCTCAAGAGTTACATCTGGTTAACCAACTTAGCTGGGGACCACCTGGAACCCTCTCAGGAACCACTGGTGGTCCCCGGACGGCCTGTTGAAAACCCCTGGTTTAAAGCACCCAAGTAGGAAGTAAACTTAAATGCAAAATTTACAATATATTTTTGGTGGGCAAGTGACCATGACCTGAGGGCAAGTAGAACCTGACTTGCACTTGCCCGATGGACAAGTGCCTCGAAAACCTTAGTGTCAACCCCTGCTGACATAATATGTACATATGTATCATGATCAGTAAGCAGGCTATCATGTTCTGGCTTCACCCTGCATGGTTGAATAACGCCGATCAAACACGTACCATAGTGTGCCCCGGCGTGGAGGGAAGGGTTTCCCAGGCCAGCAGGTATCCCTCCACAAGGTGCAGACAGTAGTCGACGGAGGAGCCCACCAGTATGGACAGGGAGATGGCCTCCACCGCTCCCATCTCCCAGCCCAGCAAGTACATGACTGCCGCCACCAGGCTCACCACTCCTATAAAGGCATGAAGAGCTCACACTCACATAACGTTGTACTAGGGAAATAAAGGACATCTGCAGTAGGACGTCATTGAATCTCAACATCTGGTCCACTCGCACCCCCAGGGACCCCCAGTGGTGAGCACAAGTGGACCCCCAAAATGACATGTATTTGGCCGCACATCTCTGTCTCAAAATGAGTTAACACTGGAACACCCAGATATAGCTCTACTTGCAAAAACGAGATTTACACCTTACTACTACTAAGATTTGTAATAATAATAATAACAATAATGATCGTAATCATAATCATAATAAATAGCAAATGTATAATAATTATAATAAATGAAAGTTTTACATTTTTGGGGATATCTTTCAAAATATTAAATGTACATGTTATAGACATTCTAATGATTACAAAATATATATTTATTGCAGACATTTCACTTACTTACTTTTATCAGGGTTAAAGGTTAAAAGTAAAAAATCATTAAAAAATCCAATTCCAGTCTCTGTGGGGGGTATTATTATGCAAATACCATCATATCAAATAGCATTGAAAGACTAAACAATGAACATCAATCATAATGTTAAAATGTGGAAAAGACCTGCATAAAAATAGATGAATTCGTAATTAATTAAGGGGTTAATGCTAACAAAAAACAACTGGGTCTTCTCGGGACTAAACCATTTATTTAAAATGTTTGCTTTGGGATTCAGATCCACAAGCTATGAAATTGCATATCTCCAATTTAGAATAGCGCAGCGAGCATAAAATAATGGTTAAAGTGGTTATGATGATTCACAATTTAAATCTAAAACGACACAGCTGGTTTCGTTATCATGCAGTTACATCCAGTTCCAGACTCATCTAGTCCTGGCGTTTACCTAGAATGGTAAGCAGTATTGACAGCAGCAGAAGTGGATGAGCGGTAAACACAGACACAGCTGCCACACAGATGGCCAGAGACAGCAGCAGGCTCCAAAGGGCACTTTCCACTCCTACAGAGACAGACCAGGGGGGGAGAAATACCTTCAATTTGTCTTCCAGGCACAGAGCTGAAAATACGGTGGCCTGGAGGAGGCGCAAAACACAATGACAGTCATGAAACAAATGACGAAATTGCACCAAACATATCCCAGAGAACAAATAAGCAATGTGCGCGATGGTAATCATAAAGCACGACAGGGTCTGTGTTGTCTGAATGCGTATACTGTAGGTTGCATCACCAAGTTCCATCCATGCAACTCGATGAAATGCTATGCTGTATTGTCATAAAGTCAGTATCCTACTGTATGGGCTTTTATACCTTCTGTGTCTCATTTGTTGCTATACATCAGTGTTTTTCAACCTTTTTGATACCAGGGCCCACTATTTACTCAGCATTTGAGCCACGGACCACCATTTGATGATATTTTAGCCCCACAGACCCCAAAACTAAAGATATATTTTGTTTTTGTCCATAATTCCAAGCTGGACTTCACAAACAAAACAGGCAAACATCAATATGAAGATTAGTCTTCTATATTCTCTAATTGTGTACACTTCTTAATTAAGTGGGTTAATTCAGATTAATATTTTAACTCTTGATAGTGTAAACATGAAACCAAATGTTTACGCTGTCAAGAGTTGCATCTGGCTAACCAACATTCCATCCTTTAGCTAGGGACCACGTGGAACTCTCTCAAGGACCACTGGTGAAACCAAATGGACCCTTGCGGGTACATTTGGTTTCATGTTTACACTATCATCATGTTTCCCTATGAATGCAGCATTAGGCAAAGCTAATTGTAGAATGGGCGAATTGGACCGCTCACTAGACCGTTGCCTGTTGGGCACTGGCCTACTCAGGAATAGGGATGGGACCCGGAAACCATTCCACTTTCCAAACGCAGTTCTGAAATTGAACAAATAATTGGTTCCATCGCATTTGGAACAGTTTCTGGATCATTCTTTTTCACTACTGTCAGAGCTGGTAAAGTATGCAGACTTGACGTCTGCTATGTACAATTACTATACCAGTGGTTCAACATTTTAATTTCACTCTAAGAGTGTACCATTATTTGCACTGTCTAGGAGTTACAGTCCATATGGAACCGTTAAAGTATCGTTAAAGGGAACTGTTAAAGAATCAGACTGCTAAGAGGCAAATCGTTAAGGAGGTGGGTGCGTTAAAATCGTTAAAAGGTTCCCAGCGGCGACTCGGGAACGATGCATGTTGGAAATAAATTAGCCAACCCGTTATGCTTGCCTAGCTGTTGTACCTGTTGTCAGAGTACTTGTTGTCGCGTACCCGTTGTTCTGTACCTGTCACCCGTTGTGAGCTTCTACATCGGCTATTTTTGCAACCCTTCTTTGACACTGTAGTGTAAGCAAGCCATTAATTTACAGGAAAACAATTGACTTAGGATAGGGTTCTGCTCGACGCCAGCCAACATGCCAGTCACGTTTTTTCACTTGCCTATAATTTCCATGAAAATCTGCTTCCAGTGTTCACAGGTCTGGAAACCTCGTTGCAGGGCAGAGGTTGGCGGCAGAGCAGCAAGCTGTTGACGGATGAAGGTCTCCCACTGGAGGAAGTCTGAATAGGTCTGAAAGGAGGACTTCCCTTTGTATGTGGTCTTGGGGGAATAACAGAAAAGATAGAATAGAGAAGGCAGAGATCATTATAAATGGCATTGAATACCAGCAGTGGAAAAGAAAAAGCTCAACTCCAGTACTCAAGTATAAAACTTTTTTTTCCTTTTTATTAATTCTTTAAAAGGTATCAGGTTTGCTATAATGGTAAATGGTGCAATTATAGAGTCTTTATCCAAGGTGCTTTACATAGTGCATTACATTCACACACCAACTGCGGAAGAAACCATGCAAGGCGCAAGCAGCACATTGGGAGCAATTTGGGCTTCAATGCTTTGCCAAAGACACTTCGAGGAGGACCCAAGTTGTTGGTTGCATGTAATTTGAAGAGACATTTTCACCATTGTTCACAATAAAGAATACACAATGTCATTTGGTGTAACCAGTAACCACATTCAAATTTGAGATATTGCATTATTATGACCTTTGCTGCATCTCTCTGTCCCTCTTCCCAGCACACAACAAAAACAAACAAACAAGAGAAAATGACATTAACGACAGACTACTCACAGACTCAAAGGCCATAGAGAGCCAGCGAACCTTTCCTCCGTGCATGCCCACGGCTCCGTGAGACAGCTGTCCAGGTAGGAGGTTGGGCTCAGGGAGAGAATGACATTCAGGATGCAGAAGAGGCAGAATAGATGACAGCTTGTTGCCTTGGGGATCGAGAGGGAAGCTGTCATAAGTTAAGAGACATATTTCATCTAAAAGTTGTCAACGTAGTTTGTACGTTTCGTGAATGTTAGTTACCTGAAGGCAAACACTGGGCTCCTCCTGGCTTCACCAGCTGTTTATTCGCACTGACGAGTTTGCAGATTTTACAAAGATGCCCCATCTCTTGGAAGATATCAAATTCCGGATCCAATATAACACTGCCCTTTTGGGGGAAATTATGCAGATGACCATAGCAAAATAATACGTTTTAAACCATTTGGCACTAGATTCTACAAAATGTATTCTATATATTTCTGAAAAACCTCATGTTTCTACTTTAGTGGTCCTTAATATTTCATGTCAAGGACCCCCAAAATCATCTGTATATGGCCACAGACCGAACATGTAAAATATGCAAACAAAAACAGCTTGCCAGAACAGGTGCCGCCTCGTAAAGCACCCGAGTTAAAAGCATTTGATGTGACAGAATATTCAAAGATTTGTGCCTCTCTTTTTCAAAAACAGCAGACCTACAGGCTCACAGCTTGTAGGTGCTATTTTTCAATAGCAAAAGATAATGCTAATGCTTTCAATAGCTAATACATAAAACACCAAAAGAGTTAAAAAAAAAAAAAAAAAAAGGTTAAAATGTGGCTGTGTTGTATTGATTTGGGCCCGTATTGTTTTCATCAATCCTGACTATAAGCAAAATGACTTTGTCAGCTCCTCTTTGTCAGGTCTAAAGACTAACACTGACGAGCTAAACGTAGTCTTTTCAAGTTACTAAAATGTGTCTAAAACGAACAATCATTTTGCACAAAGGCTAACTAAATCTTAAAAAAGCCTGCCAAAAACAATCACATAGAAACAGGTGCCGCCCTCACCATATCTCCAATGACGTGGTTGCCTGTGCGCTGGGTTCGGTTGACCCCCAGGATCCCAAACACCACAAACACCATAGCGCCCGTGTCCACAAGGGGGCGGACCGCAGGCTGGCCGCATGTGCCACTGAAACACGGGTTGAAGCCAAAGGTTTTGGAGGAACGCTTCATTTTTTCAGCCACTGTAGGATCTTTGAAAAATGGAACAAAAATAAAAAGGGAAGCGAAAATTAAAAAAAAAAAAAAAAAAAAACAGCAGAAACTAATGCTTTTATATCCAACCCCTTCCTCACTTACCGCTGGGGACGGGGACATAAAAGACACCCTTGGTGGGTCCGTTGGGCCCAAAGCTGATCCCACAGCCAGGTGGATTGGCACACACCCTGCTGGGGTGAGGTCGCAGCCGCTGCTGGGCAAAGTACAGCCTCCTGGAGGTGTGACATTTTAATTCACATCAGGCATTCACATCGGTGAACAACAACACATCCACCAAACTAGCAAACGATTCATGGAATCATGCTTTTAGGCTTCGACAGGCTCTCATTTAGTTTCACCTGCTGTTTTGTTGCTGAGAGGTCGCCACATAGAAAGAAAAGTCATACGTCCACCCGTGGTGGGGGTCGCACGCGTGAGACGAGATCATCCAGCTGGGATTGGGCCGGTACGCGTGGGACACGCACACCGTCATCCGGGTGCTATAGTTGCTGTGAGGCTGGTTGTAAGCCTAGTAGGACAATCAAGATTAGTCATAGCGTGATTAGGACTTTTAAACTGGCCCACATACGTTTGGAAACCTAACTTTGGGAAGTATTTTCTCCATCTTAAAAATACCAGTTGGCATTGTATTTTATGTCGTTTTAATCATTGATTACCGATTAGTCACCTTTACAACAAGTTATGGTCTATAGAGATCGGACATTCCTGGAATGAGTAACACTGCTAAATGTGTGTTGCACCCTCAAAACCTTTGCCAAAATGACAAATTCAACCTTGCTTTGAGGAAGACTCTGAAGATATGGGGTCATGAGCAGCATAAACAAAGTCAAGAAAGTGACAGGACCCATGCTTATGTGCCTGGCACACAACTGTGACTGAGTGGCACACACCTGTGACTGTCACACTGCCAGGACTTGAAGTTCATTGCCAACAGAACATTTCATTTTGCCACATTTTTTGAGGTTGCAACCCACACATTTAGCAGTATTATTCATTCCAGAATGTCCGATCTCTACAAGCCATGCGTTATTCTAAAGGTGACTAACCAACAATTAAAACGATATAGAATACAATACCAACTGTTATTATTAAGATGGAGAAAATAATTCCCAAAGTTAGGATTCTGAATTAAGGTGGGCCAGTTTATATTGACACATAGTGCGTCCTGTCTAATTTGTTTGCTTTCTTTCCTGACCTGAAATGTTGATAATTCTCCGTGTTCTACGCTCAACAGCTTCCACGGCGAGGGAACACTGGCATTAAGGGAGAATCTGTAAATGGGGGTAGAGACTCCTAGCTCCAACTTTGAGATGAATACCGTCACCAACGGGCCTACGGTGACAAAGTGCAACAGCGGTTGGCTTGTGTGCAAATATATTCCACTGCATGTTTCACAAGCAATGTCAAAAACAACTACAGAAGCCTTTTACCTGTAGCGTCGGAGGTAGAACTTGGTTTCCCGAGACCCAGAGTGGAATTCGCTTGGCTACGCGTACGTCCCGTGCGGGTGGAGAACTTGAACGTCGACGTGGCTCCCGCGCGAGTAGGACTGCTGGACAAAGAATGAGGCTTCTCCATGAACACTCCTGTGTGGCACGATGGACATTTTTTAGAGATCAGGGTGCTGGACATGAGAATGTATGTCATTCTAGGCATGGGTATGGGGGGGGCATGATGGCATGCAAAACAACCGAAGATATCAATTAAAGTGCCTAACGATATTGCTCTGTAGTGATTTCCACTATTGTGATAAACGGTAATACCGGTATATTGCCCAAGACTAGTGCCTATATTTAAAATGATTTGACACACTACTACTGCTACTACACAGTTGTGGCACCACTACACCAACAGCATTTCATCAATGAAAACAGAAAACTCTCTGAGTCAGACCTTTAGCTTTATGCATGCTGCGTGTATGTCGCAACTTCAACAACAACTGATGATATTATTGATGCTTTACTTGCCTAATAACAGTCCTGTAACAAAAAATGGTATGGGTGCGGCTTCATTGCCCGTGGTGCGAACCGACACGGGCGATGAAGCCGCCTCCATGTATGTCTAAGGTCTCACCAGAGCACATGGGGCAAGCGATGCCTTGGCCACTGAGATTGCTTCTCAGCGCCAGTAGAGTCTGGAGGTTAGTGTCAGGGCGGAACAACAGCGGGGCGTGAGTGGCCGGCCTCAGGAGACAGCAGCAGCCAGCCGATAAAAGCAGAATGAAAAGGTACACACCTGGGGATGAGCACATAGTCAACAGTAAATCAATTAGTTATGGCATCTGATGAGATATGAGACAAATCTGGGCCAAGACATTTTCCTCCCCAATGCATTTCTAATGTCTAATAACATGTACTAAAAGATTGAAATTCAACTCCTGTTTGAAACCTCGTAAAAACAGGTCAAAGTCACAACCTATAGAAGGCACAACATGCAAAATGTCATCATGCTTTATGCAGCATGTGATATGAACTAGGGTGATTTTATGAATCCATTCCATGCATTAGTTTTGCAAAAAAAAAACTTACCTGTTTGGCTGAAAATTGCCACTTGCCCAGATTTGCTTATTTATGATGACATGTCTGTTTTTAGCCCAAGGAGTGTTTTTTCTGATGAATACTAACGCTTGGAATGGATTCAGCATCATGAAAACAACCTAGTTAGACATGCTACATAAAGCTGATGACATTTTTAGACACCATTAGAAACACATTGGTGAAGACATTTCTGGCAGTGATTTAAATTAGTTCCCAGATTTTCATAACTTTCCCTAACTAAAAGAAGGAAGGTGGCGTTACACCTCATCGCCATTTCAGGCCACGGACTTAAGCCGAGTGTTTTTGTTTGCTATTTTTGAATGCACCAGATACTTTGTGCTTTGTTCTCGCCCACAAATCCAAATTCCAATCAATGATTCATTGAAATGGTAATGAATGATTGAATGTTGAATCTCTGAGTAACCCCAACACACCAGCGGTGGGTAAACACACAGTGCCGCCGTGTTTCCGCCTTGTGATGTACAGATCAATTACAGTCACTTTGGAATAGGGTGTATGAATAATGAATCGCACCTGCGTGCTCAAATTTTAATTCCACCCCAGGAGGGAACAACGTTGTTTGGAAAAGGCATGCATTGTTTGGCATGAATTGTTTGAACAGCCGAGAGAAACAACAACCAGAAAGGTGCACTCTTGACTTAACACTGCTTGGTCTCTTCTGAATGTGCACAGAATCGGAAATAAAACTGTCAGACTCGAGCCACCGATAAACAGTTGTACATTATCTCTGATGTAGAGCTTCACTTCGCTTCACTTCACTCATTAATAGGGATGCACCTATATGGAAATTCTTCACCGATACCGATGTTTAAACGATAGTCGATAACAATACAGATATGGGTTTATTTTGTTTTTGCTTTTTCCACCTTTTGTACCAGGGGAAACTATTCATGTTCCGTACAAGAAATACATCTCCAGAATCTACAGCTTGGTAGACTACAGATGAGCAACACACCAACATAGGAAATGCAAAATGTATGCTTTTCAACAACAGAGAACATCGACTACTGCTATCGGTTAATGTCAGTTTCATTTGCTGTGATACCGATGTTGACCAATAACAGCAAATATCGATTCATCACCGATATGTGGTCCGATACATCGGTGCATCACTACTCATTAACTATACTAACTGACAAACAACTTCACGACCACTGAAAGGGACATTTCACCATTTTTGCAAAAACAATACAGGTATATAGGTTAATGACATTTAGAAGATTTCGAACAGATTTAGACATTTCCTGTGGGTCTTTATGCATGTGATATGCGTTTTTAGATATTTCAGATTTTAGCAGCGAGTCCAGTGTCTCTGAATTGTGGGAATCGTAGTCCAGGAGGTCGTGTCCATGACATCAGAGACACTGGGCTCACTGCTAAAATCACTAGACAAAACCACATTAGGCCTACACACTTTACAGTAAAGACCACCCGGAAAGTGTTCTAAATCTTCTAAATGTCATTAAAATATGGAGGTATTTATGTTTAAGAACGGTGAAATGTCTGTTTAAGTGAGTGCTGCACATAATATAACACACACAAGTCAGAGTGAGAGGAGGATATGGAGAGCAGGAAAGGGGGAGATAGAGAGAGAGGGAGGACTCGGGTCATTTTTACATCACCAGGTACCAAAACAGGCTGCGAACAGGCAGGAAATCTTCACCTAGAATAGCCTTTCGCTTCCGTACGGCCGGCTCTGCCACCAAGTGCTTCAGCGCCCACTGGAGATTGGTGCTCACCACACCCACGTGGTGCTGCGGCCCTGCGGCAGAGAGAGGCGTCTCCTCCACGGACAGGGACAGGATGGCTGCGTCGTCTTCTGCGTCACAGGACCCTGGGGACAGAGAGAGAGAGAGAGGCAAATGGCTTGTGCTCAGCATCGCTCGCCTTGAACACCAGCGTTTTTCACAGGTGGAACTCATCTTCACCCATCGTTCATTGGCCATCTGGAGTACAGGGAGTTTTCCCGGTGGCCTGCGCCACCTAGTGGCCTGGACAAGATCCAAAATGCACTAGTGGCACTTCCAAAATGCACTAGAATGTGCTAGATGCTTGCCTGGAACATACAGATCAAAATGACCCTTAATCTTCTACATTCTCTAGTTGTGTAGACTAAGTTGGGCTAATTCACATGATGAATATTTTAACTCTTGAGGGTGTAAAAATGAAACCAAATGGACCCGCAAGGGTCCATTTGGTTTCATTTTTACGCTCTCAAAGAGTTACATCTGGTTAACCAGCTGCCCCCTCCAGGGTGGCCTGGCAAAGGCAAAATTGTCCCGGTGGGAAAATATGTGCCAATCCGCCCCTGATCTTCACCCATCGTTCATTCATTGGACACCAGGGAGATAATATACCTTCACCTGGCTCCATCTCCACTGACAGCAGCGCCACGTCGTCGTCATCATCCGACAAAGGACTGTGGCTCCTCGCCGACAGGCCTGCAAATGACTTCCACCTTTGACAGGGGGAGGAAGGTTGGTGAGAGAGAGACAGACAGACGCTAGACACAGTAAATCACATATCACTCACTGTGGCACTATGCATGTAGAAAACTGCTACCAAGTCCCCTTTTTTTCCACCGGGTGCGAACCGGTTCAGTTCATGCCGATTGCCATTTAATACCTACCGTATATTAAATGGCAATCGCCATGACACATCCCCCGATTGGTTACTTGCACAAAGACAGCGATATATTGTATTACAGATCTTAAAATATAAAATATAGAATTTGGGCATTATAGGAAAATGAAAAAGGCTCCTACTGCAGAAGGGCTATCCTATATTCACTGATCTCTGTTGATCCTAGAAACAATTTAATATAGGTATAGTTTTGCCAGCTCAATTCATAAATAATAGGGGTGTAGCAATGTAGTAACTATCGATATTGATTTTAATTAAAACAATCAAAGTATCTCGTTATGTAAACAGCAAATATCGTAGGGGGTCTCAGACAGAGAGAAATAAGGACACCTTGCCTTACCATTTCAACCAGGCGTGTTCTCGGTCTTGAATACACTGGGTCCAGACACACAGGGCAGCCGGCATTACAATGGACACTGAAAGCCAGCAGCAGCTGACAATGAGAGCCATGAACAGGCCAAAGTCGTGCACAGCTGGAATCTAACCGGCAGTTACAAAAAAAAGAAGAGCAGAAAATATTAGAGCCATTTCTTTTGTGCCTGTCATGTCACATTCACACTTCTGAGAGTATAAGAAGTCATGCATGACATTTTCAAATCCTATACACTTTCACTACCAAAAAATTGCTCAAAAATGGCTCAGACTACCGTAAAATTGGAGCTGCACACCTTTTATTCCGAGCGAGACTGACCAAATTGATGCACTCCCGGGAACACAAAAGCATTTCAGAAGTGCATAAAAAACAGCTGAATTTGTTTTATTGAGCTTCAAACTCAAAACACAAAACAGAGTGAAAAAAATACAGTGCTCTAGGGGGCCCTGGGGTCTTTAGACCAGGTTTCTGGTCATTTTTGGGGAAAATAAAATAAAATAAAGAAATAAATAAAGAAACTCATTTTTCACAACTGTACCAAACTCGTTTTTGGGTGTAAAAGTGTTAATAATTGTTAGGTTTGGCTGTTTACTTGAGAGAAGGTATTTGCAGCGTAGGCGGCCGCCGTGGTGAAGGAGGTGAGGAAGGTCGCCCGACCGGCCGTCTTGATGGTGTACACCATGCGCTCCTCTGGCTTATGCAGATGAGAGGCCTGTCTGAAGGTACTGATGAAGACAAATACGTCGTCCACGCCTGGCAATGGGTTAAGAGAATGACAGAGTTACAGAGAGAGACCTCCGTAGCTATTGTGATAAGGTTTGATTTGAATTTGAGTTAGTTGGCAACCCTATACACTATTGTACACTTCTGTACACACAAAAAGAAAATGATTATTATTATTATTATTGAGTATAGGAATGTCTCCTCACCTATTCCGATGATAACAAAGGCGGCCACCCCGTTGAGAATGCCAAGATACCTCACACCAAAGACGACGTGGTACAAGAAAAGAGCCACGAGGCAGCTCAGTCCAATGCTAGCCAGTCCAAAGAATGTCAGAAAGACTTGCGAGAGACAACCAAAAACACAAGACAGAAAGTACAGTATATCAGTATTTGACCTGCCAAATTTGACTGACAACTGCGAGTTCAGGAAGTCAATGCCATTTTAAACAAGACTGGGCTACAGGCCAAGTGGAACCCAATCGCAATGATTTGAGATAATGGCAATTACTTACTGATCTACAAGCTCAGTTAATAGCATTAACAATACAAATTGTTCATTTTATAGTAATACTTCTGTACCAGAGAAGGAGGTGAGGACAAAGACCAGCACGGTGATGCAGGCTCCACTGATGATGGCCAGCATCATGTCATTATAGAAGGTATGTCTCACTTCATCATCAAACAGCTCTGTTCCTCCATACAGCACCTTCACCTGGCTGAAACAGGAGATGTATGCGCACGCACGCACGCACACACGCACACACGCACACACACACACACACACACACACACACACACACACACACACACACACACACACACACACACACGTTGACACCAAGGGTGTCTGCCTTGCACAGCATGCAGAAACTTCCAGATTCTAACTTGGATAAGTTGAACAATTTTCCTAATTGGCATCAATGCCATAGACGTTGGGTGTTTGTTGGGCCTCACTTGCACCCACTGATACATTTGACACTATGTCCACCCACTGGATTTTCCCCTTGTTCTATAAATACGCATTAGATGATGACACCAAGACCCATTAAACACCCCATTGTTTACTGGCGCTGGGCACGCCTGCCCCCTTCAAACGCATACTATAATTTGCATAATGTGCATCCTCCATCTATTCGCACAAACTAAATCAAACGTTTTAGTTTCGCTACTGCAGAACAGTTGTCTTGTCTGATTACTAACTCTACTTTTGTGTGTCTAAAACATATTACACTTATTTAATGGATTAACCGAAACGACAACATTAAAACTCAGTGCAGTGTGTTGACATCGTTTTTCTTTGTATTATCGCCTACTTTTAATTCAAGGCATTCCTTGAGAAGATTTTGAAAAGTTCCTCCTATCAAAATTCCACTGCATGCAAAGATGGATGGATGGGTTTTCATCCATGACCTTGAAATTATAAAGTGTTATCTGCATTCACAGCGCTTTTGAGATTGAGCTTCAAAGGTCTACTGCCACAGAGAAGAGCATTTAAAATGTGTTTCTGAATGAAGTATGGTCAGTACTTAGTATGGTATAAGCATGGTATAATTATGACTGAAGGTAAAGTCTCAATAATAATCATTATACGTACCGTATAATGATTATTATTGAGACTTTACTGATACTATTAATTATACGGTACATACTACCCTATTGGCCTGACTATAGAGCTGAGCAGTCCCGCCCACTTGTGACGTCGCCCTGGTTCCAGAAATGGATTCCCCATTCATTTTCCTCATAGACTTTTTGAAAATGATTTATATAAAGACGATTATGCGACGGACAAAGACAACTCAGGCCAAATCATGACAACACAAACAGTCTTTTGGGACAATCAAACAATTTCTAAGAAGAAAAACGAAGCAAAAAGTGTTGTATCCTGCCATTCTTTTCTTCTTGCGTCTTTATATAGATCATTTTCGAAAAGTCTATGAGGAAGATGAATGTGGAATCCATTTCTGGAACAAGGGTGACGTCACAAGAGGGGCGGGACTGCTCAGCTCTATAAGACCACCTTTTTCCATTGGAAATATCCTAAAAAAATTGGTTCATATTATATTCGGGGGATGTACTATTTAACATTCAAATGATTCTTGAAAGATTTGTTGTATAACTGTAACTATATTGGTGGCAATATGGTACAGTATATACATGAATGCATCACACTTTGTGAATGTGATGTAATTATCAGTGAATGATACCAGTCTGCAGCAACAATCACAGCTGTTTGGTGAACATTCTCACGCTGTGGTGCCTGCTGTGCTTACCTAGTGGACTGCTTGGCCAGGATTTTAGCATACTGCACCACAAAGCTTTTGAAGCGGCTCCTCTGCTCCTCCGCTCGGTCCTGGACAGAGTAGTAGGATGGCAGCGGTGCTCCGAAGTGGATCTCGCTGCGCAGGAGCGAGGAGGAGAGGTGCTCGGGGGACAGGCTCTCATCCACGTACCAGTAGAACTGTGGGTGTGTGATGGCCAGGCTCAGAGACCCTGCGGGATTAAAAAACAGAGTGCAAGGCGAGAACCGTCAACCCTCATGAGGATACCACTCTGTGAGGAGGGAGAACGTGCCTTTAAAACAGCGATGCCCAAGCCTTTTCCTTGACATGTGCTGAGAACCCTCCACACACAAAACACACACACACACATACCCAGGCACACATGCACAAACCCAGGCAGTTTTGTTTTTCAGACATGTTAACCCTTATCTTATAAATGTGTGGGCTGCACTCCCCCCAAAAATGCTAAAACTTGGGAATTATTTTCTCCACTTTACCTATACCAATTCGTATTGTATCTTATATTGTTGTAATCATTGATTAGTCACCAATCACCATTACTAACATCGTATGGAGTGTAGAGACCGGACATACCTTGAATGAGTAACACAGCTAAACACAGCTGTGGATTGCACCCTCAAAAAATGTGACAAAATAAAATGTTGTTCTGCTGGCATTCGCTGTTGTTTTGAATTTGAAGTGCTGGCAGTTGTATGACAGTCACAGGTGTGTGCCACTCAGTCACAGGTGTGTGCACATAAGCATGGGTCCAGTCATTTTCTTGACTTTGTTTATGACCCCATATCTTCAGAATCTGTAAGGTTGAATTTGCCAGTTTAGCAGTGTTACTCATTCCAGAAATGTCCAATCCTTACTGCCATAATTTAGGTTGGGTGCTTTAAAATACTGTTTTTGTCATCTTTCGACACACATGTGACTTTCAGTCCCCACCATGGATGTCGGCCAGGTCGGGGCCCATGCCATCGTAGTAGATCTTCCCTCCTTGCTCACTGGGGAAGAGGTAGGACAGCACGGAGCTGGGCGGAGAACAGTAGGACGGTCCCAGAGGCAGGTCTCTCAGCACCTCCAGGGGCTTCCAGCAGAACTGGCGGAACTGGGGATGGCGCATGAGCAGGCGCTCCACACGGTGGATGGTCTGCAGGCGTTCGGGGGTGAAGATGTTGCGGTCGCCCTCGCCCCCCTGGGCCACGAACACCAGCTCGATCCTCCACAGCGCCTGGGTCTGCAGGTAAGAGTAGTTCGGCGCCAGTCTGCGCTTTCTGGCCAGAGGCCGAGTGCTATTTCCGCCGCACGGCCCCTCTCCTGCCTTCGCCGTGTCACCTGCCGAGCTTTTGCGCGTCCCCGTCTCCTGTTCGCCGCTCGCACAACCCCGTGTCCTCTTATCTTCGCTCTCGGCCGCTCTCCTGCGGCGAGCCTCCGTCTGCAGCGGGTTGTTTGGAAAGGAGGTAGAATAGTTTTGCGACGAGCGGCCCAGCTTTTCCAACAGGAGGTCCAGCAGGGCCGTGGACTCGTCGCCGTCGCCGCCGTCCAGGTCACGCCTCCGCCTGTCCCACGACCCCAGCTGGGTCTTGACGGCCACCGTGAGGGCGTCGAAGCGCTCGGCTGAGAAGTGGCTGTGGACCTCGAAGGCACTGTAAGAGAGGTCTATGTCCAGCGGGGGGCAGTAGAGGAACATGTAGGCCGACAGGGTGCAGGGGAGCAGGATGCCTACCCCCAAGATGACCCCGCTGATCCAGGGCCGCGTGCAGGCGTAGCCCACGGCCCTCCACAGCCCACACGCTCCTCCGGTATGTGCAGAGAGGCAGCTCTCTCCTCCTCCTCCTGCTGCTGCTGCTGTCGGAGGAACAACTTCCTCCTCTCCATGCTCCACTTCCTCCTCCTCATCCTCCTCCTCTCCCCGCCAGCTGGTGTGAAATACCAACAGCTCATCTTCAGAGTCCATGTTTGGCACCTGTCACAGAGGAACACATCACTGGATTATCACGGAACAGTGAGGTTCTTTTATTTTACATTTACATTCGTTCATGCTTTACTACCCCAGAAGACCAACGTCGCCTTTTGTCAACATTAAAAGTCAACTTTTTTCCAACCAAAGTTCATGTTTTAGGTTGTTATTAGACAAAGTAAAAGATTTGTGTTAATTGTTTTACATTCCTTGCTTTCTTTAGTTTTGGGGATTTTAGCTATGGGAGGGGGTATTCAAACAGGGAAATTATAACTGGCCACAAATGATCTACTGAATGTGAGCGTCTATAAATACCCCCACATAGGCTGGAATTAACACAATAAAAAAAAAAACTCAAGGTACAAGGTAGCAGTAAGGTTGAAATATTTTTTGAAATCTATTTTTTGCAAGTAGAAATAGAAGTGGAAATGTATCTGGGTGTTTTGGGGATACTAGACTCCAAATGCACACAGTAGGCTATTTGACTGTTTTATTTACTAGTTACAACTTACATTATTGCTTATTGCCAGAAAATAGAGTCAGAGTGATTTACTAATGATTACAATCCAATAATATTATTGTTAAATAAACCGTTTAGCATATTGAGTACTTTTATCCTTTGCACTTTTACTCAATTGTAATTCTGAATCTGGAAATGTAGTTCTTCCACTACTACTACTAGGCCACAATTCTTCTCCTTGGACTGCATGGTGAACTTGTGGAAGAAAGAAATAACTGTCTTAATAGCAATTGACATTGGCAGTCAGACTGGAGGACAGTAACTTTGAAGGACACTGCCAGAAACTAAGGGCATATCCAGCATGCTTTCAAACAGCAGGCTTGTGTCATTGGTCTCTGGATACTGTAAAGAGTCAAGTGGAAAATGGGCAGGGCGGCTGTTGTTGTAAACATACTGTCAACCTCATGCAGAGAGCAGCGGACTTCAGCCCTGTTTTAAGATGCTGATCACAAAGCAGGGCTCATGACAGTGTAAGGGCTCTGTTTTAAATCTTCTCATTGTCAGTGCACACCAACATTACCAAGTCCTAGTGTCTAGTGGCAGTGTTCTGTGTTATCACTTTCTTGGCTCTATAGCAAATTAAATCAACTCAATTGTGTAATTAATGCCAAAGGGTTAAGACGAGTGGGATGTTAGAGGAACACAAGGGAGCCCTGGAATGTTTTTATGTCTTGCGATCAACGCTTTTTCCTGTACATGGAGGTCAGTTCGAATTGAAGTGTCAGTAAGCTTGTAACTCATGTCAGTCATCTATTCGTTTTAGATGGGGGCTTTAAGGTTAGGTGGGTGATACAGTGACTCTTGAACAATGTTGGACAATATTACTTAGGAGAGTAATCTTTACTTCGGACCGCTTAGAAAAAGTAATAGTACTACATTACTTATTCCTTTATTACTTTCCCAAGTTCGCCAGGTTGTTCGAGTACAACACAATCTGTTTAGCGACAACTGTGACAACTTGTAGTGTACATGTGCAGAATCTTGCAGTGGATTAGGATGTATAAACTACTGCACATCTCTGTTGTTATCTTGTAAATCTGTTCTATTTTTGCATGCAACAATAAGCTCATATTTAATAAGTAATGAGGCGTGTTTTGGTGGAGTCACATAATATATTAATATGTAGTATCATTACACTACTTTTGCTGGAAAAGGTAAAAATAGCACAGTAATAAGTAGTTTATTACTGCAAAGCTGGAACATGTGTTAAAGATAGCATGCTCAGCTCATTTCTTAAGATGAAAATCCATCATGAAACAGAATTCAATATGATTTTATTATTGAATCAATAGCTGTGCACATGAGAGTATAGTCATATGCCCTCTGGAATGCTAGACTACATAAAACCAAATACTCTATACTGACGACCTGATAACGGACCTGGCACTTAAAGGTTGCAATCCACCTATAAGGGTAGATTCTGCAAATGCATTTACAAAGTAAATGGCAAAATTAGGAATGGAGCATTGCTTTGCAGAAATCAGCAAATGGCATGAAAAAAACAACAACACTCCATTCCCATTGAAATGCAACAGCAGAATCTGCCCTCAGAGCTAGAATAAAAGCGCGGCATGACTGTGCCCTAAGAAGTCAACAATTGAATTCAATGAAAACCTCCTGATTTATGACACAATGTGAAAATAGGGCCGTAGGCGTAACAAAACTGCATTTTAATCCTGCATAACATGCTCTATAATCAACACCATATCTCTCATTCAAGGACAGAAAAGGGCACCGATATATCTTTTTAGTGGGAGTGTGGCAGACCAACATCTGTCTACGCAGTGTGAATATGAACTTATACCGCCCCCTTCAGAGTACAAATTCATCAACAAGATGGGGAGGGTAATCTTTGTCACATTGTCGCGCTATATAATGGTAACCTGCAGTAATCTATATAGCTAACATACTGAGTGATTTATCATGATTACGTTCCTTTTTAACAAAACAACTACCAAAACAATTCTGGGGAATTGCAAAGTGTGGTTTTGCTCCGACTTTTAAGCTTTGAGTCTTGTATTGCATGACATGACACCACAGGGAGCGTAAAAAGGTTGGCTGAATTACCATGTCTCAATTCAGTCATTTGCTATAGTGTGGTTGTCCTCTGGACACTAGTTATCCAATTATACATGTATTAATAGGTATAACCTGCAGCTTAGGGAAACCTTCCTTTGAAATTAGGGCTGCAGCTAACGATTATTTTCACAATTGATTCATCAGACGATTATTTACCCGATTCATTGATTAATCGGATTATGACTCTTTCTTAGCCATCACCTTAAAGGGGACTCCACCCATTTTTAAAATGCACAAATGTGAACCATTAGGTTCCATTTCTACACTCAGAAAAAATGTCCTAAAAGAAAAAAGCGTTAACCTGGTGAAACACAACTTGATGATGTCATCCAGTTGTGTTTCACCATGTTAATCTTTTTTTTTTTTTCAGACCTCCTTCTAGGAAACACAGAATGGGGGGACTCTATCATGTCCACGCAACATCTCTAAGGTATATTAATTGATGACGAGTAAAACAGTAAAATGTTGGAAAAGGATGGAATTTGTTACACTTAACACTGAAAAAAATGGTGAAGTGGTAATATGGGTAAAAACAGTCATTAGTTCACAAATTGATTAATTGATTACTAAAATAGTTGACAACTAATCGATTTGATTAGGAAGTGTAATGTGTATGAGCCAGATGAACATTGTGTTCTACTCAAATAATTGATTAACATCTAGACATCTGTAATCAAGGCAAGTGCATTAGGCTACTCACTCACTGTTCAAATTGAATAAGGGGACAATCTGCACGTCTCCATTACAAGTATAGACAAATGCCTGATCCAATGTTGAAAAGTGACAGGATGACATTAAAAGGCCTGATACTTTCAGCCTCTCTTCAAAAAGACTGCTGCAAAGCATTAGTGAATTCATATGACATAGCTTATACATACGCTGTGGTCTCAGAACTAGAACCACTCTTATGATACTGTATGGTGGAGCCTTTTTCAAGATCAACACCCACAACACATCAACATCAAATAACGTCCTCCTTAGCGCCTTGGGGGGGATCCTTTGGTCTGTTGTGGATGAATCTGAGCCCTCCTCACTGCCAGCTACACACACCTTAATGTACATTAATTATAAGTGGCACGCAACTGCAAAGTAATGCATGCAGTACCGAGCTGGGAATGAATAATGTGTTTACAAGCTGCCAAAACCAGTCAACATTGCTATTTCTTACCAGTGATTGTGAGCACAGAGTCAATTTGAAAATGTGTGCAAGTGTAGATTAAAATGTAGAATGTCATTTGGCAGCGTCCAGCTGTATCCACGGGCATGAGCAGTCTTGCAAATGGTTCAGTTCAGTCAGCACGATTTTGTCATCCTTGAAAGTGAGCCATAGCTAGTTATCTTGACTGTGCCCAAAAGTGTGCATTGGATGGAGTTTGGTGCTCAGACTTTTCTCTGGTTTTCTTTTCCCCTTTCTATTAAATATTCATTGCTTTAAAAAAATAACACAGTTGTACTTTCACCCCATTAGGTGAAAATGGCCATGGCTGTGTGCTTCATCTGGTGCATAACTTTGCAGTGAAAACTAAAACTTTTCTTTACAGAAAGAGAGAGAGGGAGAGTGAGTGAGGGAGTGAGTGTGCACGCGCACGCATGCGTGTGTGTATGTATTCGAGATTCAGTGAGTGAAGTTGCTTATGTGTGTTTACAATACTGCATATTATAGTTTTTGATGGAAAAATACAAATTTAATTTTCATTGCTACTTCTCCTAGTCTTCTTTAAGTACGCAATTCATTTGACATACTGTGCTATAATGCATTCATGCTCACTTATTTGCCATGAAGGTCTGAATGTATTCAAATTGTCCCTCGCTAATCTTAATTGAGTCAGAGGGCACATAATGAAAATGAGCTGGTATAGGTTGTTTGGATCACAAAGCCTTGCCAGTTCAATTAAAAATAAATGGGTGACAAAAATTAGAGAGACCGCAAGATCCAACAGCGACCAACCACCAGGTTGCAACCTACTCGTCGTGACCTAGTCGGGACTAGCCCAAGTAACTAGTTGCAACCTGATTGCGACTAGTTTCTTATGGTCGTGAATATTACCGTATTTTCCACATTATAAGGCGAACCGGATTATAAGGCCCTCCTTCAATGAATGGCATATTTTAGAACTGTTTTCATATATAAGGCACACCGGATTATAAGGTACACAGAATAGGAGCTAATGCAGTCAAACGATCCATATATAAGGCACACTGGATTATAAGGCGCAACACTGTTTTGGGGAAAATTAAAGGCTTTGCAAGGCTTTGTTGCAACAAGCAACTAGTCCTAACTAGTAAGCAACTCTAACTCTCCAACTCTAACTAGTCGCAACCTGGTCGTTGGTCACTACTGGATCTCGCCCTTCCTGGACAATGGTTCACAAAAGGGGTATGTACTGTATAGTTTTTGTATAGTGTCAACGTGGGAAGCCATTGGCAAGAAGAAGAGATATAAAACAGTGTCCACTTTTCCTTTGTCAACAATGTCTCGAGAGACTCGTCTAGTCCAGACATTGTATACCTACAGTAAAGTGAGTTATGGCAGCCGCCACTGCATCCCTGATTGTGTAATGCTAGAATCTAATGTTTTTCTATACCATTCACTGAACTCCCTGTGCATTCTGTTAGTGAGTCTGAATGCCACAATTTCTCAATTTCCAGTCATGCTGACTGTATTCACCCATCTCTCACTTTTCCTCTGTCTCTCTCTGCCTTTCACATTCATATTTCTTACATCTTATTTTCACTGCTGCTACTGCTGCTCCATCTGTGATTGTGTGTGTGTGTGTGTGTGCGTGCGTGCGTGCGTGCGTGCGTGCGTGCGTGCGTGCGTGCGTGCGTGCGTGCGTGCGTGCGTGTGTGTGTGTGTGTGTGTGTGTGTGTGTGTGTTTTTATTTCTTACATCTAATTTTCACTGCTGCTGCTCGCTGTGTGTGTGTGTGTGTGTGTGTGTGTGTGTGTGTGTGTGTGTGTGTGTGTGTGTGTGTGTGTGTGTTGTGCATGCATGTGTGTGTGTGTCAGAGAGAGAAAGAGAGAGAGAGAGAGAGTGCGTGTGTACTTGCATGTGTACACACGTGTGTGCGCACCTACAAAAGGTGGGCGATTTGTAACCTTCGTTACTGACAACAGCTAAAAATAGCCCCTTGCACACCATCTCACCCACCCCTCCCTTTTTTTTCATCTTCCCTCCATCTCATCCAATTGGATATCACACACTGTCTCTTTGCCCCACACATCCAGCCTGGTCTACACAGTAAGCAAGCACACCACCACCACCTGGTTTAAAGGGATGCTCTTCTAGATATTCAGCACTAGTGCTTAATGCTTATCTGACCTGTAACGTCTGCTGGAAGTAATGCCTCAATTGTTCCCCCCCCTACCCCTAGGATGGTGTTGGGCTTGTTATCGGTGATGCGTGCACGGCCACGGCGAAGGAAAGCACAATAAAAGGTCTCCACACTAGTTGACCTACCTGTGCAGTAGTATAATATTAGAAGTCTATAATAACTAGATTTTACAATACGTTAAACATAAATGAAGCCAGTGAATTGCTACAATTCTATAGTATAATAGTTGACTACAATAGTACCTAGTGAATAATTACTTACTATAGTGGATAATTATTAGGTTATATAGTGAATAATTGGGTTCTAAAATATATTGCACATAAATGTCAGTTCACATTTATCTACTGAACATGTGTTAACTTGTGTGTGAGTTTGATATGAATTAAGCAAATTACTCAAGCATTAATTCAGTTACTGATCTATAATGATCTGATTATGGTACTCAATTCCTCTCACAACAGGCTCAGACAACAGTGAGCCGCGAACAAGAGTCTTACCTGGACCTGATGAGTTGAGGTGATGGTTAAATGGCCAGGCCTAGGTTGTCCTCTCCCGAGGTGAACTTGTGCTCTGCAATTTCATCATCATCTTCGTTCTTTTGACCTGCATAAATAATACAAAAAAATGTTTGTTTTAATATTTATGATTGGACCAACATAGTTTCCAACTCACCAAGAGGATGTGTAACAGAGAGCCTACCCAAGAAACGACTGGGGGAAGAAGAAATCCAACCCCTCTTTTTTCCTCACTCTGGTGAAATCGTCTAGTCTAATCCCAGTGGTTAGTGCTGTGTTGTTTTTTCTACTCCTTTATGATTTCTGGTCCTTCTTTTCCTCTACAGCCCGGTTGTCCGGGGCGACGGTGTCAGTGAGAGTCAGTTCTTTCACAGCCCTTCGGCAGCAGCACTCTCCTCTCTCCTCTCATGGCTTTGTTCAGCCTCGGCTCTTGCCTGGCTCACTGAGGGAAGGATGGTGGGGGGGCGGGCGCTTGTATCCAAATCATCACATAACCCGCGGGTGGACGGACAGCAAAGCTTCAATACTCTTTTTTTAAAAGGGCTTAAAAAACGGGCAATGGTGTTTTCTTACCTGCAGTTGATGGTTTTGATACGGGCAATACGAAGCGTTGTGTCACGAAACAGGCAGCAGAGCTCCCCCCTCTCCCACGTCGGAGATGGTACGGTCTTGTCTAGTCTCAGTTGGGAGGGGGGGATTGTTATATGAGGGTAATCAAAATAACTGGCTACAGTATGAGGGGGAAAAAGTGAAAGCAATTTAGAAGAATCACCTGGAGCGGACGTATTATCAAGTATATTAGGCGCTGGCTCGTTTTTCAGGCTGAACCTAATTAAAAAGGCGTATGCTCCTGTGCATAATTAATATGAACATGCTGTAATCATTTAATATAAACATTTACCATTAACACAAATAATGCAAAAAAGGTCCAACACGTTTGCTCGGCTAAAATACCCGCAATGTGGTTGAATAAGCATTTTTTTGTTGAATAAGTGTGGCTGCAGGGTGTTCTACTTTTTTTCTTTTTGACCTTGCCCGCGACCTGCACTAAAAGTGCATGAGCATTGCGTTTTTGTGAAATATGAAATGATCACGGTGCCATGTGTAATTATACAAGTTGTAATTGGTATGAGCTTTTGTCATGTTTGCTTAGAAGTTGTTTTACCTGAAGCACTGCCTCTAGGTTTTTTTTATCATCTTATTACAAAGCCATGTAAGGAATAATAATCCTGTCTCCTTCTCATCTAACTTTAATGACTACTACCCTTGTGCGATGCCGTTGCCCTCCAGTTACACTCAAGTCATATCCCATTCAACTATCTCCTCGCATCTCCATCGGCGCCTTTACTCAGGATTATTGCATCCGGCGCGCCACGCGCAAACAGAGAAATGGCCAATCCGTCGTCCAAATAGGCGCATCGGAGATCAATCTGGCGTCTTACAGTACATTTCCTCGGAGTTCTAAAGCTCAGTGGCACTGACAAGCCAAGTGACCAAGGAGGCAAATAAAGAAAATTGGGGTTGGAGGCTGTGCTGTTGCTGCCAGTGTCGCTGCAAGTCAATCTGTTCTCGGCACTTCGTGTGCACACTTTGTCTTCATCCCGTTGGGGCGTCTGTGACAGTCTCATCTGACTAACGGACTATTTCGGCCTCCCTTGGGATCAATACGGGGAAATAGAGTGAGTCAAGTCACATGCAGTCAGTGGCCGGGGTGTAGCCGGATCATGAATGATTCAATAGATCTTATCATTGTGAGCTATTGCTGTAGTTAGTGTATGGCGCAGAAAAGAAACACACAAGAGTTCCTTAGTTCAAGTTTAATGAGCAGTCTACCTCTCACACTGACTAGACCTCATTCAGTAAACATATCACACACATTGGCAGGCAAGAACTTCCAGGCAGTTTGACAGATATGGTAACAAGTACATTTAAATAATAGAAATTCTAACCCTACTGAGCCACTTTCATTCATACACACGATGCATACCGCGAGGCTATGACTATGCTGCCTCAGTCCCACTTCAGCTTATGGACATGGGGGGTAGGGGTAAGGGAAGGGGTTTTGATCGAATGGTCTGAATGCTTCACAGTATCGGCCAGTACAATTTACAAGTACGTACAAGTACGGTTTGTTTCTATGGAGAGTATGCACATGGGGGCGTGTCCTCCACCCTCAGAGTGACAAAACAACTTGCGATATACACAGTTGTGTATTTCTATGGAGAGAAAGTTGTTTTGAAAAAAAAACAACTTGACAACTTTATTTTTTCTTCAGGGGTCTAGTAGGGCTATAGTAAATAATAAAAAAATAAATTGCTATAATATTTTGTAAAAGAATAAATAAAAAATAAATATTTAGCCCCAAGTTCAAATGCCTCGCCCCCCTGTCACCGGTGTTGCAGCAGTGTTTATTTCTATAGCGAGCAAGTTGTTTTGCCAGTCGGTGGGCGATCCCTTGACACGATCGCTCGGCACGATGATGTCACACGCATACTCTCCACTGTGGCCTCACTGCATGCAATCAATTCATCATCAATACACAATCACAAAGTGTTGACTTTGACAACAACACAGGGGCTGAGGGAACATAGAGACGCTCCGCGTACCATACATATCTTAAACACATGCAGAATTCTGAGAAGGACAGACTACACTCATTACTCTCTTGCTGAATCACATAGAAGCCAGAATGACTGTGGATGGGCCGGGCACGTAAGGCAGGTCTTCCGTGATTTGGAAATGTTTTGCTTCTCTTTTACACTTTTGGCTACAATTTCACAATTATTAGCACCTACGGCAAGAAAAGTGGGGATAAAAGTTTTGGAATGAATGTATATGATATATGTCTCTCTGTGTAGCTCCGAGATTAATGGTCACGGCCTACTGAAGTTATGAGAAAGTTGTACAAAGTTCACATTGTGATTAAAATCAGATACATAGCATAAGTGGAAAATGGAACCAACTCCATGCAGTAGTAGCTGGGTGGCGAGGTGGGGGTATTGAGGGGAAGTATTCTGTCTCTGCCTAAGGCGCAGAACAGCTTTAATTGGGGTTAGTTCAGAGGTGAAAACCAGTGAGCGGTTTGTTCGAGGATAGCTATACGCGACGTGCTGAGTTCACAAGCAGTATGTGCATATGCACTGTTATTTTGTAACTAAACAGGCCCGTCAGGGAGTGTTGTAGTCACCTCTTGTTGCTGGGGCAGGCATACTATCTATCTATATATAGTACAGTGTATACATATCTATAACAAATACAAATGAAAGAATCTCCTGAGAAACACAACTCACTTTTGTGTTGTGAGGTAAACTTTTGGTTACCTCTCTTGCATCTACACGCAAGACAGTACAACTTTATTCCTATGGAATGATTGCATAAACGTAAAAAATAAAAATAAAATAACGTACAGCTCTTGGAAGTGGGAAGACATTCATTCCACAGTACTGTGTTGGCCTGCAGATGGCTGTGTCTTCATTCAGTGTTATATTGTAGTTAATTGGATTTTCTCTAGCTTTTTTCTGGCAATGCAGACATTTCTATGTCTACGCTTTAATGCAAACTGATGTAAAATTCTACACAAAATAGTCACTATAATAAATAATTTTAGCACTGGGAAAAAAGTAATCGTGTGCACACACACACACACACACACACACACACAGACACACAGACACACACACACACACACACACACACACACACACACACACACACACACACACACACACACACACACACACACACACACACACACACACACACACACACACTTCCCCAGTTATCCAGCAAACAATCTTAAAGCCTAACAAACGTGCTGACAAGCAAAAGGTACTACACACTCAGCTAGGACTGTTTTAAAGTGTGTAAAATAGGGTTATGGGGCAGTTGAAGCCTTTTTATTTCAGGTGCAGGATAAGGGCCAAATTACTGTATACTGTATGCGTTCGGTTCGTGTGTCCTTGTCATATACTTGAACGTACATTTTTGTCACTAAAACTGACTGCACATGCACTAGGACAGAAAACAGACGCTTTGAGGAGCTGTCGACTGACTCGGCCACTACCCACTAAATTATGTAACAATAAAAGGACTTGAAGTGATGCTCATTTTTAAATAAAAAAAACTAAACAGAATAAAAAATCTGACATGAAAAAAACGAAACAGAATAAAAAATCTGAAAAACCACAAAGCTTTACTGGACGAATTCATTAGCCTATACAAGTTAATTTGAGAGTAATAAGAATAC
The DNA here is from genome assembly GCA_039105355.1 of Benthosema pterotum. Taxonomy (NCBI): domain Eukaryota; kingdom Metazoa; phylum Chordata; class Actinopteri; order Myctophiformes; family Myctophidae; genus Benthosema; species Benthosema pterotum. Next base: position 38,548,257 of record CM076972.1, read on the forward strand.
ACAGAAATAGATAAACTATGACCTCTTCTCGAAATGGCATCTCGACACGACACAAGTCGTACCAGTCGTCAGGAAGTAGGTCATTAGATTGTGCCCTGTACCGAGTGCTGTGCTTGCCCTTGAACGTGTGTGCATCTGCAGACACAAGTTCTAGTGTAATCGCAATTGCGTGACCGCCGTCTGCAGCTCCTCATGCCTATGTGGACACGTGGCTGGCGTGTTACATTAACATTTCAACGGTATTACATCTTCTTCAGAGTATTGAAAGGCTGATGAACGTGAAATAGGAGTAGTGGAGCACGCAGGCAGTGTGAAGCCTCTGTGATGCAGGGTGCAGATTAAGATTTCGATGATGTGTCATCAGCGTCAAAGACTGTGATGAAGATGTAATGTCGCTGAAACGCTTGTCAGCACCTCCAATAAGGCTTTAACTGCAGTTTCTCTTCCTCCTTTTACGGCTACTTGTTCTTGCTCCCCGAGACACACTGTGTCCTGTCTGCTATGGCTGAGGCAGGGAGATAACCTTTCTCTTCAAAAGATGCAGATAATCTGTGTTAACCCTTTCCCTGCCTAGGACGAGATTGGGCGAGATTGGCCACTATGGGGCAGCATTTTTTTGCCAAACATTTTTTTAAAAAATGGTCTAGACCCCCCCCCCAGGGCCTGTCCTAGAGATGAGTTGAGAGAAGAAAAAAAAAAAGAGTTTATGAGGCAGATTTTTGGGGGGGACGGTATTCTTTGTTGGTCAATAAAAATCATTGGCATTCGCCCAGGACCATTATGGCTGTTGTGATCACCGACATCACTGCTTTTGTGCACTTCTGAATAGTTTCCGTGTTCCTGTAGGTGTGTCAATTTTTGTCAGTCTCGCTTAGAGTAGGAGAGCTGGTTTTGGCTGAAATCAGGGAAAGAATATTTCAGCAAAAGACAATGCTGAAAACTCCCTGTCCTGTGCAGGAGTGGTGCTGGTTCTCCATTGCTGTAGCGTTTTGTTTTGTTTTCCGAGCAGTGAGACATCACATAATCAGCAGCCCTGGGTGGTACGTATGGGCAATGCACAGGCGTAACTGCCACTCCCACCCCTCAACACACACACAGACATATTCGAGACTTACGCACTCTCTCTTGCACACTCTCAAAAAGACATCCGCTACATTTCTCTCCGGCTACCACAGATGGGTCTCCCTGATCTCAGAGATTATGTTGTTGGCTTTTTGTAACGCCTGTGAACGAAGAGAGAAGAAGAATGGAGGGAGGGGAAGAGATAAGTGCCGGTTATTAAGAGGTGCATCTAAAGGGAGCATCTTCCCGACACAGTTATAAGCCCACGCAGGAAATCAAAGCAGCTGCCATCATTTATTATTACCCAAGGCCGGCTTTAGGCATAAGAAATACAAACGGTCGCTTAGGGAAACAACCACTAAGATTTTTTATTTTATTTTTTAGGGCTGTTGAGTGATGAAAAAAAATGTCAGATTGAACACAGCTTAAAAATGAATTCAATCATGATGAATCACCATTCAAACTATTTCCAAAATATGCCATGTTTTCCTGTACAGGATTTGCACATTTAAAAAAGAAAAAGAATCTGGGGGAAAATATCTATTTATTGCTTAGATATTTATCAATATAGGTGATCTATAAGCCCCCAATGCTTGTAGATTCCCCAATTGCTGGTTACAGAGAGACACGTAGCATTGGGGGCTTGTAGATCACCAATTTTGATAAATATTTAAATGATGAACAGATCTCTTTTTTTCCCAGATTCTTTTTTCATTTTTAAATGGTCAGATCGTGTAAAGAAAAATTGGTATACTGTATTTTGGAAATAGTTTGAATGGTGATTAATCATTTAAGTTAACCTTGAAGCTGTGATTAATTTGAAAGATTTTAATCATTCAACAACCCATAATCATTTTCAGCTGTTACATTTACAAATCAGGTACTGGGGGCCACATGTGGAATAAATTAGCAGACCTGCATGCTCAAACACAGCACAGTTTGATATTGTAAATTAGATATGTTTGATTAGGCTACAGTATGTGCATTAAGGCCCTCCCGAGTGACTGTAAAATGTAGTGGTCCTCTCCATGTTCAAAGTTGCCCACTCCTATCCTATCCAAAAACTAGTTATTTTAGTTATTTAACATGCTAGAGATCTCACACAAAACACTAGAATAAGGTGATAATATTACATATGCAGTTGAATGCAAGTGACCCACTGACCAGTGCCCACAAGTGAAGTGGTTTGCATTTGATTGACTTGAGCAGTTGGTTGATTAAATTGTTGGCAATAGCGCAGTAAAGATCTCAAAGTGTACCAGATTGAAGCATTTTTATCGCAAATTTACCCTAAATTGACCCTATTTGCCCCAACTCCTAGAATGTGCACCGTTATTACCTCGAGCATCTGGGCGACTTCTTCTCGCTGCTGTGCCGTGTCCTGTGACTCAATAAGCAGCTCCTGCAGCAGAGGCTGCTTGTAGAGCTGCCCCACCAGCTCACTCTGCAGACGTTCCTTCACAAAGTTCACCAGGAAATGCATCACCGTCTTGGGTACGCTGTAGAGGTTTAAGGAATAACAAGAGCCACAGTTAAAAAGGAGAATTCCACCCCAGAAGCCTTTTTTACTTTTATTTACAGTTGATTTATTATCCAAATAAAGTGGTCCACGTGATGTAGTACAAATGAACCTGTTTCCATCGCTCCAAAAAGCATTTTTGTGATATATTTTCTAAATTGGTTAGTTTTAGTTTTAGTGGGTTGTGGGTTGCTTTTTTTATTTTGTGAAAATGCTTGTTTTCGGTTTTATTTTTTATTTTTTTCCTGCTGTTGATTCATTTGTCAGGTATGGGATTAAAAAGCATACATAAACATAAACGCATTAATAATAGTTCAGAAACTGTTTTCTATCATTTTAATTGTTTAATTAACGAGGTAGATGGAATGAGCAATAGCCTACTGCTAAGCCTAGTGTGTGTGTGTGTGTGTGTGTGTGTGTGTGTGTGTGTGTGTGTGTGTGTGTGTGTGTGTGTGTGTGTGTGTGTGTGTGTGTGTGTGTGTGTGTGTGTGTGTGTTCCCTCCATGAATGTGTCAAAATGGAAAATGGTTGGTATTCAACCGTTGCTTTGAGTGGCTTAGTAGATTGGATGATTGCACTCAACCATAACAACCCAATTTTTACACTGGAATTCAGTAGTGGGTAGAAGATCTAGAAGCACCTCCTCCTCATGGTGGACACCAACGTAGACGCACTTTGAATTTAAAAGGTTTATATAATAAATATCCAAAAGTAATGTAAATGTTGCTAAAAAACTAAAACTATTTAGTTTTATTCATAGTTTTGTAAACACACAGGTATTGTTTTTACTAGTTTCAGTTAACTTAAATGTTTTTTTTTATTCTAGTTTTTGTAGTTTTAGTTAACTATTAGAACACTGCCCCCCTCCCAGCGGCACAGAGTTATGTCAGCTCAACAGCAACCGGCAAATGGGTGAGACGATTTATCGGCCTGTTTGGGCTGACCTGTCCTGGATGCTCTGGCGGACGATGAGGAAGTAACTCTTGATGAGGCGCTGGATGACCTCGCAGTCCCTCTGCTCCCTGCTGCTCAGCCTGCGAGACACGGGCACCGCCTTGCAAGGAGGGTGCGCAAGAAAATGGGCCAAAAGTCAGCGGCGCGTGTGGTGAATTCATGACTACAAAGTGCTTAAAACTCACCGTTAATCCCACTACTCACTGTGTCTAGAAGGTTAATGGCGTGGCCTTTGCTTGGACTGCCAAAACCGGTAGCGGCAGCAGCAGCTGGAGCTTTCTCCTCTGCCGTCTTCTCGTTCTTCCAACGTTTGCCTCCATCAAGACACTCTGCCTGACGGGTAGGAAGAGAAGTCAAAGCAATTTAAGCTTGAGTCTGGAACTGAAATAGTAATTTATTTCAAAGGGATCGGTAGCACTCGGTTGTACGTAGAGCGTTACAGATCAGATCAGAGAAGCACCGCAGAACGAGGAGTGCTTTGTATAACATACGGTGCGTGCATGATAAATCCTGTTGGAAGAAAGCAATAACTACCTGCTGTTGACTGTTGACGGATGCAGAGACCTGCGCTGCGTCAGTGAAGTCTGGGTGCTTTGTGTTGATATAAGCGAGCTCTATTGCAACCAAATTGTGGACCTGGGGGACAAGTGTTGAATAAAACACATTTTAAAGGAGAACTCGACCCCAGAAGGCTTTCTTACATTTATTTGCCAGTTGAGTTATTACCCAAAAAGTGGTCCAGTAGTTATTTTGTAGAAAAACTCCTTATTGGCTGTTTCCCCTACCCCACCAGGCGCTTAGAATTTGAATTGAATTTGTACAGCATCACATACCCCCAGCTATGGGGTAATAAAGCCTTCTGGGTTGGAATTCTCCTTGAACTCCAAAAGACACATCTTGTTTCTGATGTACAGAAACAAGACATTAGCTTGAGTACCAAACTTAAAGGTTTGGCCCATGAAGCTGATGTCTTGTTTGATGACTTTTTAATCACACAGCACCAGAGATCTAAGGACTAGTCAATTGATTACTTAATACATCTTATATATTCTCTACTGAATCACCATTTCATTGGTAATTGGCAGGCGCTTCCTCAGTAATCCAGTCACCACCTCCACAATAGAGTCGTGAAGCTTTGGGAAACGCAGGAGCTCCTGGTGAAAACACAAGCATATACGGTAAATGCACGGCCTATACGTATGGGAATAGTTATTAGTAATGAAATTAATCAATAACAAACTGGCCCACTTAGGTTCGGAAACCTAACTTTTTGTATCTTGTATCTTTTTATCGTTGAATAGTCACCTTTACAACAAGGTGACTATTCAACGATAAAATAGCACCGCTGAATAACACATGTGGGCTGCACCCCCTAAAAATGTGGCAAAATGAAATGTTGTTCTGTTGGCATTCACTCTTGTTTTGAATTCCAAGTGCTGGCAGGTGTGTGACAATCACAGGTGTGTGCCACTTAGTCACAGCACTCTGGCACATAATCATGAGTCCTATCTCTATGACTTGCTGTTTATGACCACCATATCTGCAGAATCTGCATCAAAGCAATGTTGAACTTGCCATTTTGCAACCCACACGTTCAGCAGTGTTACTCATTCCAGGAATATCTGATCTCTAAACGCCATACCTTATTGTACAGGCAAGGTCCCCAAACCACACTTTGATCGTGTACACAAACTATGGCTTGTATACAAAGTGGGGTTGCCTGATGTACCCGAGCCCATTTAGGAAACCAGCCATGGCTGTACTGTAGCCTAGAAATGTTCATGTAAAACTATTGGTCATGCACACTATGGCTTGTGTACCTAGTTGGACGCCAGAGGTCCACCAACAACATGGCTGTACTAGGCTGAACTGCCAGTATAGCCTATGAATGTTCATGTAAAATTATTAGTTGTGCACACAAACTATGGCCAGTGTACATGGTTGGACCCCCAGATGTCCCCAAATCGAACCACACTTTGGGAGCCAACCATGGCTGTACTGTGCTATGGCCTAGAAAGGTTTGTGTAAAACATATTGGTCTAATCAATGATTAAAACAATATAGAGATAAGATGCAATACTTAATTCCCAAAGTTAGGTTTCCGAACTTATGTGAGCCAGTTTATATTGTGGTGGATGCCTTCTACACCGACCTGCGTGCTGTAAGAAGAGCAGTGTTGGATGATTCTCTGAAGCTCCTCGTGCACCAGCTCCACACAGCGCAGACTGGGCTCCTCCAGGCGTTTGATCTGCCTCTTCACCAACAGCTCGAACGACACCTCTGGCACAAAGAGGGCCGGCCGCGGACCCTGGAGGAGACCATAATGCACCAGCTGTAGCCTCACACACACACTGGCTACTTTTCCAAAAGGACAAAATGTGTTATTTTTGTGCAAAACAATTTATAGAAGGAAATGAGAACTGGGACTAACTGTGGCATTACGGATGGCGGTCAAGATGTCGAGGTCAGTCAGGCCGCCCAGGGGGTCGATGGACTGCAGCGTGCGGCCAAAGGTCTCGTGGAATATGTAGCATATCCGGGCCCCACCGCAGCTGTTGTGAAGGACGAGATTCGGTCGAGGGATTAACATTTTTTTTGTGGGGGGTGAAATGCTGCAGCGTTGCCAATAAAGCCGACCTTAAAGCCTTGACCTGAGAACTGATCTGCAAATGTCTTCTTTGATAGTGGTCCTCAATATTCATGTCAAGGATCCCCAAAATCATTGTATAAGGCCACCATGGACCCCCATCTTAAAACGTGTAGTGTCAGGGACCTCCCTCCCCAGAAGCAAAATATTGAATTAAAAATGTTCGCTGTGACGGAATATTCAAAGATTTGCTCGATCTTTTCACAGTTTTTTTTTTTTTTTTTCAAAATTAGCAGATCTACAAACTCCTGGCGCTCCACTCGGTGTAATTTTCAATAGCTAAAGCTAATGCTATGCTTTCAGCTAAAGCCCATGCTAGCCAATGCTTAAAATACCAAAAGAGGTTCCTGGCTTCAATGCAGTCAACAAAAAAGAGCTAATATTTGCACTCACTATATTTCCATGAATCAACCTGCCAGGGATATGATATCCATGGAAATGAGTCTTGCCACGGCACTAACATAATGATTAAATTTAGAATTGTGATGCCGACACAAAAGAAAGAACAAAACAAAAAAAGCAGGGAACGTGCCTAGTCTTCTCAAATGTCTTACTCATCGCATTCTGGACAGAAAACTCTGTAGATCTGCCGTAAAAACAAGGCCACAGACCTCAGAAAACAAACTGTGTCAGCCTGTTACTTGGCCTCACTACATGAACCCACCTCACCCCTGCCCACTTTGACAGTCTGGGTTGGCTTCTGGTTGAAGACACAGTACAACATCTTGCAATGGGTCTGCTCCACAAGATTCAATACGCTACCGAAATACCCATCTACCTGTCCAAATATTTCCTTAATGTCAACAAAGTCCACTCCCACGACACCAGAGGAAGTTCAACAAACCATGTGCAACCCATATATTACTAATTATTTTCCCTCCTATGTCCCCAAAATGTGTAATGCCCTACCAAAAGCCATTAAGACATGCAAATCCATTGACTCCTTCAAAACCACTCTCAAATGGCACCTACGGATGGCCGCAATTCGTAACTGACCACTGTAAAAAAAATAAAAAAAAATGTTTCCCCCACCAAGCCCCTTGTATTCTATTTTTCCTTTTCCCTTTTACCTCCACTTATGATTTTCTGCTTCTGATCTTATAAAAGTGAATATTTGTTCGTTTTTAGTTGTTTGATGAAATGTACAAGACGGCCACTATCGTAAAACAAATGTATTCTTAACTAGTGTGCCAATTCACAATTTTCAGCTCTGTTGTGGTTGTACATGAAATGTACTGTAATTCTCCTAAGCTGCAGTATGAAAATAATTCATTTATTCATCCTGTATAATCAACTTTGGTGCTGTTGTGACTCACAGCTCGGAGGTCTGTATGTATCTGGCCGTTCCCTCGATGGTGTGGCAGTAGTCGCTGGCGAACTTGGTGACGATCTGCAGCAGCATGGCGGCGTGGTCCTCGACCGGCTGCCCGTAGCCGTTGAGCCGGGCCTGGTACTGGGACGCCAGCATGGTGACGCGCGTCTTCAGCTCCGGCAGGCAGTCGCGGATGTGATGCATGAGCAGCCGGCTGAGCGTCTTGGCCATGTAGCGCGAGCCGCAGCGCGAGGCCAGCGAGGGGTAGTGGCGCTGCAGGAAGGCCTGCTCGTCCCGCGAAGAGTCCTCCAGGCTCTTCTGGGTGTTGAGGTCATGCTGACTCCTGAGGTTTTGGGGTTGAGATTATAACCACGGCAGGCAGGAGGAAACAGAGAACTAAGCGTGAAAAAAAGAGAGAGCAACCCAAGATAAGGCGGTCCACCTTAGGAGCACAGCAGGTGTAATTGGGGGTATAATTATTGAGATAGCTCCGGCGTGGCACGGAATGGTAATGTGTGCAGCGCGCACCTTAGGGGCCAGTTAAGAGATGCTGTTATTTCTGAGAGTACGGTACGCTGTGTGTAGGAGGAAACAGATGAGAGGCTGACCCCGCCTCCCCCTCACGCACACAGTTTTCCCACTGTGCTGTACTGCGGCATTTGAATTGACGCCTCAATTGAATTAGATGTCGAGCTCTTAGAACTACTTAAAATCGCGCAAAGGTTGTTGTGTGGTTTTCAGCAAATTTCACCTTAACTGACAGAAAACGAATAAACTGATCGAGTGTACGATCGTTGCGCTGAGCGCCGCTGGAATAAAAAAAAAAAACAGAACACATTAAATTTGTCTGAGAAGCGTGACAGCTAATGCCGTGCAACCAAAAACACTGCAGGGATAAAGGAAATAAGATTTAATGCGTCACACGTTATGAAACTGGGGCTGGGGGTGACTCAATGTGAAACTAACAGGTGTGTGTATGTGTGTGTGTGTGTGTGTGTGTGGGGTGTGTGTGTGTGTGTGTGTGTGTGTGTGTGTGTGTGTGTGTGTGTGTGTGTGTGTGTGTGTGTGTGTGTGTGTGTGTGTGTGTCCTGTTCTAGCACCACCAGGAGACCAATTTAAGCTCTCTCTCTCTATCTACAGCAGGGGTGCCCGAATTAAGGTAGATTGTGATCTACCAGTAGATCACACAGGTCGTGCAGGTAGATCACATGACAGTCCCCTAAAATATAGAACATAGGCGATAGGGGCACTTGAACCCTTATAGATCTGTAACTCTTGAGAGCCTTACGGGTCCATTTGGTTTCATTTTACACTTTCAAGAGTTAAATCATATCTAAACTAAATCTGAATTACGTAAATTTCAAGAGAATAATTGTTATTTTGACCAATGTTTTGACAGTTCTCTTTCCCAATTGTGGACAAAAAACATGAGTTCGTAGTTCTTAGTTTTGAGTGCAAGAGACTAAACTCGACATCCCAAACTGTCAAGGCAAACCCCAAATATGGTTTTCAAACGTCAGTAGTAGCATATACAAGAAAACCTTCCAATTCTCCCCCTCTATTTTTCATTATAAGTGCATTATTCTTAAACAATATAACAGTAAGTAACACCATCACCACTATTTCAAAGCTCAAACTTTCTAGGGGCCTTGAAATGGATTTTCAGTAATGGAATTATCACATTTTTGTTGATACTTTGATAATCACATTTTTGATGTGTAGATCTTGTTGAGCCGGTCAATTTGAAAGTAGCTCTCAAGTCAAAAAAGAAGTCAAAAAACAAGAAACGGGTCACTGACGCAGGAGGGGCGAAATCAATTTGCGACTGTGACTGCCAGCTGCGCGAGGGTCCATCTGAAGTGGACATGCATTATCATCTCATTTTTAAGAGGTGCAAGAGCCACATGTGTGCCTTTTTACACCTCATCATCCCCAGTTGCAATTGCGTGAAGGCATGGATGTAGGCTAATCAAATCAGGCCGCTATTATTTTTAAGAGGTGCATGTGAATAGCATCTCTACATCTTTGTGAATGAAGGCTAATCACTTTGATGACTCACCTATTATGAAAGCATTGTTCTATACCATTAACAGCTGAAATGGCAGAGATGAGTCTTCAAAGGCATTAACAAATAACCGGATCCAATCAAACAAATGCACCTCCAAATCAGACCGACTGATTCATCTATAACTGCAGAATGAACCAAACCAGTCCAGCTCTTACATTCAAAACAAACCTGTTAACAACGCCGATAATCCCGAGTCTAACAGGGATGACCCGACCCAGAAGAACCTCTAGAGCGTCCGTTCCAGCGTCCATCAGATCCAGCTTACTGACCACCAGCAGTGTCCTGCGGCCTGAGAGACACACAGAAAGGTGTGTGTGATTAACCTTGGAATCCTTTGCACGCTCTTAAAGGTGAAATGAACCGGAAACGGTGGGTATTTTATTGATCGCACCCGAAAAGCGGGATTTTGTTTGTTTTGGAAGTTTCTGATCCAATCAGAGCATGCATCCCTTCAGGCTGTGGGATGGGTACAGAACCATCGCAGGACACAGTTTGTTTACAATAGACAGACAGTCGGCCAGCTCTGCCAGGTTACTGTTATGTGGCTTATTTCTGCCAAATAATGTTTTCAGATATACGGTATATTCTAACATGATGATTAAGTTTAAACTGAGTAATACACTGTCTGGGTGCCAGAATGGGATTAAAAACAGATCACATCCACCTGTCTTTGGAGGACGCTTGAGAAATGGGATTAAAAACAGGTCAGATTCATTTCTATTGGCTTTTATTGATGTGGGCCTCGACACATCATCACGCAGGAAGTTTTCATTTTCAGGAAGTAATTAAAAATGTATTTTTATGGACTTTAGATTTAAAAAAAAAAATACACAAAAGGGAGAATGTTTCCATTTTGGCATGCATTGTTGGGTATGGCTATTTAATGACCACGGATGTGGTCTAAAAGTGTGAAAAACTGGGGCTTTAAGCTGACTTGGCCTTTCGGCAGCAGATGGCTGGACAGTGCATTGGCCAAGTATTAACTGGAGTTTCTGTGGTTCTCTTGCGCCTGCCGCCTCTTTCCCTCTCTCCAACCCTCACATTTGATCATTAACACCAATAACAACTAGGACCAATTCATTAATTCACCTTGTACTGTCAAGGATTTCCCCCATTTTACCGTTAACCCCACTGGGTATGGTTGTTACTTTGACTGTGTGTGTTGTCGGGATGGATGATTACCACAAGAATCGTGGCGTTGGCTTAGGGTCGTCTTGTTTTGACCATAAATGCTATCTGGAACAAGGAATTGGAAATACCAGCGAACCCTATGCTAATGTAAGTAGCATCACGCGACTCGATCGATCAATCATAAACGTGATAAAAGATCACTTGGGATCATTGGTGGCTGCCCAGATATTTGAAATGTCAAATGGCAGGTCCTGGCAGGTAATGTGTTAACACTAGTGATGGGGGAGTAGATGGAAGGGGAAGGTGGTGGGCCAATATACATAATGGCTTACCATCTGGGTCGACCTCGCGAGCCAGCTTGAGCGCGTCAGAAGTGGCCAAGTCGGAGTTGGCAGGGGACACGGCGAGAATGATAGAATTAGGATTGGAGATGAAGGACAAGATCATCTCTTGTACTTGAGTTTCAATATCTTCTGGCTGGTCCCCAACTGGAACCTACAGTGACAACAAAGCATTCATGTAAATAATTGGTCGTGTAAAGGAGGTACATTAACCGATGAGCAAATGTCTTTGACAATACCATCCAATTTTAAAGATGGGATGCTGTGACTTTTGTAAAAAAAAAAAAAAAAATACATGTTTAAGAGGTGATGGTACTTAATTTGACTTTTTTGTGTGTTTTTATGGGTAATGTAATGTCTTCCCCCATTTCTTCCTGGGAGTTGAAACCTTGACAGTCAAACGTGCCAATGAAAAAAAAACTGTTACATAGTGACATCACATTATCAGCCCCTCCCTAACTCCTCCCCTTTATCATACAACTACAGCTGTGGGTGTGGCTTCAGTTCAGGTGGATCTCCACCCATCATCACCCACCAGGAAAACCAGGCATACTTGATGAACTGGGGCATTGGGGTGACATTTTAACACATTAACAAATACTGTACACTTTTTCGGAAAGAATCTTCCTCTCCATATAACAATAATACCTAATGACCATGTTTTAGGGTGGAACAAATCATGGCACGCCATCTTTAACACAATTAACTACATTGGCTCACCTTGGTGATCCCAGGTAAATCCACAAGCGTTAGATTCAGAACTTTGGGTGAGAAAATCTTCAAATAAATAGGCTCTGGGCTGATTCCCTGGAAGAGATTAAAAAAAGAGCAAAGATATGAATCTCAGAATATTGACATGAACTTGACATGAACTGAGTGAAAAAACAAGCTGGCCTGGAAGCATTAAAGCACAAATAACTAAAATTCCTAAAATTATTTTTAATACTTTAATCAAGTTATATATGTTCCTCAAGCTTATTTCTAACAATTGGGCCTCAACCACCACTGATATAACCAGTAGTTGTAATGGACAGTTTTAGCTGCAGTACCACAACGTCCTGAGGTGGTGGGGGGGCGCTGATATGCAGATTATGTACTATTCTTTTGTCCACAATTCCAGGCTGGATTTGGGAAACAAAACAGGATAACAAAAATGACCATTCTCTTACATTCTCTGATTGAATGTGTAGACTATGGGCTAATTCAGATGATGAATATTTTTGAGAGCGTAAAAATGAAACCAAATGGACCCTTGTGGGTCCATTTGGTTTCATTTTTACGCTCTCAAGAGTTACATCTGGTTAACCAACTTTCCATATTTAACTGGAATTCTCTCAAGGACCACTGGTGGTCCCCGGGCCGGTCAGAATCAGCCAAAGGGCCGCATTTGGCCCCCGGGATGCATAATGTCCGGGTATGCAGTAGATAGAACCTGGCTGGGTCCATTCCATGCCACCTTGGAAAATAAACAATGGTGGACAATGTAAACAAAGTAGGGGCATTCATAACATCATTATGAGGCCAAAACCAAATGAGCTGTTCCTGAGAGCAGTTTAGAGTAAAGCTCTTTCATGATGTGAAAGCTTGATTGTTCGAGCTTGGTTATTTGTGGGGATAGAACACACACACATGGGAGCACCAAAGAAGTTGAACTTCATGTTATTCCCCTATTTTAACACTGACCTTGTTGTCGCCTGAACAGCGCTCAGTCTCCGCTTCTATTTCCTTCCGGATTTCCACAAAGTCTGTGAAGATCTTTTAAAACAAAACAAAAGAAATGCAAGAATGACTCATGAACCAAGAGCTTCGCAGAAGACAATGTTAAAGTGATCATCGCTTTTCAAATTATTTTCATAGAATTGGTCTTCCTTAATGTTCATGATAAAACACCACATTTCTTTCTACTCAGTCTATTTGGCCTTTCACACGATGATTGATAAAATGCGCCTTCATTTTCAACGGGACCTGCGGTTTGTGCCATGAAGCGGTGCGATAAAACAAGCATATTTACCTGAGTGTGGTGTTGCGTGCGTGCTTGTTTTGTGCACATGCGCGCTATTCACCAGAACTCGTTTCTGTTTAGCTTTTTCACAAAATGCAGGTCCCATTGAAAATCGATACATCGATCCTCGTGTGAAATGCCCTTATCGCACCACTCTTGAGCAGACCTATAGAAAAGCTGACGCAGATCCAGACGGTAATGCCTGCATTTATCGCTCCCTGTGTGAAAAGCCCTTATGTCAGTTCAGACACCCGTCCCCCATGCGCATCATTGTTAGGCATATTTTTATTTATTATCATGAGAACGATGGTTTCCATAATCGTATTTCAACTTTTCAGGAAAAGAAAGCCTTCTGTTTCTATTATCTTTTATTCCCCATCGATGCACGCGGTGGACAGCCCGCAGCCCTACTATGACACACAGACCAAGTAGAAGACAATTGCTGCATTTTATCATGAACATTACTGAGGACCAATTACATGAAAAGCAGGTTGAAAAGTGGTGAAGTGGTGGACAAAATTTACCTGGTTCTTGCAGTGCAGGAATGTACCCCATTCATCAGCCTTTATGCCTGTGGAAATGGAGAATAATGAGTGTGAATGATTTTGCAAAGAGATTATGTGAAAATGACAAAACATTATGGGTTTAGGCTTAAGGGGGGATGAAGAAAGTAAAATGAAAGAGAACATTCTTTGAATAATTTAAGCCAGTGCAGATAAACAGGACTGTGCAATGAATCAACTGAGGTAATTAGTCAAAGCAAAAAGCAGATTGATCTACTTGTAAAACAGAGACCTGGGTAGCTGTGTTGGGTGTTTTGCGTTCCTGAAAAAGGTGGAAGAGGAAGACAGAATGTTAGAATAGAAAGGTAAAGTACCCCGGCAGTCGGCAGAGTGCCGTAGCATCTAGTTCAAGTGGTAAGATGACGTGCATGAGTAACCAGGGTGACTGCATGTTTCACTAAGTTAAAATGAACTCATTTAACCCACATAGCGCCTTGTGGTGTTCTAAGCATTGTGCTTCACTTTAGCTATAGAAAAATAGCAGATCTACAAGCTCGTAGCTTGTAGGTCGGCTATTTTTGAAAGATCGTGAAAACGTGGAGCATATATTTAATTATTCTGTCACAGCAAATGTTTTTAACTCAAATATTTTGCCTGGAACCGCATATTTTCAGACGGGGGTCGGAGGCCATATACTGTAGTGTATAGATGGTTTTGGGGGTCCTTGGCATGAAATATTGAGGAATGTTGAAACATGAGGTTTAGAAGACATTTAGAAGACATTTTGGAGAATTTAAGGTCAGGTCGAAATGGGTTAAGGCTATTTTAATGCCAGCGGCTAGAATTAATTATAGCACCCACAATTTCACCGGTGAAAATAAGCAACATCGAACCTTGCCACCAGGGAGCCATTTCAAACTAGAGATTCTCGGTATCAAGAGAGATCAGAGATTTTTTAGAGATCAGAGACTACATTTAAGACTCTAAATTGAACTCTTTCTCTCTCTATATATACTGTATATATACAAGCCTGGGAATTATCAAATGATTTAGGACATGCAGGCACCCTGAGTTTGAAATTGGGAAAACATGCTCACATGCCAAGCAAGGCAAAGACAGTTAAGGCAAAGACTGTATCACACATTTCAACAAGGGGAATTCATTGTGAAATTAAAGTACATTAAGACACAGCATTTAGAGTGCAAATTAAATAGTGGTATTTTGGCATTTGAAAAGAAATAAGTTAAAACAAAAGTATGCATCAATGGAGTGAAGCGAGTCCATAAGCTTAGTATCTATATAAACTGCATCTATCTTTTAAGAAGCTCATAATCAGCTGTGCACAAAGCTCTTTAATAATGCAGCGCGAGAGAGGGAGGAAGGGAAGTGGTTTGTCTCTTCTATACACTGTTAGACCTTTATTAACCTGGCTTTAGCATGAGGCACCGTGTCACGGCAGGATCTGAATCCAAGGCTAGTACCTTCGTATCCCTTCAAAGATCTTCTATATTCTAATTTGCCCTTTACCCGGTGCAGTTCCAACTTACAAGTTCAGTCCCTTTGTTTCATAAATGGCTTGCTGTCTGACTGTATGAAACTACGTGGCTGTCCCCTTTCATGGGACCCATAATGCCCAATTTATAATCATAAAGACTGTCGATTGGTGGTGAGTTAGACCTAGAGCCTCGGTGGTACTGGTTTGCTTATTACAAAAAAGGTCAGGAGCACTGATAATACGGTTAGTAGTCACACACAGGCACTGAAGGGGGCTATTTAGTAGTTAGTAGTGTCACCCTGACACACACACACACACACACACACACACACACACACACACACACACAC
Organism: Benthosema pterotum; assembly: GCA_039105355.1. Taxonomy (NCBI): domain Eukaryota; kingdom Metazoa; phylum Chordata; class Actinopteri; order Myctophiformes; family Myctophidae; genus Benthosema; species Benthosema pterotum. Next base: position 38,563,641 of record CM076972.1, read on the forward strand.
ACACACACACACACACACACACACACACACACACACACACACACACACACACACACACACACACACACACACACAAGGCTATGAGAAAGTCTGTTTGTTTCCTTTATTCACATTTTATATTTTGAGGGGGTGCTAGCCCCACCTATGTATATGGCTTTAATGTTTGTTTTTCAATGATGCTGATTTATGAAAATGCTATAGACAATAAGTTCCATTCTGATGTTTGTTTTGCTTAAACAAACAAATTATGAATTATGATGAAATTGTTGCTGTAAGGAAAATGCTGTTCATTTCCCATATACTCTTCATATTTGAGCATATTTGAGCATGTCCAAATATGGATATATACAGTATATATTCCACCTGGCTTACATAGTAATCTGGCTCGCAAAAAAAAGAACACTCCTCACTTCAGACGGATGCTGTTGGCAACAGGCCAACAGCATGAGCATCAAGGCCTACCCGCTCAATCCTGATTGGAGTGATATTTGAACTAAGTGAAATCACTGAGTATAGCTCAGGGGTTGACACTAAGGTCTCCGAGGCACTTGCCCATCGGGCAAGTGCAAGTCAGGTTCTACTTGCCCTCAGGTCATGGTCACTTGCCCCCCAGGTTCCAGGTGGTACCCAGTTAAGTTGGTTAACCAGATGTAACTCTTGAGAACGTAAAAATGAAACCAAATGGACCCTTGAGAGTTAAAATTCATCATCTTAATTAGCCCAGGTCTACAGTACACTGTAGAAGATTAATGGTCATTTTAATGTGTTAATTTGCCTGTTTTGTTTCCCAAATCCAGCCTGGAACTGTGGATATCTAGAAAGCAGGGAAAGACACAGAGGCAGAGTGCAATGACTGCCTTCAAGACAAATTTATCTAGTGTTGTGTTATAGTGCACTATGTTGCACACTTGCCCGATCGGGCAACCAGGTAGCAGTCTTCACTTGCCCCACCATTTTTTTTACTTGCCCCGGGCAAGCGGGCAAGTGTTAGTGTAATCACTGAGTTTAGCTTTAAATTACCAGAATGAATACTTTCATGGTTACACATGAAGCTGGTTATTGTACATTCCACTCCTTGAGAAATAATAGATGAGAGAGACACCTGGAGGGCACTAAGGCATGTGCAGCTTTCTATTGCATTGATTTTAATTCAGCTTTGTGCATGTTACTAGACAAAATGGCCAGAGGTTGGAAATCACATTGTACTTGTAAATGGTACCCTAAATATATTATATTAGCAGGGGCCCACAAGTGTTTCAATTTAAAAAAATAAAATAAAAGCAAAATAAAATATTGAAAAATGAACACCAAGCATTTTGCTTGGTGTTCATTTAGAATCAAGATTTGAAATTGAATGGTGCATGGATCAGTGTGATGCTCACCACCTTGCTGTGTGAATGAAAACTGCAGAGATGATATTCAATCTGAAGTCATCTGGAGGCCAATAGACTCGCAATAACTCACAATAGATGTACACATAAGTCTGGTAACTTCATATTGCTGTCCACACTGACAGCTCGCACATATGGCATGTAATACACTGCCGCTTAAATCTTTGTTCTAGGCTACAGCACAAGCACGGTTGTGTTTTTGAGAGTCTACAGGTATATGGGTCCAGTAAACTCAAGCTGTTTTATCAAACAGCCATGAAGATAATAGGGAAAACATCACAACCTTCAGTTTATATATCATGAAAACTAAGTTGGCGCTCAAGCAGACAGAAAACTACTGAACGATGGAAACATAATCTGAACCCACACTGTGCTGCTGCTTCAGGACAGTTCGCAAAGTGCACACTGAATTGGCAAATGGAAAATAGAATGGTGCAATTCTGGGAGATTGCACGTTTGGTTACACTGATGCGAGTTACAGTACAAGGAATCCACTGGGAACTGAATTCTGTCTTACCGTTTACAGTATATTGTCTGTATATATTGTGACAACAGTGTCTGTGAAGCAGGACCAAAAGCTTCAACAGACTTGCTTTGCCTGTGAAACAATTCTCAGACCAAGAAAAATACTAATAAATGGATTCCTCCATCCATCCATCCTCCAGATATCTCTGGTGAGAGAGCTCTCACATTTAAACAATATGGCTCTGAGTTTGATCCTGGGCATTACCAATTCAGCGTATGAGTAGTAGCACAGCTTGGATAACTACAGTAAACCATTGGGAGCTGAAGTGTGTTCCACCTCATCAAATCATGTTTCAGTGGTCTAGCCTCTATGTAATAGAGCGGCGTCTACGGGATAGACCTCAGGGAAGGGACCTCCTTCCCTGATGAAGGCTTAACCACTGAAACGTTAGATATGTTTTAACCTGCTGTGTCCTAAATAAAGTTGGTACTTTGGCTATTGGCATGTGCGGCCAATTTCTTGTTTTATCAAGATTCAGTCTACACTACAGTTCTCTAGTGTGAGCCTGCACACCAAAAAGGAGTTTGAGCGTACGAGATGAGAGTACGTATGAGAGTACGTGAGCGTTTCTGTGCTCATATTTCATCATAATTGTCATTGTCATCATTGGCTTTAAAAGGTTGCAGAACAAAGAGAACAAAAAGCATTAAATCATGAATGCAGCATGCAATTTACGTGAAATCTTTAACACACTTTCCTACTAGGCAGACAAATATAACCATATCCTTTTCACTTTGGCCTTTATAGCACCACCAACAGGTGTATTTTTGCAAAGCACATTTTGGGGGCGATTTCAAATCATGAAATTGCCATTTAAGGCATGAGAAAGACTGGAACCCTTTTCACAGTGGCCTATAGCGACACCTGGTGGAGACCTGTGCCTGGAAGGGCACTTAGTTACAAAGTTATAAAGCTGCACCGAAGCAAACTCCCCAGAAGCCAAGGCAAAAAGCTATGACCTGCATCAGGAGACGTTACACTTAGAAAACACATTTTTTAATTACTCTTACATAGATTTATAGATTTACAGATTTTATCTTAAAATCATGATGATGGTGATCTAAAGACCGATCAGTCCCACATTTCATATTCCATCCTAATTGGAAACACTGCCTTCACATTGGACTGTTATAGACCAACAATATGGTTTCATTATACCATATTATACATTATTGTACGTTTGTATTTTTATTGCAGTTGAGATCATAAAGGTTCCATTAGAATGAAATTATCTTGCACCACATCCTTTCATAAACCGTTGCACAACACTAGGGGCACCAATGGCCCGGTTTCCAGACTTGACTGGTTAAAGTTGACAGGTGGTGGCCCAAGTGGGGCACCACCGACCCATGCAGGGACGGAATGAAGAATTAAGGGCATGCCTCGCTCACACAGGCCTAGATACACACACACACACACACACACACACACACACACACACACACACACACACACACACACACACACACACACTTGTGAATTAGGACCAATTCATCAGCTTCAATTTGGTAGTGTTTTACAGTTAACGTTTCGGCCGCTCATCTGTCTGTGTCATCACTTCCAATTTCACCTGTTTGTCTTGTAGAAAAACGGTCTTGTATGAGATCTCACTCATGACTCAAAATTGAGTGAATTTTTATTTTTTTTGCTAATTTTAATGCCTAAATTTGTAACCATCACGATTTGTTTGATATTTATGTATTAATTATTAAATGTCAGAAAGAATGACTGACAGCTATCTGGCTGCATTGAAGTGTATATTTGAACTGCATCATTGAATTTTAGAATAGCTCTAAAAAATTGTAGTATAATAAAAGTAAGTAAATTCTGGGTGTGTGTGTGTGGGGGGGGGGGGGGTATCACAAAATATTGCTATATCGAATTGCAATATAACTCGATTCGAAACATTTTGACTAAATATTTTGATAACAATAAAATATCAATAGTATTTTATAATAGTATTTATACAGTACCATTTTCCATTTGCTTTCGCTCCTGCAGAGGGGGTACATTGACCAGCTGCAACACCAGCGGCCGTCTTGTGACTATGCCTGATCCTCTGGGTAAGAAATCCCGTCCTGCAAGACTCTCCAACACTGAGCTCTTCCCACTGCTCTGTTACAGGCAGAGATACAGAGAATAAGTTCCAGAATAAGATCTGACATGTTTGAAAGTAAACACACGTATGTGAATAATAGCTGATTAATGTCCACAACTGCAAACAAAACATTATACATTTACATTACATTACACATATCCAGCCCTTTCCCCCCTTTTCTACTACCTTTATATGGCTTCCTGTAATTTCATAGAAGTGTAGGCTATATTTGTACGTGTTTAAATGTTCTGATTAATAAACAATGCTGGACCCTGTTGTAATTACCCTCCATCTACATTTTGCTGTTATATATATTCAATACAAAAGGCATTTTATATTGCTTAATAACATTATATATACTGTATTTGACCATTGATGATACAGGGTCAGGCAATGGCATTGTTGTATGCCTGTATGCCTGTTGCCACATGACGCACAGAAAGCATTACATTAACAGAAAACCCCCAATCATAGAGTCGATTAATTGCTAGCTGTTAACGACTAATGAATAATTTCTTTTGGTGATTCATCGATAAATGATTCATCATCAACATCCCTGCTATTTATTTTCATTGAGGATATCCTCATATATCATGATAAAACAAATAAGGGAACAAAACATTTTATCTAATTAAACTTGAGAGAGGGTCGAAAATGACCACAATGGGAAAAATGGTTTATAAATATCTAAGATGCACATGACACATCTGTCAAACTGACCTGTGATCCAACCACAACTATTTGGGGGAGTTGAATGACATCCGCCCCCACAGTAAGGACGACCTCCTGAAGGCGATTGATGATGGGAATCAGAGTCTCCATTCTTTTAGTAAAATCTTGTGCAGACTTGGCAACTTAGCATGAGAGGAAGAGAAAAGAGAGTACTCAGACAAAAGGGAAAATTAAAGCTATTTGCAACAGGGTGCATGAGGCAATAATCTGGAAACACAAATTAGAAAAATAGGAGGTTATGATAATAAAATAAATTTTCAACCATTTAGATAAAAGGGGCCACTTCTTCATTTTGATTGATTGATTAAAGTTAATTATATTGCATTTAGCCACAGACAGCTTAATCTATCAGACTCATATGCAATGTATAAGGCAAATGTTGAACAAAATAACGATTTTCTACATTTTCTAATTGTATAGAATTGAAAATTAAATCATTCAGATGTTTAACAATAATTTAACTCTTAGGGGCAGAACAAGAAACTGTTTCATATGACATTCTCAAGAGTTAAATATCTATAACGGCCCATTTGGTTACCAAGTATTAACTCTCTTATCATTTACCTCCTGGAATCCTCTCAAGGACCACAGGTTGAAAAGCACAAGTGTTCCAACTCACTGATCTGGTGAAATAATTCGATATTGATTGAGTATTGACTGTGGTTCATGCCCTGAGTAATAGGAGTAGTGGTCCTGATGAGAGTCGTTACACCACGTCAAGGCGGGAGTCGAATTACATTGCATCCTGGCTGCAGCTTTACAAGCTGGGGTTGAGAATGTAGCACAAAACCAAAACATCACACAATCATCTCTCCCTACAGATGTAGACATTCTACAGGGGATGCCATAATAAAATCGTCGCATAAGAAACGCTTTCTTAAAATTGAGAGTGAGACGATGCTAACTAGTAGCTAACACTAGCTTAATGGCTCTATGGTTGGCCAATAGAGCTCGTTCGCCCTTACCGGTATAACGTTTAGATTCTCTGTACTCCCAACAGATCCGTCACTTCATGGTTTTACTAAACCAAGCCCGTTCCAAGCCTTTCATATGCTGTCAGCGAATAATTTGTCAATATTGGGCAAGCAGGGATAGCATCACCAATATGTTTACGGTGTCATTAGGGAAGTAGGGCTCACATACTCTGCCAACGTGATTGGTTGCAAAATATGGATCGTCACGAGCTCATACTTTTTGATTGGAGAAATCCTTCATCAGTCAACGGGTTAACCCCGCCCTCTACTGGTCCCTCCACACCCTAGAAACCAACAAATAACCCAACGATATCTTAAAATTACTCTCATTTACAAGCAAATCGCATTTAACAGACTGATGTTTCTGAAACACAAAACATTGCAATTTTTTTGCATTATGGTTTTTAATGGTTTATATAAACACAGTATTTACAAATCATACAATGATTACCAGTTAGATACTGAATAAAAACAGGCTTTACCTTCTGACAGAGTTAACAGAAAACACGCAGCCATCATCCAACACAAACATAACTAATAAATATCCTCCAGCAGAAGTTAGTGTCTCCTTGGAGTTTGAGCAGCCAGAAATCAAGGGAAGCCAACAGCCAAACAGGGAGTCCTTTTGTATTAAAATTGGATTTGATCCTCAAATCTAAATGTCGTTTAACAGCAATGGCAGGACAAAAAAAAACAACAACAAAAACAAAGAGGCCAGGTTTTCTTATCCAAGCCCTATTTGTGACTTAATCAACGGAGCGGCATATCCGCAACGAGTCATTAAGCGTACACCGGACTTGGGGCCCTCCGCAAGAAGATAATGTCTTCTCTGTGCCTTTCTCAAACCTTGAACACCCCTTCACCGACAATTTTAAGACCACAGTTCTTTGTTGCAGGCCGTCAGTCCATGTATGAGCTGTCCATTCCGTCGCTGTCTGGATGAAGTAGTCGTCCCGCCAGGCGCTCAATATCGTCAAGACTGAGTTGTCTAAGTGAACGTTCATAATCCTTGAGGAATAGGAAGCAGACTTCAGTCAAGACAGTAATTTGAAAAATGTGAGGTGGAATTACAGGGACATATAAATGACAATTGGTCTGTTTTTGGAAAGCTAAACTCAATTTCAATATTAGTAGAATAGAATTCCCCATTCATTTTCCTTAAAAAAAAGTATTTTAAATACCCTTTAAGCATCGTAAAAAGCTAAATCGGGTCCTGACAAATCATGCTGTGAAGCACAGCAAGAATGCGGTGTTCATTGATTACCTTGATGAGTTGCTCCTGAACTTTGGCTGCGTCTGAAGGGCTAAAATGTTTGGCAAGAATGGTAGAGAGAGTCTGCCACACTCCTCCTTGTGGGATGCTGCTACTGCTGCTCGCCATCCCCGTAGCTCCGGTCCTCTCCCCCGCTGGACGGACCACCAAGTTCAACTTGGCCTCCGGTCCAATAGAGTAGTCACTCAATTTGTGTTCATCTGAGAGTAGAAAAGAAATAAGCATGTAAGTTGTAACACATAAGCAGCGAGGGCTAAATGACTCAAATGAGCAAAGCTCTCATCATCAGATGGGTGTCAAACCACAGTCCCGCTGGAAATTTACCTGCAAGTGCTTTGCCTTTGTAAAGCAATCGCTGCTGATTTGCAGGTATGTTGAGACGTTCTGAGACGAGCTCTTTGACTGTCGAGACCTTCTCATCTTCAGTTACCTGACGGAGGGAAAAAACAGTGCTTAGGAAACCACAGTTCATTATCCAATTATTCTTAATAGTTTCCAGTAGCCACTATTCAGATGATTGAGAATGAGATCAGATTAGCAAAAATGAGCAACAACGGGTACCCTATTGCTGGTAAAGCCTGAAGTTGTATTATGTACCGGTACTTTTTTGTGAATAGTGGATACAATGTAACTTGTTCTGACCAAAGATCACATTTACTATGAAAGCATGTAATTCCTGTCAGTGCTGTCCTGATACATTATAAAGCCCCCACATATGGTGCTCAGACATCAGTGATCTGCCATAGTAAATGCGATCTGCTGCGATCTGCTGTCCCAATTATGCTCATATATGGAGATCCCTGATGTCATCAATATCGGCTAGAAACTCCACTTCTGACTTCAAACCCTTCCATTCCCATAGCTGTCTCGCTTTTAACCGATACTTCTCCAATCAAAAACTAGACAGGAGTGCCAGAAAAAGTTATTGGTGCAGCCACAAGGCCTGGCCCCCAGAAAACCCTACAGTCAACAGAATGTCCCTGTCACCACTCTTAGATCTTCATATGGATCTGAGACCTATTCTGACATTCAAATTTAGAAGACTAAATAGGATTAAGACAAGTAACACTGATTTAGATTCTGTGCATGCATTGTGGTTGCTATGTTGTACTGCCTGAAAGTGAAATGTTCTTGTGACCACTGAAAAATTACATTTCTTCCCCTGAATAAACAGGCTGTCTCTAGTAGCCGGTGCTTTACTTTATTTTATTCAAGTCAGCAACTGCACAGACGACCTGAGTCAGTTGTACAAATGTGCAGGTTGGAAATCCTTACTGTACAGTAAGTGTTCAGCTGGTGTCACAGACATTCACCATCATATACTATCTACATCATACCTACGTATATTGGACACCACAGTGCAAAGCCTATTATGCTTCTTTTATGCAGTGGTGTTTGCGTTGAGGTTGTTATAGCAAGAAAGGCCCGGCAATATCCAGTGTGTGTTTAAAATGTTCAGTTAAGATCGTTTCGCAACAGCACTGTACTTGCACAAATGATCAGGGGGTGGGTAATGTTGTTATCCCAAGGCAAGAAGACACATTTACTAGCCCAAGTTTTAAATTGAGGAATTGAGTCTACCCCATGAAGAGGCAGATATTAAGAGGAAGGAGATGAGGCCATGCAAGAACTATAAGTTAGTTCCAGTACATCATCTTGGTCCGAACTAACACTTCGGACCAAGGGCGTAGTTTACACTGTTTACTAAGGAAAGACGCCTTCATGTACTTGGCCGAAGCCTTTGTGATCGGTTATCAGCAGAGTTGGCTTTGTAGAACAAACAAAAAACGCTATCGTTACCGCTAAGCTAACATGCTAAGTGGCTATAGCTAAGAACGGACCGGTGCTCACTTACCTGTACGTTGCATTCTTTTCCTTGGAGCGGTTTTACAGTTAGAATCATGTTGGCGATTCTCCTAAGTGCGAGACAACTATAGGTACTCCAGGTAGCGTTTTAAGTGTTGTTGGGAGAGAACGCCACGCCAAAAAGAGTTTAGTGCTTCACAACAACCTCACAGATCCTCGTCAACGATCCATCTTCTTCTCCTAAAGGCAGCAGGACTGTTCTTCTCACTCGGCCCGCGTTGCCAACCACAGCGTCACCCATGGGTGGGAGTGCAGTAGAGACGGAGCTCAGTAAGCTATAGAGTAGACCAGAGCCTTATCTCCGAATGGGAACAATTAGGGACAAACGGAAGTTATGGAATGCATTGGAGTCTATGGGCTCGCGCGAGTACTTGAACCACGTGAAGAAGCTGTTATCTGCTCCTCTACTGTATATATCGCAAGGCTCTGGACATTAATGAATGAATGAATGAATGAATGAATGAATGAATGAATGAATCAGTTATTTTTTATTAACAGCTTGGAGATTTAAGATTTAAAATTAAAGTAGGCCTAGTACAGGTACAACAAAACTGATAATGATAACAGCTTGTAGATTCATCGTACAGTTATCTTTACGGCAATTATTTGACGAAATGTGTAAATACTTTAGGCCTAATCAATTCGGGGTAAGAGATAAAATTACCACATTGACATTGTTGAAGTGACCATTCATTCCAGCTTGTTGAGATCGACATTTTTTTTTACTATGACTTTTTTCTCTTCTTGAAGTGGCTATATGTCTGCATGTCATATAACCAATATGCATTCTCGTGTCTCGTTGCTGTCGGGTGAAAACTTGGAAAATGTATGCAATACCTTTACTGGCATTTGAGAATAAGAACTTAGTTCAAATGGACAAAGCAATGTAAATAGGTAGGCTATACTTTTAGTCACGGCTCTCCATATTAACCAGTCACCAAACCCTAAGCTCTTGTTAATAATATGCTTATTTTTCATTGTTATGTTTTCCCTGTACTTATTCCTATCCTCACCCACAGACACACTTAACCAAGTTAACGATAATAAAGGTCGCAAAAACACACAAAAAGAGATCACAGCTCAGAGTGCCTTGCGAAGCCTTCAAAAAGTAAAAAAAAAAAAAAAAAAAAAAAAAGTCCACGGGGTTTCTGACCATCCCATGCCACTAGCAATCGATGCTGTGATCCCCATCAGTCAAGTATACGTAACGTTTGATAATTGGTGCAATAGAAATAAGAGACTGTTATCATAATATCATTGTCATCATGTGACAGTGATTCATGCATATGAATGCCCGCCTCATGCAGCCAGTGCCCACACAGCCCAATTATAGTGAAGTAGGCTAGTGGAGACAAGAATCTATTCTACACTGTCCATGTGTGGAGCGAGGAGCGGAGCTGTCCACTCCAGCACCCCAACGAGAGAGGTGACTACAGTGAGGAAACTGGAAAGTGTCGATTCGACGCACATTACTTGCAGTTTTGTGCGGTAAGTTATCCTTTCGCAGAACATTTCACGCTGTTTTATGTGAGTTCAGCGCACGATGTGGAGAGAAAACCGAGTGTTATGTTTTATTATTTTATTTTTTAAAGAAAAAACATAAACCTAATAATATCAATAATTATTATTGTAGGCCTTATAGCATCGCCTACAAAACTTATCACATTACGTAATTTGTTTGGCAAATAATATTACGTGGGCAGTGTGTAGGCGCCTGTTGTATGCGTGAGAACGATAGGTAGCCTATACCGGTAGGTAGGGGCTTGCATACCTTATCAATGCCGTATTCTACTTCTATATTACTTTAGAATAAATTTAGAACATCAGATACTTATTATCTAAAGCTGGTGGTGCGATAAACAAGTAAGCCAATATAAAACGGATACTATCAATCAGCGCATTGTGTATTGTTGCTGAAGCATTTCATAGTGTTAAATTGTCCCATTTGTCATGATGAGACTGTTTTCAATTGCAATCAAATGACAATGCAATCAAAGTTTAGGCGGCTGAATGAATGAATAAATGAATTATATCTTTTACTATGCAGCTGTACAGTACATTTCAACTGCAACAAAGCTGATAATTGTGCATGGACAGTTGGACACACTCATTAAGAATACACTTGGGACCTGGCAATCCTATAATATTTATTATTTTATATATTTTTTTATTCACGCAGTCAGTAAATACAAAAACGTGACATTATGCAATTGGAATGGTCTACAAGATTCCATATGGCAGATACCCAAGTATGTCTAAATACCTCATTTTAAATTCAACCAAGTCCACACCCTCAACACCAGAGGGAGCTCAGCAAATCATCTGCAACCCAGATTTGGCACAAACAAGGGATTACATTAATTCCACTCCTATGCCACCAGTCATTAACACATGGTAATCCCTTCAAAACCACTCTCAAAGGACACCTATGGTCAGCTGCAATTCAGCCGTAAAATCTGATTCCCCCACCAACCCCCTTTCACCCTTTGCATATTTTTTTCTTTTCCCGAATCCCTTTTACTGCTATAGAGAAGTGAATATTTTGTGCATTGTGTCACTTGGCCTAGATCTAGGCGTAATGGGCACACTTCGAGACCTACAGTTTGCTCTGCAGTTGAAAGTTGAAGAGCTTCGTCAGCGGGACACTCTCATAGACGAATTAGAGCTGGAGTTGGATACTAAGGACGAGCTCATCCGAAGACTTCAGGGAGAACTCGACCGCCACAGGGCCACCGTTTCACTCCCAGGACCCACTCCAGGTATTAAGGCTATGTGGGCTGATCTGGATCCATACAGACAAACGTTGTGGTGCTGTTGTCCCGTACAGTGTTCGTGATGAGTTAAGTTCTACAGGCCTAAAACAATTAAAACTAACTTCCTATTCTTGACAGGGTGCTCCGCCCAGGGGGAATACAGAGAGAAAAGGAAGACCATCATTTCAGAACCCTTTACTGTGGACCATAAGATCCTCGCAGGCATTTCTCAGTCACATGCAGTCTGTGAAAAAAGTCCAGAGTAAGGAAAGCATACCATAGAAATCATGCATTCAAAAAGTTCTGGTTAATCAGGAATCTTAAGTGATTCTGCAAAAACGATATGCATATACAGTATGCGACTTCACTTAAAACTGTTTGTTCACAGCATTTAAAACTATGATCATACTGTTGTATTCTCAGGTCACAGAAGCTGATCCAGGCATCTTTTCTAAAGAGTGTCTTCTTGAAGAATCTCACTGGTGAACAAACCAGAGCTCTGCTGGACTGTATTCATTCCACCACCGTCAGCCAAGGCTGTTGTGTTATTCAAGAAGGATCCATTGGAGCTCATGCATATATCTTAGATGGTAAATAAACCATTCTCTAGTATCTCTCAACATATGTGGTCTGGTCACACAAGCAAGGCACAAGGAGTCTGCATCATGTGTACAGTATACATGAGCAGAGCCGCAAGTACACACCTATATGCTATTATTCTAACTGAATTTGTTTGCTTGACTGATGATTTGTATTCTTTGCAGATGGGAAGCTGGAAATGACAAAAGATGGCCAGAAGCCAGTCGCAATTGAACCAGGAAATATGTTTGGCGAGCTGGCCCTCTTGTACGACTCCACCTCTCTGTGCAATGTATCAGGTATCTTGAAAACCGAATGTTATTATTGCCTGTCAGAACTGCATGCTCATTCAGCAGAAATATGTATATTTGCCACCTTGTAACCTGATGTGGTCAGATTGAGTTGGCATTCATACATATAATTCTTGTTCATGAGACTATCATACTAGAACTGTAGACTCAAATGTAAGACGTCAGCTGAATTTCAAAAATAAAAATACCTGTTCAGATCTTATCTTATAGACATCACAAATTCAAACCTGTCTTGCTGAGATTCAGAGACGACTACTACTATTGTGAATTAGTCCTTATTCCAGAACCGGGCTGTCTGTCAGTCTCAGCTCTTTAGGCTATAAGTCTTGTGATTAGACCATGACCTATCCAACAAATGTCAAGAGAAAGACATAGCTCCTTAGAAAATAGAACATGTGCTATCGTCTCCCTCCAGCATCTGATCTCAGAATCCTCTGGGAAAGCTCTGTCTCCCAGCCACTGCTACTCACATCTGACCCGATTTTGCAGATAAATAGGCTGTGAAAATGGACCGGATCAACTGGAGATTGAAAAATCATACTGTTCCTGGCACACAGACAGCGACACCAACACACACACACATACATATATATATGGAGAGACACATGCACAGGGGGCTTTCCTCCCACTGCAGATTTCAAGTCACATCAATGGCCCCTTTTTACTTTTGTTCCTTTTCTGTTTTCACTCAGTCACTTCTCTTTCCTTTTTTTTGTTCATGGGCACCACGGCCTTACCTCCTTCATGACCTGAAATTACTTTTTTTCATTGTTACCACCAGAGAGCATCAATAAGGTTATTTCTCCTCATGGTCTGAATCAGAGAGACAGCGATAAAGGTTCAGGTGAAAACAGGGCTGACTTGAATGAAAGTCAGCCCTGTTGGAAATAAAAGGCGTCTGTTGAGGATTCTATCATGCTGTCGGTATTGAACAGATCGAACCAGATTGGAGAGCAGTGTCTATTTCACGAATGTGGGCAATTATGAATTCATGATACTCTCTTGAGATAAATGTGATATGACAGATTGGTAAATTAGATTAGACTTATAAATTAAGTGGCAAATTAGCTCTAGCAGAGGAAAAATATTGAGTTTGTCATTTTATATTATGAGCATTCCAAATGCAGTCTTAACCTCCATAACACCTTTCAGCTTCACCTACAGCGTCTCACTATCATCCAGTGAATTATACTGCCAGGAAAATGAAAACAAAAAATACAGTCTAGATTTTGTTGTTGCAACATTGGAACAACTGTGCTCTCCGCCCCCACAAAATGCATTCATCAAGTTGAACGCTTGCAAGGATTTCTGTCGGAGCTTGAATGTCATAACACTTTTGCAGGCTTTGTGCATGATTATATTTGCCCCTGATTTTCTCTGCAGCGCTAACAGAATGCAAACTGTGGGTTATTGAACGGAGGAGCTTCCAGGCTGTACTTATGCAGACATATCTCAGCACCCTCTCTCTTTCCATGAAGCACCTTAGCAGGTGAGCACTGGAGACATGCATTTGATTTGACAAGGAGCCGAGCCATAAGGCTGATTTGTATTCAAGTGTTGACAATCACATTGTTGCTGGTCAAGTCAGCTTGCCGCTGTCTCTGAACCCTCAGTTGTGTGGCTACATTTCCATTGTGTGAGCGTTTTGATCATACAATATGTTTTACAGCTGTTTAAACATACCCATCCAGCGATTGCTGTGGGGGAAAATAAAGAAGAGAAATTGAATTGTTTTGGAGGAAAAAACGCTTTTCAAAAAACTTGCTTTCATCCTTGTATCGCAGCATTCCCTTCCTGCAGGCATTGCCGGAAGATGTCATTGTGAGCATGTCTGATGTTATGGAAGAGGTACAAATGATCCAGGCATTATACCTGTTTGCTGTTTTAATAATTTGTGCATGATAACAATTTACAATTTAACAATTTATCTGCTTAATGTATGTTGAATATGTGTCACATCAAGTATTTGGCTTAAAGGGGAATGCCACTCATTTTCAATGTTAAATATTTAATTAATATATGCATTGAAATAATAAAGTTGTGTGCTTTAGTGTACTTTGAAGGGCCTATGACACTGATCACACAATCTCAAGTTCTACACCTGCAGTTGTAGGTTAAATAAAAGAGGGGTGTTTTTTAGTATTTCAACAACTCTAGGTATGATAAAGGTATTATAAGGCACCCTTTTAGCCCAAAATCTAAATGTATAATTTGCCATGTGTCCCTCTACGTCACTTCTACTTTGATGATGCAGCTACAGTCAGACACTTGCTTTGCCCTGCAGACGGTCCAGAACTTTATTGTTGTCAACAAATAATTGACATCGTCGAGCTTGTGACAAGGCGCTGCTAGTGTGTGTGGGGGAGGGGGGTAAGGCGGTGTTTTAGCCACCTTGCTGCCATCACAGTGCAGCAGTCTCCAGCAGGTTCATAATGAGCCAATAGAGTGGAGGTGAGGTAGAGTTAGATTCAAACCTGTTTACAAACAGTAAACAGAGTTTGTACGCACTAAAGTTGCCGATAATACCTAATAAGAAATATTGAAAATGAGTGCTATTTCCTTTTACATTACATGAAGAAATAATTGAAGACAGAATGGGGTTATATAGGATCCTTCCCTAATGGATGTATATAAAAACACATCATTATCATCCATCTGCTTCACAGACATCCTATACTGAAAGTGATTGCATAATTCGTCAAGGGGACACAGGGGACACCTTCTATGTCATCTCTCAAGGTCAGGTACTGTACTGTAGGTTCTTTATAAGCCTGAAGCTCAAAATGATTGGATGTTTTTGTAAAAAAAAAAAAAAAAAAAAAAAGCTTTAGAAAGTTGAGAACAAAATGCAAGTGGATCTGACTGATAATAACCGAATATTCAGAAAGTAGCATGCTGTGATTCATGCTTTTCCTTATAGGTGAAAGTGACAGAGAAGAAACATGGCTTTGAAGAGCCTGTAGTCCTTTGTAGGCTCTCAGAGGGCCAGTGGTTTGGAGAAAAGGCCTTGTGGGGGTAAGGATAAAAGTGATTTGTGTAGGTCGAGCATGGTTGTTGGAACTGGAACCGAAAACCAACCGAACTCCTATAGCATGACTCAGACAGTGTGCAGTACAAAAATATGCTTCCTTTGTGCTTCATGGCATAATAGCATTTTGCATGCCAACTTCTTCATAATTTCCTTCGCAATTGAAATAACCGTGGGCACATGTCAATTCAAAAGGGAACTCGATCGTCATTTTCTGCAGGTGACCATTTTGACCTGAGAACTGATTCTACAAATACATATCTTCTTGAATCACTCAATCACTCAGTGGCACACTATGATCTGTTATTTTTCAATAGCTTAGAACACCAAAAGGTGTTCAAACCGAAAATGGTTTAAAACAAAGGAGATTTGAAAATTATAATGGCATGTTATGTTTCCAGTCTTGCAAGCTTATGGCTTTCTCTCTATGTACAGACATGACGTGCGGACTGTGAATGTGATTGCTGCTGGCAATGTCACCTGTTTGGTCATAGGCAGAGAGTAAGTTAATGCACAGGAGTGGAAAACTGCCAGCATAAGGAGGGGAAAATGCAGATTTATTTATGTTGGTTACATTGTGCGTGTTATTATTATGAATGTATTAGCATAATCAGAGACCTGAAGCATATTCTGAAGCCAGTGTATGTTAACATTTTTGCAGGGCTTTCAAAAACATCATTGGTGTTTTGGCCGACGGGAACAACGATATGCAACACAGCAATAAGTAAACCTACATGAATGAATTGAATTTCTGTATAATGAGTTTACGGAAATCGCCAAAGAATAAATCAGGATTCCCTTTGTCTATTTGTAGGTCCAGTGAGAATGCTACTCTCCTGTCAAACACGACCCTGAGTGATTTCCAGATTATTTCTAATCTTGGGGAAGATGAGCTTGGTCACACAGACCTTGTAAGTTCTGCCCTTGCAGAGGGTCATTTACAGACCGCCTAAATTCCCTGTGGTGCCCTCCTCGCAGGATTCTATGTTTCTATAATGCAATCTATTGATTTCCATCTCCTCCAGGTGCAACTGAAGAGCAATACCAAGTGTTCTTTCGCCATGAGGGTGCTTAGCAAGAGACTCATTGTTAGCAGTCGCCAACAAGAGCACATCCTGAGAGAGAGAGACATCCTTATGGAAGCAAACAGTCCATTCATAGTCAGGTGTGCATCAAACAAGAAACCTCTTCCTCTGCTTCTTCATTTTATAATATTGTTTTGCATCTGTATCATGACACCATTGTTTTTTAATATTGTCTTCACTGTTTTCGTTATTGTTTTCGAATGGAAGATATCATGCAAAATAATATACAGAAATTAGTGATTACTTAATTTAATCACTTAGTGATTAATTAATTTAATATATTAATCATTACAAGATTATCATTTGACCTTAATTCCGCTTGAAGGGGTGACTCGATGGGAGCTTTGGGGCATTAAGAATTGACTTTAATACGTTGTTTGATCTTTAATTGACCTCAGGCTGCACCAAACCTTTAGAGATACCAAGCACCTGTACATGCTAACAGAGGTCTGTGCTGGTGGCGATCTTTGGAGTGTGCTGAAAGAAAGGTAGTCATTGCGCATAAATATTTAAAAAATGCTTCCCTTCTATCTCTATATTGTGTGTTACACAAGTGTGCTCTGGTTTAGGCTTTGGGAGAGTACGATTTTGAGTTCATGACTACACTGCCCTATACCTCTCCAAACTTGTCATCAAAATATGTTACTGTCTTTTCTCAGGGAATCCTTTGGTGACTGCAGCACTAGGTTCTACACTGCTTGTGTTGTTGAGGCGCTGATCTTCCTTCACCATTCTGGCATTATATATAGAGACCTGAAGCCTGAGAACGTGCTTATGGACCATCATGGATACGTTAAATTAGTAAAATAATAATAATAATAATAATAATAATAATAATAATGACTCTTCAAATGCATTTTATCATTGGGAATTCACTGCATTATTAGACTGTGACTGTTAAATAGCATTGATAATTAGAAGTCAGTAGATTCCCACTGACTTCTAATTATCAATGCTATTTAAAACTCTACTGCCTCCTCATGCCTTTTTTAGATGGGATCTGGATGTTCAAAGAAAATCGGCGTGGGGAAGAAAACATGGACGTTCTGTGGGACACCTGGCTATATGGCCCCTGAGGTCATCCTGAACAAGGGCTACAGCGTATCTACAGATCTCTGGTCTCTAGGCATTTTCATGTTTGAACTGCTGACTGGAAGGTAGGATTATTTTTATCACAGTATTAAGTGCTTTGTAATTCTTATTTCTGTTTTGATGCGAACTGATGACACATGTCCTGTTTCCCTCTAGCCTTCCATTTAGTGGCTCTGACCCGATGAACATATTTGCTGCCACCATTCATGGCATTGACCAGGTCAACTTCCCCAAGGCTATCAGCAAAAGTGCCTCTAGTCTCATCAAGAAGTTGTGCAGGTGTGACTTACACTTTCAGTTAAACAATTCATTGAATATTTGTCATATATATGTTATATGTGTGTGTGTGTGTGTGTGTGTGTGTGTGTGTGTGTGTGTGTGTGTGTGTGTGTGTGTGTGTGTGTGTGTGTGTGTGTGTGTGTGTGTGTGTGTGTGTGTGTTACAGTATTTATGACCTCTAAATGTGAAAAGCCTGTTTTTGTTCCTTATAAAAATACAAATTATCTAAAACAACTATAAAGAAATTCTACTAATAGGGTGGCAATGATTCAACTCCATCATTCATTTCAATGATACAGTATATACAGTATTGTATATGTAATTTTAGGCTTTGTTGTTCTGTCTCAGTGACTGCTAACACATTGAATGTGCTATGGAAGTACTTAAAAACTCCTTGGTGTTCTGGTTGTAAAATGGATAAATAACTAAAATAAAAATAGAATAACCTACTCTCTGATAAAGCCTATATCTCTCAGCCAAATGAATCTAGCTCGCTCAGTGTCAAGTTCAACCTTGTTTTTTCTACAGCTAGCTCTTAATCAATTTCAAATGTCCTTTTCTCAAGCTCAACCTTGTTTGTGTCATGTTCTATTTGTAGCATCAATAATTCTTCAATGTAGCTGTCAGAACCTCCATACTGTGTAGTTAGACTTACCCCACCTTGGACTACTTGCATTATGTCCTAACTAAGCACTTTGTCACAACCTGAACCTGGCTTAAACACAATGAGAAATGCTGGGAGAAGTGTCCTGCCTGTGTCACTTTTAATCCTTATAAATGCATACATACAGTATGTCCATTGTTAATCACCTGTCTTGAGCACATTCGCGCACGCACACGCGCACGCACGCGCGCGCGCGCGCACACACACACACACACACACACACACACACACACACACACACACACACACACACACACACACACACACACAGTTTTTATTCCGATGCACACCACCCCAAGAAGAAGGCGATAAACAAACAGATGGAGATGTCATAGACATGACCTGAGCTACAACAGTCTTCGCCACAACCATGTGAATTCTGAAAACCTTCCTTCCTATTCAGTCATTAACCATTACTCTTTTCTTCTTTGCCCTTAAGGAACAACCCCTGCGAGAGACTGGGGAGTAGGAGAAACGGGGCCAAGGACATTCAGAAGCACAAGTAAGATCACAGATTGTGCTGGGGAAGAATATTGCATCAGGCAGGCCTGTGTTAACATATAGGCCAGCCTAATGCTGTTTGATGTCGATTCATTTAGGTGGTTTGAAGGATTCAACTGGGAAGGGCTTTGCAAAGGCACTCTAAGCCCACCCGTCACTCCCAAAGTAAGGCTCCTCCATATCTTTTCTGGTGTTGCCTTTCTCTACGTGAACATTGTTTTTTACTGCCTGGTTCAAATGCTTAAGTGATGTAACCTGTACTGTCTTTCAGTTCAACCAATCCATGGAAAGTGGCACCCGACCTGGTCACTATAATGAAGATGTAGAAGGCTTACCGGAACTGGAGACAAACTGGGACAAGGATTTCTGATTTGTCGATTGTCATATTGGTTCTTATTTGCTTATAAATTCACGAGTAAACCTTTGGTGATTATTTGTGTAGGCCTATAGGTTTCCTTGTTAAATATTCAGATGACTCTGTAGAACAGCATTACAGCTTAGATATGATTGTGGCATCCTGCTGGTTTCTGTCATTTATTTAAAAAAATAAACAAGATTCTGGAAGATGTGTGTCCTTTCATTTAGATATTGTCCAAAGGGTTTAGCTCTAATTGATTAAATGAAGTCTGTGTTGTACTGAGCAAAGGTCAAGTTTAGTAAGTAGCCTGTAGGCCTATGGCTAGTGTTTAAATGTCTAATTAAGTGAATATATTTGTTATTGCCAATAATAATTTACACTACACTGATGTGTAGTTTAAGCTGCAAGCCACAATCTTATACAATTAATGTAGTAGGCGGTTCTTGCTTCATTGCTCTCAACTAAGGAAGGGATTAGGGTTCCTTAACCTGAAAAATAATGAGAAGACCCATTGCCTTTAGTAAGTCTCCAGCATTTGAGTAAAAATATTCAGGTCAAGAGTGACAGTGAAGCCCTGCAAGTACCAACCAGCAGCACTTTGGAGCACTTTGGGGTTCATGCCCAAGGACACTTGCCATATAGTCTGTATGCCTATAGTAGCTGGGATTCAAACCACCAATCCAAGGGATCATGAGACAATCTGCTCTGACAATATCACGCGAAAAGATGAACCCACAGTACCTATAGTGGCAATCTTTCTGGTGGTGATACAATGGCCACCAACATAATCAGAAAGGTCAACCAAACAACTAGATTCCTATACAGGCTCTAAGAAAATCAAACTATAAGAAAATCCTATTGGATTCTTATAATATCATATGAAATCCTATATCCTATACTATAGGATATCCAATAACATTAGTTATTGGATTCTATTGGATATTGGAATCCTATGGGATTCTATTGGAATCCTATGGGACTTTTTGACCATATGGTTGACATTCTGCAACTGAAACACATTTAAACACCAGTAGTTAGAAAGTGACGTCAGGGAAAGTGTCCAGGTCTTTTGCAGGGAGTGAGCGACGCTGTGGGCACAGGCACGTGGTAGCCTTTACTTTTTACAGTCTGCAGCGGTAACGACCAGTGCATACATAGTAGTAGTAGTAGTAGCCTATGAAAGTATTGGGAGTTGGGACTGGGTAGCGCAATCTAAAGCCAATTTCGTACATTTCGTTCAGGTAAGCACCGATTACTTCTGCATCGTGTCCTGCCGTTGCTTTAATACATTCTTAAATGGCATAGAATATATCAAACCTTCGAGACTTAACTTTTCAACTCTTTGCCTGTCGCTACATAGTTGATCGCACCCAAGCGGCGTCTGCCGTTCTGTCCTTGAGACAACGTGTTGCGTTCCTTACATCCTAAAGTTGAATCAAATGGAAAATATCTTTTATTACAATGAAAACGTTCATCTGCACTCAGAAAAAGCCCACAGTGACAAATATCAGTCATGTTTAATTCATATATGTGTGAGTAAAACAAATGACTTGTCTCAAGTCGTATTGAAGCGCCAGTGGAGGCATGGGGGGCATTATTATTTTGCATACTTTTGCAAGTGTTGAAAAGTTTAGCTCAGTCTGTGAACGTTTGTTTCTTTTTCTTCCCTGAACCAAGATAATTACTAGTTGGAACCCTGGTGGCGGTTTTTGGCTAGGAGGAGGAATACGTTGTTGTTTCTGCAGCAGCACAACCAAACATTCTATAGCTCATTCCACCCAAGTCGGTGGTATCCTCCCTCCGGATAATGTATTTTTGCTTGAGAACTGAGAAATAGGCCTATGTTGTGCTGGGTATCTAAATTTTCCTCCTTTCCAACTCGGACTGACGTGCTTAAATGTGCCCGTGTGTGGATGGAATGCACGCCTGAATTGGCATTCCTCATTCCTGAGTCCCTGCATGCTCTCCCAAGTCCCAACAGTGCATTTGACACTAATATAGTTACAGTAGTAGGGCAAACAAACAGCATGTATCTGTGTGGCTCTGTGTACTCCAGCCACCCGTTGTGTCTGTCTGCCCGAGTGCACAAAAACACTACATCATTCAAGTGCTATTTTCTACCTCGACATAAATGGTTTTCAAGGTCCTCTAAAACGTTGATGTAATTATGTTTTTCTATAACTCTAATCCTGCAGAATGATTTTATAACTTCTGTAGGCTATCCTGCTACACGGTACTACATCAAGGGCCGGATCTAGGCATGGGGGGCAATGCACCCCTAAATGCATTGACTGCCCCACCAAACATGATTGGTGGTATGCAAGCAACCCAAATTTCAAAGACATGACAAACAAAATTTTAAATCATTTAAAACACTTCACTGCTAGCTAACTACAATTGTAGTGCCACAAAACCAACACCATTTCATAGGTCAAAACAGAAAACTTAGCTTCATGCTTGCTGGTGGTAACTCGTGTTATCATTGATGCTTACTTGCCCAATACGTATACAGCATGTCCTGTACAAGATATAAATCTTGTCTGAGACTGTCACAGAACTAAATAATTTAATTGAAAATGGTATGGGGGCATGGAAGTCGTCCTACACCCCCACCCCCCATTGGGAAATTTTACATCCGGGCCTGACTACACCACAGCTGTTCTGAACTCAGAAATGCTTTGTGTTTTAAGTGCATTTCATACAGGTCTACATTATACCTGTGCTATTATATACCATTATTATACCTACATTATGATATGGTCAATGAAATAGTAGGACCATGAAAGACTGTCTTTTAAGAGAGGCTATTCTTCCAGGGCTAGGAGCAACGTGTTCTCATTCCTCTCTATCAAGTCTTTGTATTAAAAAAAAAAAAAAAAAAGTATGTCTGTGGCTCTTCATGCTTCATTTGGGACTCACAGCCGGATAACGCCAGTGCATTTCAGTCCTCCTATCCCATTTCAGTCCTCCTATCCCCTTTTCCTCATTCCCTCCCCATGCAACCTCACGTGTCCCCCTGTGTGCTCTCTCTCTCCCTCTCTCTCTCCTCATCTCTTCCCAGACCCAGACCGTTGTGTTGTGTTCACATGGAAAGAGTTCATTGCTCTGAGTCTGTTGGTGTGGTACTGGGTACTAAAACAATGTCACATTGTCCCTCCCCATAAACCAACCACCCCCCCTCACTCCCCCTTCACCTCACTACCTCCTGTAGTTTCTTTTGTCAGGGATAACATTTTCCACTCACGTTTGCTTTTACCAGAGAGATGCCCTAAAGCTACTTGGTGCATTTGCCCGTTAATGCGATTCACACATTTTGGTAGTGACAGGCGTTAACCTTTTGATCATTAAAAAGGTGGAGACCTTGGCTCAAGCAGGAGACCAACCTCACTAGACGTCTGAGGGTGTCCGTGTCGAGTTTGTGTCGGTAATGTAGCATTTTATATTGATTTTTACAAGATCGGATCCTGATCGAAAGCAAGTGTTATTCTTGCATTTTTACATCTTACATCTATGCTTTATGAAGGAGTGTGTCTGCCGGCATGGTGAAGAATTAAACATACAGGCCTTCTTACTGCCGTAATCGTTCTTACAGACTACCTGCCTGACAGGTTCAGATCAAAACCCAATGTTTGATTGACAGGGTAAGTCATGTTGTTGTTATTGTGCCATACAGATACAGATTTTTTTTTGCAAGGTTCTCAGGTCTGTCTGTACTTGTCAGCGGGGGTGAAGTGCACACTGCACAGACATGTCAACTGCCAACTGGCAAGTATTTGCCATTTTCCTGGGAACAGCAGGAAGGTGTTTTATAGTGCCTCTCCGAGAGTTCAAAGGGGAATCTATACATTACACTTTAGTGGTAGCTTGCTGCTGGGATACGATAAATATACAATCACAGGTTGTTTTTAATCTCAGTTTAAACATGTACATTGTACACGCATGTTATGACAGGCGATGTGTTAAGCTGTTGCATACAACCATTTGTGGCATTGTGAAATTATTGTCTATGCCTACCCACAGGAAAGTCAGGAATGAATGGCTAGGATGTCTAGTGCAGTTTCTACAGGTGTAGCAGTTTTGATTGGTTGCTGTTGTAGAAAAGGTAGCATTCCAAAGTCTCTGACTGTATTTCTGCTTTCTCGGGACTCTGATAGGGACTAAGTGCTTTGAGCACAATAGTGCCTGTCTGGCCCTGACAATAGACATTATGAATGGAAGCAGTGAAGGAAGGGCTGATAGCACTATTGGTTCAGATAAAGGGAGAGAAAATGGGCTGCAGCAGGGGATATTCTGCTCACAATGAAGCATCTTTCCCCCCTTCTTTTCCTTTTTTTTTTTTTAACCTTTTTGCCAAATCTCAATAGACACATTCATTCCCAAGTTATATACCTAAATCATTTGCATCATTGCTCCCAAAAGGTGCAAAGTGGCAAATAAACCTTTGTTTTAGTTAACATAACTCAACCCATGAGGATTATGAATGGTTTGAGGAAGTGTGGCATTTGCTTCATTCATCTTTTCGGTGGATAAGGAAGTGGGGCAAGTTTGGCCTGGGAGAAAGGGGAGAAGGGACGGACATTACTCTACCCCTCTCTTCTTTTGGAAGGGGAGGGGGTGGGGGCTTGGGGGTAAACTGGGTGAGAGGTTGAGGGTTGGGGGAGCTGCTAGGTTTTGGCCGAGGGTGTTAAAGGATGACTTCACCATTTCGAACTTTCTTCAGATAATTTGGTACTCACTAATTAATGCTCACAATAAAATAATGTTTCGGTCTGTGTCTCATAGGAGGGCTGTACGCAGTTCAGAAACGTGAGAATGTTGATATTACCGTTAGGAAGATTCTTTGTTTTTTAACTTTTACAAAATATTCAGATTTTTACAGAATATTCTGATTTCTACTGATAAGGTAAACACCAATAAGGCTAAAGGTTTGATATAATTTGTTGTGTAAGAGTGCATGTTTTTTTCTGGGCTGTATACATTTAATAAAGTTATTTTCAAATATTTTCCATTGGACCACATGCAAACCTAATTTTACCATGGGCAGTCTGCTGGCTGAGAAACAATGGGATGCATTGGATGCGTAACAAGTATCACAACAAAACAACATTTCTATATATTTTTTATTAATCTTTGTTGGTGGCTCAACTTCCATGCCCCAATCATCTGGGGAGCAATTTTGTGGAGAGCAAATGTGTAGCATAGGCAAGATTATCAATAAAATGAGGGGCGACCACTGTTTTTATGGGGGGTTGCCGCCTGGAACCTGGGTTCCCCTGTGCTGGCCGTTACCTTGCATGGTTTCCGCTGCCATGGGTGTGTGATCTATGTAAAGGAGGGGCTAATTCCCTTACATAAAGATTGAAGGGTGAAGGTATTTGAAGAGTTTGTTGTGATGTTGTTAGGGCTTTCTTCCTGACACATTGCAGGTTTTTTTGGAGAGTGTGAACTATTAAATCTCTGGCACAGAGCCATGGGGCGGACTTACAGGCTCTGAGCCATGGTGCCATCCCATCCCATCCCATCCCCCTCACGCCCATCTCACCACCCACCGTACACACTACTGTACACGGCTGCAACTCAAACCCCTCTCAACCGTGTTCGCTCTCTTGTCCCCATCTTTGTTGGACGACAAAGCGGTGGTACGACATGACTGGGAGTAACCTCAGCGCCTGTTTCTGTTAAGCCAATCACGGTTACTTCCTGATGCCCCCCCTCACCCCTTTCCCAGTTTACTGGCCAGGCCTTTTCTTTTCAGCCCCCGAGTCCCCCAGACTCTGCCAAGCCTGTAGCTCAGGGTTGTTCAGCAGGACATTAAAGTGGAATCAGACCAGGGCTGTGTTTTTTTTCTGTAATAAAAAAGCATTTTGTTACAGTAAAAAACACATTCCCATTTATTATAAACCTAGATTGTTCTGCAGAGGCAGCGTTAAAATGATTTCCCCATTGGAAAATGTGAAAATCATTATTATTGAACCGTTTTTTGTTTTTTGTTTCATAGCAAAAATGTTTTCGAGCGATGTAAATTGATCAGGATACGGATGAATTGCGCTGGTAATGTGTTTGAATGCTCTTTGTGTCCAAGGACTCATGGACAAGTAGGGATTTTGTTCGTGTAGATACCAGTACTTGACAATAGTCAAGGTTCATTCTTTGTACTGTATTTCCAAAGCATCTTTTGTTTTTTGTACCACACGTTCGTGCACAGCAATATTGAGCAGGGTCTTTGAAAAGCACAGTAATTGCCTCCCATCTCACCGGATTGCATTATCCACGTCATTCATTCAATCTTTCTTTCATTCAGTCAGCCAACCAGCCAGCAAGCCAATCAGTCATTCAGGCATACTCACACTGCACCCTTCCCTCGCTCCCTCCCTCCCAAACCCTGTCTCTCTGTCTCCTCCTCTCAGTTATGCATTTTCAAGAGTGGCTACGATCAGTTCGTGCCAACGGTGGAATTAAAGTGCCGGAATCTGAGGACATCTGGAGCCTTCTTCCCTCTCTCCCTCTGTCCTCTTTCTCCCTCTCCTCCCTCTCCCTGTCCTCGTCCTCTCTGTTAGGTTTAGGGGCCCTGGCCTCGCTTACCGCTTACTGGCTGGTGACCCGTCCTCGGCCCATGCGCCCCCCCTGCGATCTACAAGCCCAGTCTGTGGCTGTCCAAGTGAGTGGCTCATGGTTGTGATCTTGGTTCCATACCATCTAATTTCCAGTTATTTCCCGTCTGCAAAACATGATGTGCGCAAAATTATAGGTCAGGCTTTATGACATAATTTAACGATTTTGGGGGGTGGGGGTGTTTGTTACACAGGGAGAGCCCAGCTGTAGACGTTCCGCACTACTTAAGGATGACGCACTGTTAGAATTTTACTATGATGACACCAGGACTGCGTATGACATGTTCCAGAGAGGCCTGAGGATTGCCGGTGAGCTGCAGTGGTGCTTCAGCAGAAGTTGGGATGGGGTTCTTTTGTTAAAGGGGATCTGTCATGAATTTACAGTACAATCAATTGTACCATATCAATTTAGCCCTTTTCTTAGAAACTAAACAACCACTCAGATTATTAATTGTCATATACTCACAAGGTGCTCTTCCAACTGTAATACCGTACCATTTGGGGGTACTGTTGACCCTGTCCTCCTCACTACTTATCTCGGGGGGAGGGGCAGGGGAGGGGTAGAGGCATTGAATCACAATGGGAAGACATGGGGAGTGGGATGATAAATGCATACTAGTGACTTAAAGGGTAGAGGCTAAGTTAAAGGGGTTGGACTGTTCACACTGTTTTTTTTTTTTTAAACTAACATTAAGACACGCCCATTCAGACACACGCAGAAAATCATAGATTTCTCAGTGAACGTCTGACTATTTTTTTAAAAAATGGGGACTGGGGAACCTAAAGACTAAAAATCTCATTCATGGTGGATACCGTTTAAACTAAATGACATGCATGTTGTAACCCCCAGGAAATGGTCCATGTCTGGGCTTCAGGAAGCCAGGCCAGCCCTATGAGTGGATTTCCTACACAGAGGTCTGACAGATATTCTGTATTTTGGTGCACATGTATAACAAGATTTTCTCTCTCTTTTTTTTGCATAACACTGTTCCTCACTGACTGATTCCTGCTATTACAGGTGGCTGAACAAGCCCAGGTGCTGGGTTCTGGGCTGCTGGCCAAAGGCTGTCAGCCGAACCCCGAGCAGTTTGTTGGAATATTTGCACAGAACAGGCCAGAGGTACACGATTATGCCCTATACAGGTTTTGTTTATTTTTGTTTTTTTAAGATTTGTTCCTCCCCTGCACACACTGAGGGGTTACTTGAATTTTAGCATATATTTTTGGGGATGGCTTGTGAGGTCAGCTCTCAGCTAAAACTCGAGTGCAACTTAAAGGACCACTTCACCACTTTTCAACCTCTCTTCATATAATTGGTCCTCCTCACTGATGTTCATGATTAAACACCAATTTTTTCAGTCCGAGTCTCACAGGAGGACTGTGGGCAGTTCAGAAACCCGTCTTCCATGTGCTTCATCGGCGGGGAATCAAAGCTAATAGAATCTGCAGAGTTTTTATTGCTGAAAAGTTGCAATACGAAAATGGAAGCCATCACGAGAATGATGGCTTCCATTTTTGTATTGCAAATGATAAAAATAAGTATGTTAAGTATACATACAGTATATTTTAAAATACTGTCTAAAAAATGTCTGCCTAACGGTGATGTGCATAGTGGACAGGTGTCTGAATTGCCCACAGTCCTCCTATGAGAGACGGACTGAGTATAGTAGTATCATGGGTTATCATGAACATTAGTGAGGACCAATTATATGAAAGTAAGTTGAGTAAAGTGAAGTGGTCATTTTGTTCTGTACCATTTCAAACTCTGATGAACTCTCAACTCTGTTGTAGTGATCGCCCTAATATGATGCATTTGCTATTGAGAGGGATTCAAATACACAACACACACACTGTCATGCCAAAGCCTATATGTTTCATGTGCCTGGACCACTTGGCCTGCGGGGTGCCCCAGAAGCATTTGCCATTCTAAAACTTAAATGTCGTGCTGTCAGCTTACAGAATGAGAATCATGCTATCATTTTACAAATGTTTATGATCTGTATTTTAGCAATTATTTGTATTTTTATTTTTTGTGTTTTATTGACCTTCGGGTCTACCTGAGCATCACTACTACTACACAGCTATGATAGAAGACAGGAGTCTAACTGTGTTACTCTGTCTCCATCTATTGGCCACAGTGGATCATTTCAGAGCTGGCCTGTTACAGCTACTCCATGGCAGTGGTGCCTCTGTATGAGACCCTGGGGTTGGAAGCAATGGTTCACATACTCAACCTAGGTAAGACCACGCCCCAAAAGCACCGCCAATGAAAATCTGTGTGATATCTAATGTCTCTGTGTAAGAACTTGAAAGATTGTACATCTGTGTGACAGTTATTGCATGTAAAAAACACGTATCACTGTCCACTTTTAGCGGAGATCGCCTTGGTGATCTGTGATCGGGAGGAGAAGGCTACAGCCCTGTTGGAGATCAAGGAGAAGGGGGACACTCCCAACCTGTCCTGTCTGGTGCTTTTCAACGAATTCAGTGAGGCCTTACTGGACAGGGGAACGAAGTGTGGGGTGGAGATTTTGCACTTGTCGCAGCTGATGGTAAGACAGAGCGATACAGAAGAACTTGTAGAGCTTATATGCTCAATAGTTCCGTTCTCAGGCACGGTATGAGATGTTTTTCACCGACACGGCTGATGGTTGTAGTCAAGGGCAAAGCGCATGAAGGATAAAGTGTGTTTCAAGCCATTTGCAGTAAATATTGCAGTATTGCTTTAGTGTAGTGTAAACAGGAGGAGTCATTGCTGTATGGAGAGAACCACCAAATACCATTTTTCAGGGTTTTATTTTAGATCAACCTGTCTGTTCAAGCAGCTAACTCCACAATCTCTCCTAGAGTTCTCAAAATCTGCCCGACCGCGATCAGGCCTAACCCGACATTTTAGGGCCAGGCCTGGGCCTAAAATGTATGCACATCAATAGGGCTGGGTGGGGCATAGGGCTCCATGAAAAAAATAATATATATATTGAATAATTTTATTATGATAAAAATAATAGTTCTGTTCTGTCTGTATGTGTAATTATCTATTATGAAGATGTTGCTGATTGGCATTATTTCAGCAGCTAGACATACAGGCATTTTTAAATATAAATAATATAATAAATAATACATTTATATTTTATTTTAATCTCTATAAAGTTCTCAAATTCTGTCCAAACCTCACCAGGCGGACCGGGCCTAAAATCTATGCCTGATCCGTTTGGGCCCAGTTAGGCTCGGGCCACATTTTTAAAGAACTCTACTATTTACAAGTCACAATACCAACTTTGAGGCTGTATTACTTTAAATATAAGGTTTTCTTCATTTCCTGAACATTCCAGAGTGGAGAAATATAGAAGGAATAGTGCCATAGCTAGATTTGAGCCCTGAGTGAACGTTGTGATTATGTGGACAGTCGTCAGCATTTCTTTACAGGTTTCCCAGGGTACTTCAAAGGTATCACTTGTCGTCAGCGTAGCCATTTGCTCAAACAGCTTTTTCAAACAATTTAATTACAACTCCAAACCCTTCGTTTCCCCTATCTTAGGACATGGGACAGAAGAACCTCAAAGATCCTGTGGTGAGTTTGACCGCCAATCATCAGCTATGTTGCTGCATTAAAAAAGCATACAATAAATATGTAATTACTAGTCTTTAAATACAAAAGGAAACATATTTTCTCATTAGCCGTCAAGCAAAAAAGGCATCTTTAGCCTTCAGTGTTTTGCTGAGGATTAAACCAGAAATGTACGAAAGCCTTTTGGTTCCTGTTCGTAATGTTTCTTTGTATTGCTGTTTACTCTGCAGCCGCCCCAACCTCAGGATCTGGCTGTCGTATGCTTCACCAGTGGAACCACAGGTAGCAGCCCCCCCCCCCCCATAATTACGCTCCCCGGTCCTCAAACTCTTGAGGTCACGTGTTGTGTTGTTGGAAAAGCGTCCATCAAACGCCTACTAACAACCGCTCATTATGGCATGGGCATGCGGTCTTTTCATCGCCACACAGGCCTACTGCAGTAATGCCTTGTTTATTTATCCTAGGGAAGCCAAAGGGAGCCATGATCACCCACGGCAACATCGCCTCCAACACCTCCTCTGTTATTAAGATCCTGGAGGTCTGTCTGCACGACATCCTCGTTCCCTAATTGAAAACAGCTCCACGGCTACACCGTCTATCTACACCGAGTCTCCATACGTTCCCTCTCTCTCTCTCCCTCCCCCTGCTGTGTAATGGGATGATTAATTTGATGTTTGATTGTCCTTGGAACTGGAAGGCACTTGACTTAATTGCCTCTGTAAAAGATTGTCATATCTGATTGCTGCAGTGAAAGCTAGATTATATCTGATTGTTATCTATTAAATTCTGCCAGAAAACATTTGTGTTTGCTTAAAGGAGAATTGCAACCAACTACAGTACGTGTCGTGGATTCAAAACGCTCCCAGTTTTACTTTTGTTTCTTCGTCTATGCTATAGGGATCGTTTGTGATCCGGCAAGAGGACGTGTCCATCTCTTATCTCCCTCTTGCTCATATGTTTGAGAGGATGATTCAGGTTAGTTTAATCTCTGAAACATTTTTTCCGATTCTTGTCACAGTGCCCGTGTTGTGTGTTATAAATATAAATCAGACTTTACCTTGTCTTGCCAGGTGTCCATGTTCTGCCACGGGGCCAGAGTCGGGTTCTACCAAGGTGACATCTCTCTCCTCATGGACGACATTAAAACCCTCAAGCCCACCTTCTTTCCTGTGGTGCCTCGACTGCTCAACCGCATCTATGACAAAGTCAGTAGAATAATATTTGCACCGTTACTGCAGTGTCATTATATTTACACATGTTCATGCATGTACGTTTGTGAATATTTGTATTTTGTTTTCTTAAATACATTTTAGTGGCCCAAACATGTATTTGGCCTATATTGTAGCCTTGATGATGGTGCCATGATAGTCAATTTTAAAGAACTTAAAGGAGAATTCCACCCCATAACACTTTCTTACCATTATTTGGTTCAGCCGTCTCAAGAGCAGGTGGTGGTGTTTATGACTGAGCCACACCTGAACTGAAAGTGAAAGTGTCAACACACTATTCACATAGTGAAGACTGAAGAGACAATATATAGCAAGTAATTGCATTTTGGAGCCATGAAAATAGGTGATTTTGAACAACATCCCATAGCCCCATTTTAATCTCCTGGTGGGGTAGGGGAAACAGCCATGTTTTTACTGGAAATAAATCAACTGCAAATAAAGGTAAGAAAGCCCTTGGGGGTAGAATTCTCCTTTAAATTGCTTTAAGCTCACCGGTGCGTTTGTGTTTTCTTGTCTGAGTAGATCCTGGGTTCGGTGACATCTCCGCTGCGCCGCGCTCTGCTTCACTACGCCGTGCGGCGGAAGCAGGCAGAGCTCAGCAGTGGAGTCGTACGCAACAACAGTCTGTGGGACAAGCTGGTGTTCAACAGGATTCAGGTCAGTGTCGGGAGTCTAGTTGCCAGACCAAGATTTGATTGAGAAAAAACAGTTTTAGCCTGGTTTCATACTACGTGTTGAGAATAGCCGATCTAGAAAACCCACAATGCACCACGGATGCAAGTTGTTATATGGGCTTGTAGATCTGCTATTTTTGGTGTGCAACGCCATTGTACGACAGAGCATAAATTAAGTATTTGGAACCTTAAGGGAACAATGATCCAATAGGGTTTAGACAACTACCTCCAACAGTATCTGATAAACGTTTCATAACATTCATTTTCATTTATTTTTTTGTTTTTCTTTTATGATCTCAATTACACAGAGAAAAGCTGAACTTTGAACATTCAGTGGATTTTCTGTGGTCTGGAGTTTTCTGTGGGGTTTGGAAGACTTTTGAGCTGTAATGAAAACAGGGGAAACAGTGACATCCGCGGGCAAATCCCATTGACGTGGGATCAGCATGATGTGACATCAGGGAAATCAGAGTTTCATTGCTACACCTAGGATATAGTGCAGGCAGGAAGAAAGTACAGCAATATTCTACAAAACATGCTGTGAAATGTTGTAGGACATTTCCCCTCACTACAACTACCATTTAACTCAGCTAAATCCTACATCCACCTATTCCAGGCCAGTTTGGGAGGCAATCTGCGGTTCATCCTTACAGCATCGGCGCCCATCTCCCCGACTGTGCTGTCCTTCCTCAGGGCCACTCTGGGATGTCTGATCTTTGAGGGATACGGTCAAACCGAGTGCACTGCTGGCTGCACATTCTCTATGCCGGGAGACTGGAGCGCAGGTAAAGAAAAGGGCTGATGTTTTTGCGCAGAACCTGTGCGGAAAACGTCTGGGACATGGGCTGTGACAAGTTTGGCCCAGACCGGCCCACCACAACCAGCGTGCAGATAGCAGAAAGTCTACCGCCTTCTCCATCAATGCACACGCACAAACAAGCCCTAATACCATCACTTTTACACAACAACATGATTGATACAAACCAGCAGAGAGCTACACGACCCTTTGTTGCTCTTACTAGAATGATGCTGGCAAAAGGATCCATGATAGAAGAGGGTTGATTTGTAACTCACTGATACATGTGCAATACAGGCCTGATACAGACCAGTATAAATAAATAAAATAGCGCCCCCTTGTGCCCCCCTAACATCGCGGGCCGCAGCCCACCCAGAAAGCTCCCGGTATGCCCTATGGCCAGTCTGACCCTGCTCTAAAGTGACAGTATTATTGCTTCCATTTCCTAAATGCTATAAAACTGTCTGTACCCACTTTTCCCCTCATTGCCGCCTTTAATATGCATTTATGTATGTATCTGTGTGTGTTATCAGGTCACGTTGGTGCTCCCTTGCCCTGTGCGATGGTAAAACTAGTCGACATCCCCGAGATGAGCTACTACACCAAGAACGGAGAGGGAGAGGTGAGACCGTCTCGGAGAAAGGGAAAGGAATTAGCATATTGTGTGAAGTAGACCATCTGTTACCTACTAACACCGCCGCTCCTGGCTTTTTCTTCGCGCCATCAGATCCTCATCCGCGGCCACAGCGTCTTCAGGGGCTATTTGAAGGATGAGGAGAAGACGGCGGAGGCCTTGGACAGCGACGGGTGGCTGCACAGCGGAGACGTCGGCCAGTGGCTTCCAGTGAGAAAAAAAAAAGAGTGACAAATAAGCACCATTCATGATCCTCGTAGTTAGGGCATTTTAACATTTGACCAATCTAGGAACTAAATCGATACCAAGAAATTTCTTCACTAATGCGTTGCTGTTGTGTCTAATAATGACATGTGCTAAAATATTGAAATTCAACTCCTGTGGGAAACCTAATAAAAACAGGTCAAAGTTGGGGTACTACTAGTCACAACCTATAGAAGGCAAACCTTGCAAAATGCCATCATGCTTTATGTAGCATGTGATATGTCTAACTAAGGGGTTTTCATGATGCCGAATGCATTCCAATCATTAGTTTTGAAAGGAAAAAAAAAAACACTCAAATGGCCATAGCACGTGCCCAAATCTTCTGACTAAGCAGATGATGCCAGGTATGTCTGTTTCTAGTCCAAGGAATGTTTTCTGTGAAAGACTAATGCTTGGAATAGATTCAGCACCATGAAAACCCCCTAGTTAGACATATCACATTACATAAAGCAGGATTACATTTTGCATGTTTTGGCTTCTATAGGTTGTGACTAGTACCCCAGACTTTGACCTGTTTTTGAGGTTTCCCAGGGAGTTGAATTTCAATCAGTAGATCTTTTAGACACCGTTAACAACACATTGAAGAAATTTATTCTCATGTCTTTAAAACCCTTTTTTTTTTGTTAGAACGGGACATTGCGCATCATCGACAGAAAGAAGCACATCTTCAAGCTGTCCCAGGGCGAGTACATAGCTCCGGAGAAGATAGAAAATGTCTACATGCGCTGTGTCCCGGTGCTGCAGGTGTTTGTCCATGGAGATAGTTTACAGGTACTGGCAGGGATATACATAATATATGTGAATTATTAGGCTTTGTGCATAACTGTGATCCTGAGTTTCTCATAGCCCTGGTCCAGTGCTGATGGCTGTCATTAGCCCATCCGCAGCTCTGTAGTGACTTTCCTTCTGCCATGCATTGTTGTTTTGGATGGCAAAAATGAACAAAATCCCCTAACTATTCACTGAAACAAAGCCTTCTAGACCTTGGCAATGTTCTGTTCTCTGGAAAGCGCCCCGTGTCCCCAGCTTTTATCTAGAAAAAAGCACTGCAGCGGACATCCTTCTACGAAGACATTTCCGGATTGTACCTGCACCGATGCACTTGGATGCATTTAATTTGAGGGGGAAAAAAATAGTGGATTTTAGAGAATAGACCAATGTCTAGAAGGCTTTTCTTCGGTGAGTAGTTATGGGGTTTTGTTTACTTCCGCCGTCCAACAACAACAATGCATGGCAGTGGGAAAGTCACTAACAGAGCTGGGGATGGGCTAATGACAGGGCGGCAGTGAGAGACTCGCTGTAAGCACCGGACCATGGCTAAGTTTCTGAAAGCTGGCATGGAGTGGCAATACATTTTATAAACCGGAAAGATATGACAACTTCATAATTACATGTAAAGTCGAAGCCATGCCGGAAACCATGTATGCCCCCTAGGCTTGTTTGGGAAGCCTAGGATGATGTTACAGAGTGCCTGTTTACAATTTAAAGGCTTGAATGAAAAATGTCTGTTTCACTTTATTTTCCATTACATGGTGCCAGTCTCACCTAATCGGCATCGTCGTGCCCGACCCAGAGGTATTCACCGAGTGGGCTAAGGACAGAGGAATTGCTGGATCGTATGAAGAACTTTGTCAGAATACAGTATGTCATTAACACCTCCTTGTGTACAGAGTATGTCAGGACTTTCAAAGGCACTGTATGAATTACTAATCTGATTTGACTGTTCTTCTAACAGGATGTCAAAAAGGCAGTATTAGAGGACATGACAGCTGTAGGGAAGGAAGCAGGGCTGAAGTCATTTGAGCAGGTGAGTAAACTGCAAATAATTCACACCTAGGATAAAGATAGCAGTTCATTGACATTGTCATAACGTGTCTGTAGTTAGGTGCTGTACATGGTGCCGACATTCATTATATAAACAATTATTGATTTGAAAAAACACCACCTTTGTCAAGCATGGGGAAATGTCAACTTGTCCCAATGTGAGGACCACATTTTGCGGTTCAAACGCCATAAAGGACTTTGAGGATGCTTAGTTGCGCCTTGATAAATCCTTTCATGAGATCTTAATTCTAGGCTCCTGTAGTACAGTCATTTAGAAAACAATATACAGACAAAGATGCACAGCAATGTTGTTGTTCACCTCTCTTGGTTTACCTCCTTGCAGGTGAAGGACCTGTACTTGCACCCAGACATCTTTAGCGTTGCCAATGGCCTCCTCACGCCCACTTTGAAGAGCAGACGTGTTGACATCCGCAGAGCCTTCCAGGAACAGATCACAAGCATGTACAACAAGAATGCCACGTAGAATTCCACACATAAATCAACCACCACACCGAGGATGTCAAACAATGGACAAAGAAGTAGGGCACAGCGGATAACCGTTGAAATACGCTTTTTGACCTGTGCCTTAATCAAAATATACAATCGGTTATCTTTTGAGGTGCTGATATTCCCTACTGAAAACTCCTGAGTGCATTAATGCTTTCCATACCATGGCTACAGAGAAATAACAATGAATGGGACCAAAACCATTTATATTGAGCATTATTGAAACACTCCTAATTGCACAATTGTTGTAGCGCTGAGATTATTGGATGAGCTTGTATATAGATACATTTCTGAATCACAGCGCTGCTGTGACTATTCACGATTTTACTTCAGTTGCAATGGGCACTTGTATGTATACGTTTTAAAATGTTCATGTTATAGACATATCTTGTGTTTTGTTGACAAGGTGCAAGTTCATTGATATTCCTCTTCACTCTACCTTACATCTAGTTTACTTATATAAGTGATAAAACTTGGATCAAATGAAATTTATAAATGAAATTCAAGGGCTAAACTGTAAATATAAAGATCAGACATTTGTTGAGACGTTTCTATTGTAACTAACTCGTTTAGGGGTCACGGAACATGAATTTTAGTTACTGTGAATGATTGTGATTAAATTGCATCACTGCTGCCACTGGAAAACCTCATGAGTTTATTTCTGGTGAAATATTCCCTTGACCTAGTTTAAAACAAAGTCCTAGCCATCAGATGCAGGCAATAACACATTATTGCCATTACAGCACTGGTGAATAATGTATGGAGACAGTTTATTCTATATTTTTTACATTGTTGTACATGAAAAAGGACAATGCAAAAGATACGTCTGTAGTGTAATAGTCAAATTGATCACGATCCCAGAATTTATACAAATTTAAAAAGCATGATAAAATCCAACCCTGTTAAATTAACAACATATTCACTCATTAAATAACATTCACAAATTAAGGTTAAAAAAAACACTACTAACTTGGAAAAACCTCTATACAATCAATCAATTTTAAACAAACAAAAAGGGACTTCAATGCAGAACACAGATAAAGGGCACACATTTAAAGGCATTTCCTTCAAAGAGTAATTTCATCATCTGACTCTTTTCAAGAATAAAACAAGTGACCTGTTTGGTGTGAAATATTCTTTTAAGTCCACCCAAACATTTGCATCCTACGGAGACATTTCCTGATGGAAGAGGAATGACCATACGATTTGGTCCTAAAGTGAGGAAAAAAAAAAAAAACTCTGGCTTTTCCAGCCTTGGTTTTATATGGCATACAGTGTGTGATGACAGGCCTCTGTAATAATGTCTATTAAAAGTAATAAGGCCACATCCCAATCGGAGAACCTGTAACAGCAAACAATAGAACAAAGGATTCTCATTGTGAATAAAATGCAGCTAGGCTGGGTGGGAGTGTTGCGTATGCTCCACTAGAGGGAGCAACCGCTTTGATTTTTGAGAAGTGGCGTCATGAAGTTCTCCACATATCTCCAGATATGTTTTAGTTGGGGAGTCCTTTCAGCCAAATTGTAATCGACAGGTGAGTTGTTTGTTGTCAGGATATTCTACTCCCCCCAAGACAAGTACATTACATACATTTAGTACTACTAAATGTATCCTGAATACCTCAGTAAGCTCATGTATCAGAGATGAAGCTTAATTAGCGATAAAACCTGAGGGTTGAGCAAATAGTGAATTAGTACGAATGTTATAATCACCACAACAGAAATCCTTCTGACTCAACACCCCAGACAGTGCCCGTTTTGACAACAATTCTTCTGGAACTTGAAAGATTTGCGGCATTATCAGCTTTGCTGTTAACAAAGCAAACATGATGAAATATTTTTTTCTTTCTTCCCACCCTTCACTACAGTAGCTAGTTTGGACACAAACGCGTGCAGAACATATTTGGAAAATCGAGACGTCGTTACCCTGCTAATTTGTTCTTAGAAGAACTGCTTCATTCCTGCATTGGAATAATAATAATAAATATAATATATTGGCTTATAGTGTAGTAGTGCTGGGCTAATGGCTTAGTAAATGTGGCATTTCATGCGCTTTGCCGAAACAGGCAGAATGGGATAGATTGGAGAAAAAGTAGCAGAGCATCACTCCGTGGGGGTGTACAGAGATTCTGTGTGTGTGGTGGTGTGGGGGAGGGTGCAAAGGTAAAAGTTGCCAGTCTACCCAGGTTAAGGCCCAATGCTGTGTCCATGTGAACTACACAGGAAACTGAAAGAGTGCATTCCATTGGGTGAGGCGTGAAAGGGAGGACAGTGGTGTAGTAGTGGTGGTCCTTCCCGTGTCAAACGCTTCCTCCTCCTCCTCCTGTCAGTCATCGGCCACGATGGACAGAGCGCGCAGCTCGCTGAGCTTGGCCTCGTTCTCCTTCTCCCTCTGTTCGTCCGTCAGCCCCGCCTGGTCGATCTGATCCGTCAGTTCGCTGAAGATGTTGTGCATCTCGGTGAAGTAGACCACCTGAGGCGAGAACGCATGATAAAGAGTAGTTAAAGGTATTATCGGCAACTTGAGTGTACCGGATGTTTTTGTAAACAGTTTGAATCTGAACTCCACCTCACCGCCACTCTATTAGTTCATTATGAAACAACTGGAGACTGCTCCGTTGTGATTGGCTAAAACGCTGACCACCCCCCCCCCCCCCGCCACACACACACACACACACACACACACACACACACACACATACACAAATAGCCTTATCATGACCCCGACGTCAATTGACAACAATAAAGTTCTGGACCGTCTGCAGGGCAAAGTGTCTGTCTGCAGGGAAACCGCTGCAGTATCAAAGCAATGTAGAGGGGAAAAAGGCAATATTTTTGGCTAAAAAGTTGCCTATAATAATGTTAGCGCAATGAAGTGTCTTAAAAAAGGGAAAATGAAAATAAGAAAAACAGAACGGAGAGAGAACCTTTTTTGGTTTCCACCAATTCGGATTATTCCAAAAAACTGCACTTGGAAAATTGCTGATTCAGATTATTAAAAACGGTAAAAGAAATAAGAAAAAAAACACCCTCCTGATTTCAGATCCAAACAATTCCAGCCCACAGTGTAACCTCAGCTTGACTTACAACAGTTTAGAGGCTGCCGGTGGTCACACACCTCTACAACCCTACTAACAAGAGGTGCTTTAGGAGGGGAATAAGAGGGCTCCGGGACATTATCAAACAACTCGTAGCCAAAAAAAAGAAGCGTGCTTTCAGTGGGGTAGCTGAGCAGTGACCCTGCTTTTTTTTCCTCTTCCGATCTGAACAAGCCGTACAGAATGTTCACCAAGAGCTTTCTTGACATATCCCACCCCTGCTTCCTCCCCTAGTTCATGAGTCAGGATCCCCAGAGAGTGTGCTTTGATGATTAATAGACTTTAATCACATTACAAGACTCCACGAGAGTGGGCAGAGAATGAAAAAGAACTGGGAGCTACAACCCCTTCGAAACGCTCCAAAAACCACCACCACACACCTCTATATTTATTCACGTAATCGTGCATATCCTAGTACTCTTTTTTTATCCCCTTTCTGTCCCCAATGTAGTCATTGTCAGTTCCCAGCATGTTCGTCTAAGTCCCCATCACTGCCAGCCCTTACGGTTTGGCCCTGAGAAGGAGGGGTGTAGACAACGGCGTGTATTTTAATATACTAATACACATGCACTGGCACCATGTAAGTTGTCAGTCACTCATTCACGTGACGATGACATAAGACATTTTCACAAGGAAGGTTTCAGAGTATTTTAAGGTATACTACGTAACTTTTTCCCTAAAACAAATCTGTCAAGTTATACCTTTACACCTTTAAGTATGCCTGGTTTTCCTGGTGGGTGGTGATGGATGGAGATCCACCTGCACTGAAGCCACACCCACAGCTTTAGTTGTATGATAAAGGGGGAGGAGTTAGGAGAGGGGCTGATGTGTGATGTCGCGATACTACTGTTTTTTTCATTGGCACGTTTGGAAAGGTTTCAGCCACCAGGAAGAAACCTTAAATGCAAAAGGGAAGACATCATGACACATAAAGAAACACACCAACCTAATTAAATACCGTCATCCCCAATCCTTGCTGTACTGTGTAATCAGAGACAGGAGGTGGTAGACGCTAGCTAGAAGGGACTTTTCACTTAAGACTAGCAGAAGAGACTTTAGGAACTCTGCTTCAGTTTAGCCTGGAAACGCTCACACCACTAATACATTTGGCAAAATTACTTAGGAGAGAAAAAAATCCCTAAAAGTCTCAAGGTAGACTTTTTTTTCGCCAGCTAATGGTAGGCCTTTGGGTCAGTGCTTAGTCTCAAAGTCTTTTGTGTTTATACCAAAATTTGCCACCTAAACCACATGAGTGGGACCTGAGTATTGGGTTACAGCCGTTTTTGTGGGGGTAAAGTGGATATTTTTTCCCCCCGTTTCAAAAGTGGCTTGTTGAAAGAAAGGGCCATCGGAAATGTCCGTACCCAGTGACGATAATGTGCACCAGATCGGTGTGTGTGTGTGTGTGTGTGTGTGTGTGTGTGTGTGTGTGTGTGTGTGTGTGTGTGTGTGTGTGTGTGTGTGTGTGTCCACTATAGCGTGGAGGACTGTATTACAATTAATCCAGTCATCATGGGACAGCAGCGCACAGGAAGGGACTGACCACCTACTGCATAAAAAAGATGGAACCTTTGGGTTTATTTATATGACGTTTGTCAAGGGCGTTTTTTTACACACCACCGATTGCCTAGTATTTATACAAAGAGGACCGCACTGTGACCAATATGACATCGCTAGAAAACCTAGGCCAATAAAATACAGACAAAAAATATACAGGAAAGAAAAGTGTAAAGCAGGGAATCACTTTGTAGGAAAAAGTGCTTTGGGAAATGGATTTTAGAACAAAAATGCTGTTTTGAGGACAACTCAAATAGCATGGCGAAAAAAAATAAACACCCTTCAAAAATATATACTGCAGCGAATACACAAACTGAGTGTGACAGTGGGAATACTACGATAAGACAAAGTCTCGATTGAGCAACATCTGTGTACAGGTGGACGGTTCAGGCCAGAGCAACGTGTCCCATCCACAACAAGACACTGGATGATGGGACTCCATGGAGGAGGAGCTGGAATTAAAGCCTCCTTAACAAAGGCGTTCATTGTGCTTGATTGTTGCGGCCTTGGGGAGAGCTCCGCAGCACTACAGCCTGGAGGGAAGGGAGTGGAGAACTATGCCGAGCGTTTTGCACGTGTGTGTGCGCTCAGGGCCAGCGATGAGTTCCACTGGCCACCCACGTGTTGCTTTGAGTGTGTGCGCGCACACGCGCGTGTGTGTGTCTGCGTGCGTGAAAGAGAGATACATGAATGAAGATGAAGTGGGAAAATAATAATAAGCTTAATAGTGATGGTTAAGGAAGGTTCTCATGCCAATGATGCTAGACATTAATAAGGTGAGCGTCTTAGAGCTCGGCTTATGCTTATGATAGTTGATCTGAACTTGATAAGACCGATTATCGGCTTCGATCTTCATATATATATATATATATATATATATATATATATATATATATATATATATATATATTTTTTTTTTATCGGTATTGGTGCAAAAACTAAATACACCCCCCCCCCCCCCCCAAAATCAGACAATTATAAGTTCTTATAAATGTGCAAAAATGGTATAACAAGCACCTTCATTAAAAATCCAGTAGATTATGGTCGTAAGGAGATGTACTGTATAACTGTGTCTCTGATGCTGACTTTCTCACCTCATGCATGCATGCATGAAATGACCCAAAGTTTATTTTTCTCTTTTTCCTTGATGTTTGAAGCCCGTGCCTGCACTTCAGACAGCAAAACATTCCACATGCTGCTACAATATACTATGACGGAAGGGAATAGTGTTTTGCTGTTTTTTGCATTCTTTTTTTTTCTTTCTTAATTTTATAAGCAAGAAATGTTCTCCGATGCATTTAAAGGAATTCTTGTGTTGAAAGTTTAAAAAATAAAAACAATCACATCGGCTGATCATCATTTTCCACTCATCAGCGATCGGGCCAAAAGGCCGATCGGTCGAGCTCTACTTGAAAAGACGGGTAAGGTAATAATATAGTTAAAGAAGGCAACCCGTGTTCATCTTGTAATCCTATAAATTGACATACGGGGGGGTCTAAGGATAATCTTGTTGCGCTAATTATTAGGAGCGTCAAAAAGAAAAAAGGAAATGACATGACATGGCTGGTCTGTAGCAGGCTGGAGGGGGGGGGGGCATGGCACTGCTACAGACGCCCAGCTGCTTTTAAAGAAGCCAACCAGCGCCAGGTTGAACAGACCCAGCAGGAGCCAGACAGACAGGACATGGTGACCTTCCCTGGGCAGTGTGAATGCAGCGCCGTGGGGCCGTCGCTGGAGGATAATTACATTAAGTACGGTGGTGGACAGGCAGGAGGCTTAGGATAAGGCACTCCTGCACGAATGCACTTTCTCCGATGTTTGACCCGCCGCGTGCCTTAACTCGTTGCCTGCTATTCTTGTGGCCTCAGAATGTCATTTCCTGCTCGAGGTTTCAGCCAAACCAGCTCTACTCGAAGTGAGAACCTGATGCACTTCCAGGACCACACAAACTATTCAGAAGTGCACAAAATAAGGATCATCAGTGGTCAAAACGGCTGAAAAGATCCAGGGTAATTGACAATTATTTTTATTTACCAATGAAGGAAAAAAGAAGAAAAAAAAAAAACAATGCAAACTTTTTTAAAAAAAATAAATATAACTTTATTTTCCCTCTTGAATGGGCCCACGAGGGTCTGAACTTTTTTTCTTTTTTCCATTTTTGGGGAAAAAAAATAAGCCCTCATTTTCCCTTCCCCATTATTCTTAATTACTCTGAATGACATGCCCCCGATTTTCATGATTTTAAGTTTTCAATTTAATCCCGATTGAATAAAGTCTAAATATTGTGGATTACTCTCTGCATTATGGTCTACAGAAATGACACCTAGAAGGTGGCAGTAATGATCAGTAATGCTGATCTCTGGAGAATGGCTGCAAAACCACCCCACAGAGTACCGAGGTCTTCCGGTTCATTGGGTCATAGCTTCTGAGCTATGACGGCAGTGTTGACATCAGCCCAGTGGGCTTGATGGATGTGATCATGTTTATTATCATAAATAAGTCAAATCAAGCCATAATGACACACCGATTGTTGGATCATGATCAGCGATGGGCAGACCGTGCACGTGCACGAATGAGCGTGCATCCGATGATTTTGTATGTGTGTGTCTGTGTGTAGACGTGAATAATGACTAACCTGAGCTCGGATGAGTGCCTCAAAGCTGGGCTGGAAGTAATCGATGCGGCTGTGGTAGAACTTGGGCATCTCGTCCAGCAGCTGTTTGTTTTTGGCCTCAAAGTCCTCCCTGACCGGTCTGAGCTCCTCTCTGGCCTATTGGGGGGTGAGAGGGTCGAAGAAGCACAACAATGTTCAACCATCACTAGTTGGGTTTTTACACAGCATTCTCAGATATCGACAATCCAAATCATCTAATTTTTGCATTATTTTAACCCATTTTGATCTGAGAACTGCATTTGTACACACTGCATCGTGTCAGTTTTCAGTAGGCATGTGCGGTTATTCGACTGCATAATCATTGTTTTACGATTTTTCAAAAAAATCAGTCCTACAAGCTCACACATACAGTATAGCTGGCATGTCTCCCTGTATCCATAGCCATGTAGTATAGCTCGAAGGATCTACAAGCATTGCAGACTTGTAGATCATATAATTATATATTTTG
The DNA here is from genome assembly GCA_039105355.1 of Benthosema pterotum. Taxonomy (NCBI): domain Eukaryota; kingdom Metazoa; phylum Chordata; class Actinopteri; order Myctophiformes; family Myctophidae; genus Benthosema; species Benthosema pterotum. The sequence goes on from CM076972.1 coordinate 38,607,035, forward strand.
ATAAATATTAAAAAAAATAAACAGTCTTTTCCCCCAGATTTCTTCTTCTTTTTTAAATGTTCAAATCCTGTACAGGAAAACATGGCATATATTAGACATAGTTCGAATGGCGATTAATCATGATTAAATTCATTTTGAAGTTGTGATTAATCCTGTGATTAAAAATGTAATCATTCAACACTCCTAGTTAAAAGTGATTAAAGGCTAATATGTTCCCATCCAACATGGGGAAAATTCTGTTTCATTGCAAAGACAAACAAACCACACGTTAGAAAACATTTTCAACAGTCTAGTTTCTTATAGTTCATTCGAAAAACAAAAACATTTGCCAAATTCCCATGGAAAGAGACTGGAAGACAAAAAAATCTGAGAAAAAGCCAGTAATCACGACCACAGTGAGGAGGAGGAGTAGGTAATGTGGGCAGACTTGGCTGTGAGGACTCCAAGGCAGGGGATGTGTGTGTGTGTGTGTGTGTGTGTGTGTGTGTGTGTGTGTGTGTGTGTGTGTGTGTGTGTGTGTGTGTGTGTGTGTGTATATCGGTGGGTAATCATGTAGGCATGGAGCTAGGAATTATGGGAGCACGTGTAACCCAGAGCTAGTGTGTGGCTATTTATCATTGCAGGGGAAAATAAGTTGTTTGTGGAATAATTGTAAATATCGCATCGTCCATCAATTAAGCGTCTACTTCTTACCCCCCCCCCCCCCCTTTTACATATCCTGAAATGGCGTGCTGGTTTGTTTTGTCAGGATCGTTTCTTTAAGTGCAGCAGAGATTCAAAGGGCAGGGGATGTACGAGGCCTCTTCAGGCTTTGTTCCCCTGACAGTGCTTTTCTCAATGTGTGTGGGTGGCTCTCGCCATGCCGAGGATGTGTTAGAAACCCAGGCAATACTGCAGCACTACGTGTGAATGTGTGTGTGCGTGCGTGTGCGCCTGTAGTGGCTTCGGTGCTTCGCGCAGCACAGGTGTGTGCGTGTGTGTGTGCATATGTGCGTGCGTGTCCACAATTCTCAATTACGTGCCTGTGGATCTGCAGCAGTGATGCCTTTTTTTTTTTTTTTGAAAAGGCAATACTTGAGAGCCTGGTAGCTTGCGTGGGTGAGGAGGGGAGCGCACATGTACAGTATCCATGTGCTCAACTATTTTTGTTCATATCCAGTCAGCATTTGTGCGTCTTGTTCACTTATTGCTGCTCTATCGAAAACCGCAGGCAAAAAACTTGAAAAGAGACGCGCGACCTCTTTCTCCCTTCGCGGAGACCGAGGAGAAAAGAGTTCAAGTGGGCCGACACGTGCGGCGACGCAATATTTTAAACACAGAATCTTCATCATATATATATATATATATATATATATATATATATATATATATATATACAGTATATACTGTATATATATTGATATACAAGCCTTCGCAACGCAGCGTAAATAGCTTGTACATTGGCTATTTTTTTTCTTTCTCGGCTATAATGGCATAGTCACAAAAGGGTCATCCAGGGTACACACACACACATACGCAATTAAGGGCCGAAATGTACCTGATGAAGTTTGACCATGATGGGTCCGGTCTTTTCTTTCTCCTCGTACTTCTCCACCTTGGACTGCAAGCGTTTGTAGTCCTGCAGAGCCTGCTCTCGCCGCTTCACCGCCATGTTGAGGCTGGGGAACACACCGCTGTACCTGAAGACAACACCATGCACAAACAAACAAACTCAGGCACCTGCTGCACATGTCTGACACAAACCCAGTGGAAAAACAATAGCGGTGCACACTGTATACACACACACACAGGAGGAAAAAAAAGGCGTCAAAATACACCAGAGACTTTTTGGGGAAGCATTGCGGTTAATGAGATCCTGAGCCAAAGTGTTATTCCATCTATAAAACTTTAAGAGACATTCTGGGATGTATCAAAGCTGAACTTAATAAGCATTGGTATCAATTACAAAAAAAAAATCCTTTTTTTTTGCAGATGCACTTTCAAACCCCAGGGGGACAGCGTTGCATTAAAGCTGCTTCTAATCTATTATCTAATTACTGTAGTGCAAAATGGCATGAAACAATTCATTTGGTGACAATTATTACATTCCAAATGAAAATACCAGTCTTTCTATGAGAATCCTCGGTCTTCGGCACTAAAAATAGGAAAAACGCTCATCTGTAACTTAGCAACAGGAGTCCGAGTTTCATCCTGGGACTTGTTGCGCTGTTTTTTATGGCTGTTTTAAAGGCAAACCCAGCAATATACCGTATAGACTGTAGAGAAATGGAATAACTCGACCTCCCGCAAAAAACATCTCTGATCCCAAATAAATTATAAGATTAATAAATATTCATCGCTCATTCAGCCTCATCTAAGCTAAAATATATTCTTAGATATTATAGCCGTGATTCAGACTTAGCTGTGTGCCGGTGTCAAGTACCACCACCAGCGATAGTGATCTACAGCTAGGATGTGTTATGTGCACGGCCCGCAAGTGTAACAATATTTGCAGTGCTATAGTAGATGGTAGATCTGTTTGCCTTTTTAGTTTCCCCAAATCTAGCCTGGTATTGTGGACAAAAGCAAAAGAAATAATTAGTTTTGGGGTGTGTGGGGCTAAAATGTCATCAAGTGGTGGTCCGTGGCTCATGCTGAATAAATAGTGGGCCCTGGCATCAAAATGGTTGAAAATCACTGGATTATGGCCATAATTGGGAATTCCATTTCTGTCAGTCAGTCTTTTCTACACTTTATAAAAATAAATTCAAGATTGCATTAACAATTGCAAATGATAATTTAAGGTTAATGTTGCCACGCAAGTATGATGAATTCCTAGTACTGAAAAGCGTAGGCCAAATAAACGGATAAATGATGTAAGCAAAGAACGCCGAGTAATGTGACGGCAGCATATCTCGGAACCCCGGAAGACAGTGACGTCATTTCTGAGCACACTCATCCCAGGAGGTAACAAAATAATTTCATCGCCTCTCTAATTGCACAACAATTGTAGTGCTTTGTGTGAAAAAGTAGGCCATGGGATCGTTCGCACAGGTGTCTGTTGTTAAGCGCAGGATGAAAGAGGAGTTACACACTTTTCTCTCTCTCACTCCGGTGACTCATTTGGGCTATTTCATCACTTTGTGTAGGCACACTATACAACCAACCCTAGTTTATTACTCCTTCCACCCAGGGATATATTAAACGGGTTCGGTGTGTGTGTGTGGGCACCCGTTTACTTTCCTTCGCTGAGCCAGCAGCACACCGGCCGTTCTCTGCACCTCAACAGGTGAGGAGAGGGAATCCTGCCGAGGAGGGATCTGCTGTGGAGTGCTTGTGAAATCCAAGAGTATAAGTCCTAAAGGCACCGTCTGCCTGTGTGACTAACCAGAGGGTGGAGGGGGCAGGACAGTGCGCTGGAGGGCAGGGGGGTGGGTGGGGGCTCCAAGTCGACGTGGGCTGAGGCTCCGCCTCTGGCAGACAAGCAGGGATTGTTTCCCCCCCGACAGGAAGTTAACAGTTGTAGAGTTGTAGGGAGTGGCTTTTTTTGTATCACTAAAGTGTGTGACATCACAGAGCCAAGCCCCACACACAGCCCACGCTCTGGCGCTATTTATAAAATACCACTTTGGCCCAGTTTATGGCAAAGGGGTGGAGAGGATGCTGTTGTTCCTCCTCTGGTCTTCTTACTATCTGGCCTACAGTCTTTCTTAGCGTACGCATACTTTAGGGGAAGCGCCAAGGGATTATGTAACTTGCCCTCCAGGCATGATGTGTCTGTGTGTGTGTGTGTGTGTGTGGGGGGGGGGGGGGGGGGGGTGGGGCTCGGGCCGGGGGGATTCGTTTGGGTTGATGACAAACTCACAGCAGCTCACCAACGTTTTTTAAAGTGACACAAAAGCCTTGGCCACATTGTCGTTGAGCCGCGGCTTCACGCCTCACCTCACACCACACACCACCCTTTGAGTCACTATTGTGAGCTACCGTGACACGTCACCGCTCTCTGCAACTCTTGATGATGTCATTAGAATAATAGACGTTATTTGTATAAGCACTCTTCAAAACAAGGCTACAAAGTGATTACTGGGTTATAAGGGAATGCCCCCTGTGTAGCCTCGGGTTGAGTTTCTCAATATTGTGGAAACGGTCGAGGCAACGGCATACATTTCATTGGATGTATGTTTGTTAACGTCTTGACTACAGGCAGGCATTCAAAGTTAAATGAGAGGTTTCAGTACTGCTGCTATGATATTGGTAATAAACTGCTGGAGCCAAAACTGTAATAAGCAATTATCAACACACTTGCTTGTGCATGATTGCTATAGCATGGTTGTCTTTTCGGTAAATTGCCACGAGGATATCAGTGTCTCAACCCTCCGGATTCCAGACCAGCAGAAGTGCAAGATGACTCAGCTCAATGTGTGACAGTAGTCCTGTTTTTTTTTTAAAGGTCACCGTTTTGCACTGCGTAATGATAGTTTGGTGTAAAAAACTGGACTGGAGGCTTTAACATTTCCCTCGATATCCCTTTGGCCACGGCTCGGCCACTACCGGTCAGCCGGGATAGGTCTGGATTTGTGGTGTTTTTTTTTCTTCCCCCGTCTGGGCCGAAAGTCTAAAGGGCTGAAGGAACTGCACGGGGGCCAAGGGCACACCGCTGTCCATGCGATAGGTCAGGGGTGTGGTAAGAAAAAGAGCTGGATGGAAATAGCGTCTGGACCGGAGAAACATGTTTATGAGCAGCTGCCAATCCACAGACGGGCCGGCCTGAACCCGGCAGCCAAGTCTAGGCCAGACACCCTCAGTCTGGAAGGTTGACCGACTCCACTTTTTGTCACTATCGCGTAATTTATGACAAAACAAAAAAAGAAAAAAAGGGGGGGGAAAAAGTTCTGCATACTACAAAAAAGAAGAAAAAAAAATACACCCACCCACAATGTGCCTGTCAATGCATGGTCTCAGATGGGGCCCCATTGAATAGGTACGGGACAAAGTTACTTCATGAGTAAGTTTGGAAGTGTGTAACAATAGGAGTACACTTCCCTGGAGTCTTTTATGTCTGTAATATATGGTTTTAGATATTGGCAGTGAGCCCAGTGTCATGGACACTACATCCTGGACTACATGTTGTCTCCCCCTGCCAAAAAAAGGAGGAGCGGTGCACCAAAGAATTGTGGGGATTGTAGCCCAGAAAGTAGTGTTCATGAGAGAGACACATCAAAGACATGGTACCCACTGCTAAAATATAAAATAACTAAAACCACATAGGACACCAGAAAAAGACCATCAGTGGTCTAAATGCCATTCACACACACACACACACACACACACACACACACACACACACACACACACACACACACACACACACACACACACACACACACCTATGTAATTTCTCTTTAAATGAAATAAATACAAAGGATTGCCATCTGTAAGTGGTTCGAGGACCAATGGTTTATGGAGGCTGCCCTGTGCCTGTGAAGTTCGTGCAAAGCAGAGACCTCTTTGTTTCAACAAAACACACAAAAAAAGTTTTGCTCTGCCATAACTTGCCTTGTGTTTCGTTGTGCATTGTCTCCTGTCCTGATCGAAAGTGAGAAGACTCATGCACGCAGGACACATGATATCTCGTAAGCGTAAAAAAGAAAGGGGACTGGCTGCTTTCCATAATGTCACTGTATACTGTAACAATTGGGACAGTGGAATGAAAAAAAAAAACCCTCAAAAAGAAAAAGAAGGAATTAAATTAAAAACTACAATCAAATGTTACAGATATGTGGAATGAATGAGGGTGGGGTGGGCCCCCCCTTCAGGGACCTCCTGTGATTGATAGGGGGCTGGTGCTGCCCACATGCAGTCATTGCTCAACCTCAGGGGCAGAGGTCTCAAAAACAGGCCTGCCTTCTGTCTCACCCCAAAAGAGCACCGCTGCAGAAGGGGTTAGGTCTAGGAGGCCCCGATAACACATACACACACATACACAAAAATGCCTAGTGCCCACGCACTATCAGCCCCCCCCAACCAGCCCCTCCCTTCACATAAACACCAGTGATGTCACTGGGTGACCTCTCCGGGTGGATACAGGAGAGAGATAGAGGGACAGAGATGGAACAAACAGTGGAAAGGAAGAAAACAAAGAGGTAAGAGGACAGAGGGATGAACAGAAAGAGATAGAGAGGCAAAGATATAAGAAACACAGGCAGACAAGAAAGATGGAGAATGTACTTCTTTCTTGAGTACATTTATTAAATAATATTCACTATATATGCATTACTAGTGCACTGATTGCTTAAAGTCTTGATTAGCCTGCGAACCAGGCTAATTCAAGGCTCCCCATTAACATGTCATATTCCTTTTCAACGTTCTATTTACAAACATCCAAAAAAAAAAATCAACCAAAAGAGTATTTTGACAAAGACTAAAAAACAAGAAGAAAAAATAAATAATTAGCGTTGGACTAATGGAATCTTAATGGAAGCGCTAATGTATAGTGGCTTTCATAGATCAGGTTTTCCATATAAAAAAACAACAACACACTGTACTAATAGTGTTTTTAAAGAAGGAAGGGGGGAAAGGGTAAAGTAAATGAAGAGCGCAGTGGTTTACCGTGGCTTTTCAAAGTAGTCTATGATGTACTTTACTTCCTCCTGCCCTAACTTCACGGCCCTAAAAAATCCATCCTGTTAAGATAATACCCCCACACCCCCCACAATCTGTTTGTCGAATGTGGTTTCTTTCAGTGTGTGTGTGTGTGTGTACTGTCCAGAGACAGTCGTGCACTCCAACCAATGCGATGGCCCATAGACCCATGAAGCTGGGACTTTTGCCATATTCAGAGCCTGCCCACACGTCCGCCTGCCGCCCACCAGGAAGAGGAAATTAGAACCATTCCATCCTGTCACTCTGCTCCACCATCAGAGAGAGCACACGAGCAGAAACAGAGCTGCAACGCTGAAGACGCCCCGTCTTAAAAAAAAACACACACACACACACACTATCCGTGTCTTACAGAGGAGTTGGTGTAGAAATATAGTGTTTTGGTTGAGACGGATGATGACTCTTAAAACTAGTAAGTAGACACCGGTAACGTTGTGGGGGGGAGGTTTAGTGCAAACTCATGTGCAGGCAGCACACATGCATTGCAGTCGCATGTACCCCCTCATACTTTTGTGTACACATTAAATCTGTCATATACACGCCCCCGGTCCAAAAAGAGAGCCTCCGGGGAGGAGCCGTCAGGAGGAAGCGGAACCTTAACAAGCGTTTCGGAAAGACCGGGTGGGATCGCTGCTCCCTGGCCTGGCCACTCCCTCTGGTGTGTGCGTTTATGTGTGCGTTTGTGTGTGTGTGTGCGTGTGTGTGTGCGTGTGTGTGTGTACGCCTGGAATGAGGGGAGGGAGGGAGACAAGGGTTAGGCTTCAGGAATGGAATAGCACTCACTGCATGCCCAGATGGGGGCGAGTTGTAGGGACAGGACCAAATAAAACTTTCTTCCAGACACACCGCTGCTGCTGCTGCTGCTGCTGCACACCAACACCACAGCAGCAGCATTTACTCACTGGCTTAGAGGTCCTCATTTGAAATTCCCCTATATGCGCTTTGCTTAGCTGACCTGAATAAAATGGAAATTTGCAAATACATTCTGTACCTGTTTGAACCCGTTCAGGAATGCAAAGAAAAAAAATAAAAACTGAAATTGTCCTGATGTACGAGTACATTTTACACGCAGAATGCAGAAATCCAAACCGGCTCAAACTCGTTTTCCCCAGTGTCTAATGTAGACTTAACAGCCTTCATATGCTAGGGGTCTGCACAGGGTCTGTTGGGAGCTTGCAGATCGGCTATTTTCACTGCCTCTTTATCACGGCATATCCCGGCTTTCCAGGCAAAACTGCAAAAAAAAGCAATGAATGCCATTTTTGACCCTAGCATAAAGCAGTCAAAATGTAAATATTTTGTTATTTGTGGAATTTCTTAGATTGTTTGTATTAAAATGAATGTTTATTAAAAAGCTTCTGAGATTACTGTTTATTAAGTACATACAGTATATAGCTATATTATTTGCCTTTTTCTCCTCTACGTCCCTACTACTTTGATGCTGCAGCCGTTTGCCTGCAGACAGACATTTATTGTTGTCCAGAACTGTCAACAAACAATTGACGTTGGGCGTATGACAAGGTGGTGCTAATGTGTGTGTGTGTGTGTGGGGGGGGGGGGGGGGGGGGGGGGGGGGGGGGGGGGGGTAGGTGGCATTTTAGCCAATCACCAGCATTCTCCAGCAGTTTCATAATGCTCCACCTCACCTCCACAGGGTGGAGGTGAGGTGGAGTTAGTTTCAAATCTGTTTCCAAACACATGATTTTGAACACAGTAAAGTAGCCTATATAATACTTTTAAATTAGACACATCCCAACTATAATGCAGTAGCCACAACCATACAATAGGTGATTAATAAGAAATTAAGATCGGACACCTACTTCTTCAGGGGATCAATGACAGTCTTCTGAATCTGGTTGACCTGTAAACAGACAAAACAAGAAGTTCAGCAACAGGCAGAAGGCAGAGAAAACAGCTTGTCTTCCTCAATCACCATCGCTGGCTTTGTGGATTCAAATTGTCAAATTGAGTTACATCAAAATGTAAGTTGAAACACAGTAGCTCTACAACACTCACTCATTAGCAGCAAGATACAGCTGCCGTTCAAACAATCAACAATTGTGCATATTTCAATATACTGCACTCAAGACAGAAGGGGGGGGGGGTCTAGCAAATAAACTTTCATGACGTTGAGTCTTTTTATTGTACACAAGCCCCGCGGAGAAACCCTTGAATATTCATCGAGCTCAAGATACAAAAGCATATACGGTGTCAAGGGACGGACATGAAAGCAAAGCCCTGCTGATTTCAAATCCTGTGGAGGGTGGGCTGCTTTACAAGATGAAAATTCTTTTGCAAAACAAACATTAACAATAACAGGTTATATACTGTATTTTTTTCCAGCATTCTCCTCCTGGTTGCGAGAGCCGACAGGGAGGGGAAAGGAGGTGGAGGAGTGCGTGTGTGTGTGTGTGTGTGTGTGTGTGTCTGTGTGTGTGTGTCTGTGTGTAAGGGGGGGTGTCTTTGTTAAGTGGAAGTAAATGAACAGCCCATCTCGAGGCCCCCAGCCCCGGCACTAAGTCTCATAGACAGAGAAGTTGATGCACATTTAATAAAGTTCCCAGTGTCATTTACAATGCAGATTTAAAACAGACTCCAACAGCACTACGTTTTGATGAGAAATGCCAAGTTAGCCTGGCAAACAACTGAAGCAAAGAGTGCAACTAAGAAAGCTGCCATAGAAGTAAAAGCATTGAGACATGAAATGACAGCTGCTTGACAACAGTGAACCCCTCCGCTAATCACACTGTATGTTAGTGAGAGGGTAGGCGATCGCTCGCTGCACGACACGAGAAGCAAGGATCGCAGCTGCGCTTTGTAACAAAAAAACGCCCCTGACCATCTTCAGAGAACACAGCGGCACTCAGTGTCTCGCACAGGCAGATTTCCAAGTCGAAAAAATGGATGATTGTGGTTTGAGGGAAAATAGAGAACCAATAACAAATAAGTTCATGGGAATTCACATTTTCTGTTGTTTTACATATTCACACCATCCCCTCTCCCTCCGTGGATTTGAGCTGTTGCTGCTGCTGCTTCTAAGGTGAGATGCATGCAGTGAGCAAGGAGAGAAACAACAGCGGCACATTTGCTTAAGCATGCTGGTGCCCTCTACCCTCTGCCCCTTCCCACAGAGAGGAGGGGCAGAGCATATTCCTTGGAGGCCTCTCGCGCGGAGCCCGAGGCCAGCGCTCAAGCAGTAGTCTCCATCAGTGAGTCACGGGGCAGAGGCCATCCCGGCACACAGGCCTTCCCAAAAATACACGCAGATCGCAGAGGAAATCAATACCCCCTCCAAACGGCGCATCACTCTGCCGCCATCCATCGCTGGGGCTCGGCTTCGGCAAGCAGTGTGCCGGCGGGGCTGTGCACCCTCCTCAGCCCCAGAAATAAACACGCAGACCTGGGCCACTGCTGCCTTCATTATCACTGCACGTTTTATCTAAGCTAGCTCTCTCTCTCACTCGCAAGGCCCCGCGGCAGAAAAATCTCGTCTCAGCACCAAGGAGAGCAAAAGGGTGGATGCTTTTGTGTCTGTTTTTTTTCCTCCGCTGGAACAACGAGAGTTTGTTGGGTTGGTGCCGTCAGAATCGACAGTCAGCTCGAAGGGAGAACTGGTGTTCCATGGTGAAGCTTGTGCTGGGCTGTAAGAGCCTCACCAAACCGGAGGTGATATTCCATAGATGTTGTGCCGACTGGGAAGAGTGTCCGCAATCGTTGTTTTTTTGCCCGCAGTTTGCTTTCAGCCACTCTTATATAAAAACCACGCCAACTCATGAAGCCCAGCAAAAACCCATATAAGAACATTGTTGAGTCAAGAAATGTACCCTATACTCTATAGATGAATCAAACTACAACCGCAACACAAGTAATGAACATGCCGTCAACCAACCAAGCAGGCATCTAAACAGCTTGGCTCCACCAATGTTTGGCAGCTCCAACAGTGATCCAGAATATTGATGCGAGACACAATTGAAATGTTATGTACCTGCAGTTTCACAAAGTGGACAGTCACCATTCACCGCACCACTCTTTCAAGCTGGGTATAAGTCGTCTCATAACGCTGTGATTTCGCTCTTTCAGGGGCTCATCCGAGTGTGAAGTGATTCCTCAAGTTGACGTTCAGTTGTGACATCACAATAGAAAATTGACCATCTTTGTTCTAGGCTCTCTTCACACACACACACACACACACACACACACACACACACACACACACACACACACACACACACACACACACACACACACACACACACACACACACACACACACACACACACACACACACACACACACACACACACACACACACACACACACACGATGAGCAGGGAAATGACACTTTGCAGAGCCAACCCAACACCTCCTCACTGTGCAGAGTCTGCAGACAACCTACACCTTTTGTTACTGACCTAGAGACCCGCCAGAAATATAAAAATACAACACCACGGGCCTGGGCAGGCCTAGCGGTCCAGTCTGGGCAGCTAGGTCACGGGTTCGACTCCCAAATCCTGACGAACTTTGTTGCGTGTCACCCGCCAACTCTCTTCCCATTTTCTGTCAACCTACTTTCAATCTACCGAAGGCAGAAAAAGATACTAAAAAAAATAATAATAATAATAATAGTCATAATAATCATAAAAAACAATCAATAATAAAAAAAATAATAGACCACTGAAATACCACGATGACAAGTCAATGTAGGTAAACAACAACAGCACAATGCTTCAGGTTTTGCCTCAACATAAGAATATTACCTTAAATTACAAGGGGCTGGACAGAACTCAACATAGTCAGCAAAACTTGGATGATAACATTGGTTAAGAATCTTCTCGCATTAAAAAAAAGTGAAAATAATATCCCAGTGCAATCTGAAGAATGGAGAAGTCATTTCATCTTGAGAGCAGTCAAAATGGCAGGAGTGTTCTTCTTGGCAGTCAACCAAGCCCAAGACTTGGAATGGACCCATCCCCGGGTCACCAACCCACAAGCACAGGCCAGCCTGCATTCTACTTTGTCTAGTCACTCAAAATGGCTCCTGTAAAATTTGATGAGATGCGCGTGCACAACCAGTTTGAATGAACACGGTTGCTGCGGCCGAAGCGGACGATGGAGACCAAAATGTTAGCTCTGTTTTGCTCTTTTATTCTTGATGGTGACGGTGAGACATGGAAAATGCAGGGGACAGAGAGTGTGTGGGATAACCAGTGTTGGGCAGTAACTAATTTTAGATTACATATTACTGTAATATTATTACTTTTTCTCCAAAAAGTAAAGTAACGAGATTACTCTGCAAAAAATGGGTAATAAGTAACGCATTACTTTGCAAGTAACGCCAAGTTACTTGTTTAAAATTAGCTTGTTGTTGCATGCAAAAATAGAACAGATTTACAAGCTATCGACAGGTACTATAACAACAGATGTGGACTAGATTGTAGATCCAGTCCACACGCTGCATCCTGCACAGAGTTATGTACACTACAAATCGCTTGCTGCTATATTTTGTATTTATTTTTAAATACAAGACCTCAACTGTCTTTGAAAACAATTGTGAAAAAGTTGACAACTTGGGAAAGTAATAACGTAATATGTAATATATTACTCTTTGGTTCCAGTAATAAGTAAAGTAATGATATTACTTTGTCTAAGGGGTAACGAGTAAAGTAAAGAAGTTACTTTCCTAAGTAATATGCAGGGGACAGAGAGTGTGTGGGATAACACACCGCAAATGCACAGTCTAGAAAACGGGACAGGTGCAGTAAAGACAAGTCTTATTTAGTTTGTATGTATGCACAGGGCTCCAGACTGCAAGGAAATTGGTTGCATGTGCGAGTTAATTTCTTATGGTGCTACTTAACTCTCCTATTGCCCTTGACGCTGTTGCTTTAAATAATTAATGACCTTGATGCTTTCTTGATGCATTATTTAATCCCCAATGATTGTGACATTCATTTCAGGCGATTAGCATTTATTTTAGCATGATCGGCTAACAGCAGGTAGTACTCACTTAGAATTGGCCAAAATTGTTGGGTGCAGCTTGTACGAGCATGGTCTGTATATCCATCGCTAATCCAAACATGCGTGTCATTACACACGCATTGATTTGACTCCTATACTGTATGATAGAAAATACAATCGCTCCGATCGAGGCCTTGATGAGGATAACAACAGCATGTTTCCATAGCAGCAGTGAAACGGACAGACCAGAAGTACTCCTTACTCTATGACCGGAAATGTGCTTCATTTCTGGCCATCCTCCGCATTATTGCCACCAACTGGGTGTTATCATACAGTATATGATCAACTCTACAAATTATGAGTATTTGGAATTATATGCTTTATTGGATTGGCATTCATTTGATGAATAAAAAATATGAAAATTGGGGTTCAATGTTTGCATTATGAGGAATAATGGAGTGGACAATGAGAGGGTTAAAATTTAAAGAAGTCGCTCCGGTGCTACAAGGAAAAGACAAGGGAAAAAAAAAAAATCGATCCGTTGATTCTCTGCCTCAACACTAGCACGTTCACTCCCCTCCACGTGCCAACTAATGCCATGTAGCTAATGCCCCTCAAGACAGGGCCAAAGCATATGAGGTCATGTATTAATACCACACCATACAAAAAAGATGGCGCTCCTTAATTTTTAACGGTGCTGCTAAAAAGTTAGGTAGCACCGGTGCTATTCTGTAAAAAAAAAAAAGTTAGTCTGGAGCCCGGTGTATGCACTCATTTCACTGTTCACAGGTGAGTCCATGTCCGTACAGACTATTTTTGTATATTCGCTTACACTTACATTAACACATTTAACACATAATTAAGGATGCTCCGTCTGTCAACGCCCTTTTTCAATTAAACACATTTAACACCGTTTGTTTATTTAACACTGTGGCTAAGTGCGCCGTCCATTCATTTTAATTGGCACACAACTTTACTTTGATTTAGTTTGTTTGGTAAATGAGAGTCAGGAATCAATCATTTTAATCCACTCAAAACGTACTTTTTTTGTAATTGTGGATCATATCGTTTTAGAGAAATGAGCCGCAAATCAAGCTCGTTTTGACCCAAAAATAAGAATCAACACCATCAAGTATGGGTATGGCAAAAAAGAATGAGTGAAAGAGCCTTGCACCAAAATAATAATTTTCAAATTACGCATTTTATATTGTCATCATGGTGTCAGTCTTACGTTTAAAGAGGCCACTGCAATATCACAAATCCAAATAGAATATTTTACGCAAAACAATATCGGGATCAAAAAAGTGGGTCAATGCATCATGGCTTGTTGTGATCCTCAAAGGTGTTTTTCATTCTGCCTTTGAAAGCCCAACCTTCCACAGTGTAGTTAGCTTTACAAGTACCAAGAATCATTTTTAATCACATACCAAATTCGCCCTGATGCGATTTTCGTAAAGCAAAACACCCAGTGTCCAGGGTTATTAAAAGTAATTAAATAGGGGACGGTAAATTGTGTGTTTGATGATCTTTATGCACCTCACTCTCGCTCTTTCCTGTCCATCCTCACTTGTAACTTAATTATCAATAAAAGCAGAAAAGAAACCAAAAAGAAATAAATATATTTAATATAACAGCTTTATTATTGTGGAGTTCAGTGAGTTTATTGCAAGATTGAATATTTGCAATCATCCACTCAATGACACAGCTTTAAATGATGTCTTTTGCTGACAGCACAGATAAAAATGTCTCCGCTCTGTAATGTTTCCTTTGAAAGACTCATTACTTTCACAAATCCATGCTTACGTGTGACCAGAGCAACATCTGTGAATTTGGTCTGTGGAGAGATTTTCCTGTTAGTTGAAGCTGCTCCCACTGTGTTCTTAATTTCAGATGCCAGTGAAATGCATCGCTCTAGTCTACACAAGAAGTGCAACAATCGGGTCTTTTCCTTTACCGCTTGTCGCCCAATTTAGTCATTTTCTAGCCAATTCCAGGTTTCCCTCCCTCACGTGTAGTCCGTGCCACTGCAAACTCCTACAATGGGTTTTGTGAGCAGTTGTAGACAACCACATGTCTACAACCAATGCACATAAAGCCGCCACTGCTACTTTTCACCCGACAGTGAGGAGTTTCACCAGGTTTTTAATGCACATGGAGGAACATGCTTTTCCTCTCTGCCCCACAACCCGCTGAACAGGTACCCTGAGCAAAGAGTAGGAAGTGTAGGAGTTGCTGGTGCAGTGGCAGAGATGGCCGAGCTGGATGCAACGTGGAAGATTCAACCTGAGTGGTGGGGCTTTACCCCTGTGCCACCCAAGAGATTTTCAAATGATGGCAGAATTAGAGACAAACAGTCTAAGTTCAAGGGTTCTGTAATACTGACATGCCAGTAGATATGAAGAGGCGTTGTTCGTTTACAATGCTGAATGTAACAATGGGAAATAGAGAGCTGAAACTGAGGAACAGCAAGAGTGCGAAGGGCAACCCGGATTTGGCACAGACAGGGGACTTAATTCCTTATCCTCGTACGTCGCCAAAATGTGGAATGCCCTACCAACAGGCATGAAGACATGTCAATCTCTTGACTCCTTCAAAACCCACTGTCAAAAGGAGGTCACCTACGGATGGCTGCAATTCAAAAACTGGTCTCCGTAAAAACAATATAAAAATATAGTTCTCCCACCCACCCCATTTCCCTTTTCTCTTTTCCCTTTTTATGGAAGAGATTATTTTGTAAATAATAATAAAGAATAAATTTCTAAATGTATTGATGAAATGAATAAGGTGGTCATTAATGTAAACAACTGTATTCAACTAGTGTGTCTAATCACAGTTTTTCAGATTTTTTGTAGTTGTACTTGACTTGTCCTGTAATTCTTCATTTTTGTGAAAACTGTAACTAAATAAATAAATAATTCATTCATTCATTCAAGAGACTGGAAGACTGACAGGAGAGCATAGAAAACAGAGCAAAAAGTGTAGGAGAGATTACAACGACAACTGACCTTTTCCTGGTTGAAGGAGTCCATTCTCTTCATGGCCGTGTCCAGAGCAGTCATGGACTCTAGAAAGGCTTGGTCTTGCTCACACAGTGGGTTATTCAGAAGATCCCCAGAGATCTTCACTGCTGCCTTGGACATGGCTTAAGGAACACAAAGGATAGTGGTTAACCCAAAGACTTTGACTTTTTGAAACATGGTCTGGACGAGGAAGATTAGTGGCAATTGCAGCAGCAAATAACAGTAGCTAGTTGGAGGCCGTTTTTAAGACATTTTCATCAAATCAAGGGGTAAATTAAGTGGTCAACCTTAGAGGCATTCGTCATCCCAACAATGGGGCTAATTTATACTTCTACACACAACCAAGTTATAAGACAAAACTTATGACAAGTTAAAAACTTGTTAACAGCTTTTTCAGTTAGAAATATGGCATTTATGCTGTACAACATCGCCTTGTGGTTATGCATAAAGTATTTAGTAAACACAGCCTTAAGGCAATGAACATTTAACTCAAAAGGAGGAACAGACGTATTCAGAAGCGAGCTTTTGTAAGGAAAAAGGAAAAAAGCAATCGCAGAAGTGTGAGTCTATTGTAGGAATTTGATGGGGGGTGTGCTGGGGCTCTGCTGCTGTGATAAACATCCACAAAAGCACCCGGGAAACTGCAAATCTTTCAACTCTGTCAGCAGCAATTACTGTTAATCTACAATCATGCCACTTTGTCTTAGACACAGAACATAGCATCGTCGTCAAAATAAATGAGCTGCATTGCAGACAGACGCTGTCGAGAGAGAAGATCAGACATGGAAACAGGGCTGCAACGAAGATCTTATACTTAGTTCCCGAGTCATATTCACACTCTCTTGTGACCGTAAGACCCATTTTCAACCAGCCAATCAACCTGGGGATGGGTTTATCTTCCATCTGTATGGTGTCCGTCCGTATGGCGTTGGCCAAGTAGCTGTTGGGACTGATGTGACCTCATTTGACCCAAACGTATCAACTCTTGATTCCACGGTCATGAAAATAAATTAAGCTACACCACGTGTAGCAATTTTAAAAAGGTATAGTAAGTGATTTCACTTAATTCAAATATTGTAAGTTTTTTTCTTCTTTTTTGGCTAATGCTCCCTACTAGAGTGTGGCGACCATATTCCTCCCTGACTCCCCAGTGAGCCCCTGGGGGTCAAAAAACACTAGTACAAGTTTGGGCTTTGGGATAAAAAGCCGTTCGTCATGGGCATTGATGCACTTCCTGTTGCACTTCCCCTCACTGTAGAGTGTGCACATGTGCACATCTTGCTACCGGAGGGTTTTCCAATTCACCCAAATCACTTACTAGTACCTTTAATTTGAATTAAAGATTTGAGTCTGCTTAAATCATCGGAACAGTGTAATGCTGCTCTCCACTGCCTCCCCTCTCATACATAAGAGCTTAATTGAAATTACGAAGGAACGGGAGCGGGTCTTGAAACACATTGTCGTCATTCAACAAGCTAATTGTCAGCAAGTTAAATGGGGAGCCCCCCCCCCCCCCTCATAACGCCACTCCAGACATGATAAATGAGCGCCGATATGGAAAGCTGTGTAGAGCATGCAGCGCTGACATGTTGAGTCGGTCCACTCCCTTTGTTTAGAGGCAGTTGGTGGAGAGAGAGAGAGAGAGAGAGAGAGAGAGAAAGAAAGAGAGGGAGAGAGGGACCTGCGCAACAGATGGAATCCATTAACTATAATGAGGGCCTGACAGGAACGATACTTTGATGAGGCAGACATCCATATTCCAGAGCACAAAGGAAAAGGAAATGAAGAAGCAGCCTCTTCTCACACCCCCATCCTTCCCTTCTCCTCCTTACCACCCCCACAGGCAGCCAGCTACCTACCAGGGCCAACATATCATACTCTTCCCAAACACACACATTTTCTTCACCCCCCACCCCCACCACCCAACAAAAAAAATCCTCCCCCACCCCAACAGACAAAAAAAAGTTATTTGTGGAAGATTCACCAAATAAAGTGAAAAATAAAGTGAATGTGTGCTTCCGCTGGAGGATGCACAGAATGACACATGCCCTACATAGAGTACAATTTAAAATGAACCGTGTGCCCTCTGCACACACTATAAAAGGTAGCCTTGAAACCCCAGCCGGCACAGGTATCAACTTTGCTACTGTATATAGTATATTCCCAGTGTTACAACCGCATAAACCACCTGGAGATCAATGGCACCAAAAAGGCAAGTAACACTACAAATGGATGTCAGATGAACATACCTATATCAGCCTCTGTGCTTTTCTTCATGTCCTTATGAAGTTTTTTGGTCTGATCCTCCAACCTAATGGGGACAAAGGAGATGAAGAACAGGTTCGGTTCAGGTTCAAAATAAGGTGATGCAGCACAAATCTGGATTGTTTCAAATGAGCAATTATAGGGGAAAAAAACATATTTTTTAAATTACCCTGATGACTTACGCTACACTTACTTTACCACAAACAAAGTCAACAGATTTAGCGAGCAAAGAACAGTACATCATAACAACTATTCCACAATCTCTGAATGCCTATAGAGTCTCCCTAAATACAAGCGAAGTCTCCGTAAATACAAGCGAAGAAGCTGTCATTTATGTTAACGAACACAATTATGTCCAAAGATATTTGTATTTTATTGTGGCCGTGTATGAGTGAGTGAGTGTGTGCGTGACAGAGAATGGGTCTTACATAATGCACAATGTAAGGCGCTATATAAATGCATTAAATGCCCTATAGACTTGGCCGCCACATTTTAGAAGAAAAACAAAGCTTGTAGATTGGCTATTTTTGTATGACATTGTACAAACAAGGTATAATACAGGTTTATTATTTAATCAGACCATTTTAATTAATTGCCATTTAATATAATTAAATGGCATAATTGACTGCCACACTCCATTGGTAATCTTTTAATGTCTTGAATGGATTTCAATTATGAATGTATTTTTATACATTGTACATGTTTTTATTGTGCTGTGTTATGTGTTGTTTGTCTTGGACCCCAGGAAGGAAAAAACGCTTCTAATGAAGGTACATAAGAAAGATGAAGACAGTTGGTTCAAAATATATCACCAATTGCCCAGACCAGGATTAAGCCTAATTGATGTGCTACCGCTGAGATTAAATGTCAACTTTTGCCAAAACATAAACATACACAACTGTTATTTGTATGAGAAACATTTGCAAAAGTTGCAGCTTCCAGTGTTGGAGATCTTTCTGTCAGAACCAGCAGAGGGAAAAAAACAGCCTCAGTACATTGTGTCCAAAAGCCTTCATCTACAGCCATAGCTCAAGACTTATTGTAACAGGCGGTGGAATCACCCAATCCACAACCAGCAAATAAACACCTACAAAGGGAAATATGCATAAAAACAAGGTTCTAAATGGGATTACACATTTCATTGATTTAATATAAAAACACATTATTATGACATCCGTTAGCTAATTAAAAACACAGAGAGTCCTGCATGTTACTGTCAACTACATTTGCGCTTAAAAGCATTAATGTCTTCAATCATCCCTCCACACATATTCCAATGATGGGTGTTAAAAATGGCAATTACCAGACTATGGAGCCTGAAACGCGTGCCATTCATTATATCAATTAAGACGCACAGGGGACTGTTTAGAAAGTCCCTGGAGACTGCTGTCACATCACTTTTCAGGGTTTGATGAAAGGGGAAAGTGGATGGGGGTTCCCGTTTTCATCTTCTGTCAGAGAATTATGTTAACTGCTGAACACGTAATGGAGTGATCCGAGGTATTGTTGGGGGGGAAGGGGGGGGGGGGTGGCCTTCACGGTCCTGAGATGCAAAGACAAGGGTAGTACCGTCGACACCTGATCCGCAGCTTAGTTAAAGAGATTTCTTTCACACGCATGGCATCGTCGCTCAGCCTGGATCAGTCCAGCCGCTGCCAGCCAATTAAATTTAATATTTTCAATGAGCAGTAATAACTAGGAAGCAGGTTTAGCTTCTACAGAACTTTAATGGTTGTGTCTTTCAAAAATGTAGTGTAATTTAGAAGTAATTACAAA
Source organism: Benthosema pterotum (assembly GCA_039105355.1). NCBI lineage: Eukaryota > Metazoa > Chordata > Actinopteri > Myctophiformes > Myctophidae > Benthosema > Benthosema pterotum. The sequence continues at coordinate 38,626,693 of CM076972.1, forward strand.
ACGATTAAATTGAAAAGGTAGCAAACAGAGAAGACGTCCGACATTCATACTGCCACAGACATGTGCAGAATATGGACTAATCAGGGAAGAGTGATCTCACCCACTTTCTACCCATTATGAAGACACTTTAGTTTTTAGCTAATTCAAATACACAACCTTGGAACTTCCGGTTCCAAAAAGCAACCATAAAGAATGTGTGGATATCACAACACACTGTGTGGAATTTCTGACAAAAGCTATGGAGGTTTGGCTTTCTTCAAAGCTTGGCGGACACGCGGATGGACAGGGTGCAAAAAAATAAATCTCTATGACACAATGAAGCAGCAGTGTTAGGTGAGTATATTTAGGCAGAAATGTAAATTGCACCAAACATTTACATCAGCAATTCTGAAATGACAGATGCTCCAACTCAAATTTGGAGAGCAGTCTAGAAATGGGTTTGTCTGTGAGTCTGTCTGCAGCAGCATGCGCAAGACATTTGACCCATGGCGCCAACAACAGTGTGTAGATTTCTTTTTTGACTAGTGAATTAAGGACCGACCATCCACTCTGGCATGTAAAAATATTATGGAGCCAACTTTCCACTCTCTCAGTTTTCATGCAAAAAAATTAAATCTGTTGCTACATATTTTCTGTGTGTGTGTGTGTGTGTGTGTGTGTGTGTGTGTGTGTGTGTGTGTGTGTGTGTGTGTGTGTGTGTGTGTGTGTGTGTGTGTGTGTGTGTGTGTGTGTTGTGTGTGTGTGTGTGTGAGATCACTGTGACCATTTGTAGCATGAGATTCATGCCACTCAAGTGGGTAAGTCAGGATTTCACCAGAAGAGTGTAGAGCCGGCAAGTGTGCAGATCACGTCCAAGAATCGCAGACGTGCCAGTAGAAGTAAATTAAGGGAGTTGTGATATAGTCTGCAGACATAATCACCAGGGTATTGTGTGTCACAAAAGGACAGATACACAAGCTGCTGGCATGTTACCTTGTAGATCAGTTACTGGCCTGTATGAAACTGAAACCATACCACAGTAGGCATGAAGCTATACTGCTGTAGCATTGCAGACCTGTCATAATGTACTGTATGCACATCCCACAATGGTTATAATACACTTATAATCATTGTGGGAAGTGTAATCGTGGTGCTCTTCTATGTACATGGCAGAAATGTTATCCATCGACTATAAATTTTAAATTAATAATGTCGACAACAGTAAGGTAAGGTATCGCATAAAAAAACAGCCATGACCTGGATCCCTGAAAAGGGTTTTATTTTGGAACTTTTGGAATCCAGAGGTTCACATCTAGTTTGATGGTGGCCTTCACTTAGGCACCTAAAAAGGGAGGATTCAAGAGTTGATTCAAAAGTGCAGCCCAATATCCAAGTACTTTTCAATTTAGAAAAATATAAACATATGTTAGATTTCTGCTTCTATCATTCTTAGAACACTCTGATATCTCCCAGTATTCTTTCAGATTCTGCCAGAACATGAGAAAATCTGAATTCATCAACTGCAATGAACTGACAAATTTAGTCCAGATAGCTCTAGTTAGGGATGGGCAAAAAAATCAATATTAATATATTGCCCGTCTTGATCGTCTTCCTGACAGCATTTTTTTTTCTTGAGTTAGCTGGCGCCCGTGATTTTAATGTGGAAGTGGAACTCATGATTCAAAGTGCCAGGCATTGTGTATGATTGATTGATTGATAATTTGTTTACAATTGTTCTCAAAGGGTCTCGCATAATAAAAGCAAGCAAGTAATTTGTGGGAAGAAGATCATAATATATCTATATATCATATTGCAACATAATTCCGAATGGCAATATAAAACGTTTCGGCCCCTTAATTATCAATATCATGTCATGAGGTAAGTGGAATGCCCCACCCCCTAGTTTCATGACACAATGCAAGGATAGACAAAATGATGATGATGATGATGATGATGATGATGATGCAATACACTTGTCTGATAAGGATCTCCAGGGTGGAGAACTTAAGATGTCTGTACATGTCTGTCCCTGACTCATCCATAAGGTCTATTGGTGCCACACCTCACTGATAAAGAGCCCTCCTACTCACCAAAACCTGTGTGCAAAATAGTGCTCCCACATAGCCTTCAAGGCCCTCAGGAAATCTCCTTAACCTCACGGGGAAGGCCCAGATCTACCAGGCATTCGGTTCTTAGCCAAGTGTTGTTGTGAGTATAAACAGTGATGGTACATTAGTCACTTGAGAGAAAGCTATAAACTTTTTTTATAGCTTTCGTGTTGCTTTGTTTAGTGCAAATTAAATGCCATGTGATACATTCAATTACGTGGTATAAGGTGAGCATACTCATTGATACCACTACCAGCATTTTAGACAATACTTGCTGTATTTCCAATTGTATATGAAACTCCAGTACTGGATTTCATTATCGGGCTGTTTGCATTGTGGTGTAACTTTCCGTATTGTGGGTATATATGTACGTGTGCCATATGTATAATTCATTGAGAGCCTAATGTGGTCAGCTGATCTTCCCTGACGAACTAGGTATTTGAAGGTGAGGAGTTTCCTTTGTCTGAGGAACAGCCGAGATGCTCGAAACGCCATCTTTTGTGATAATACAATAGAATAACTGTGGGAGCATGATCTAGTGTAGGGGAGCCCAACCAGTAGATCGGGATCTACCGGTAGATCTCGGCCTGATAACGAGTAGATCTCGGGGGATGTGGGGGGAAAGAAAAAAATAACGGGGTGGAAAAGCAAAAAGAGCGATTTTCGTGTGTGTGTGTGCGTGTCTGTCTGTCTGTCTACGAAGCGGCTCATTTGGAGGATTGTTGTCTGTGAATTATGCCAACAGTATTGTTCTGCAACGTGTAATGGACTGTTCTGCAACTTATAATGGACTATTCTGGACTGTTCTTATTATGATTGCATTTGCAATGGCAGTGTTTGTCCATGTCTGTTGTACTTATGTTGTACTGTCTGTTGTAGGCCTATTGATGACAAGTCTGATAGTCTGTTACTTTATGCTTATATGGACATAAAGTAAAGTGGTAAAACAAAGAAGTGGTAAAACAAAGTAGTGTTGTGTTGTTGTGAAGTTACTGCAGGCTGGCAACGATGCGTGTGGTTTGAAATGTTGATATTGGACTGGTAGATCCCGGAGGGGTTGGCTGCTGAAAAGTAGATCTTGGGTCAAAAAAGGTTGGGCACCTGATCTAGTGTGTAGACTGTACGTTTCTATTTTAACATGTTACTCTGTCCAGCTCCTGGGACTTCATATACTGTATGTGCGTGCTTTGTCAACTTTATGCATAGTTATTTCCATAAGATATTACTATTGGCCACAGTAAACACAGATACAGTAAAACATATGGTCTGAGGCTGTGCTGCGTAAAGTAATAAAAGGAAGGTCATTCCCAAGAGTTCCAGGGGCCACTGCGATCAGGTGCATATAGATATGAATGAAATATAAGTTTATCTTGTCAGTGTTTCTAAATACATCGGGTTAGAAATAGACTACTACGGACTTCAACTCCTCCCCTGGTAATTGTGACTGGATGTCTTTGACTATTTGTACATGTCAGTCTTCTGCGCTGGGAACTTAATTCACCCTTAACTAAGCCCAAGCTCAACCACGATTTTATGGGGTTGTGGTACACGGCATTTCATTATTTGATTTAGCAAAACTGAAAAACAATTCATAATTAGGTTTGCTAATCCAGGTAAAAAAAATACACACCACTATACAGTAGACCTGCAAATGTGAATGATTTCAATGACAATTGAAGCTAACCAAATTAGTGGGGTCTCATAATGAATGGATGGATGGCACTACGACTGGGAATTTAACTCTTTGACTGACTGTAGGCTGAGTAGGTCAGTAGGCTTGTTCCAATTGGGCTCAATACTAATGAAATCATTTATAGAAAATCCTCTGTTTGAATCTGTGTAAAAGACAGCTTAAGGAATCTACTTTATGGAAAAAATAAATGAACTGAGTTGATAATTTTTCAATTTTTTAAATACATTTGACAAAACCGTCTGTATTTTCACAGTTTCCAGGACTCGTTAAGATAAATAAATGCATATATAGAGTAAATGCATTTGAAGTCATTATCATTCATCAACTAATGTCGTAAAGTGTGCAATGGGTTTCTGGGTATTGTAGTGCAATCACCAACACAAAGGACTTAAATGAAGCTGGGTGCGTCAAGTTAATAAGCGTATTAATAAAAAAAAACTAAAACGACTTTTGGAGTGATAAGCAGACAATGTTTGTAAATAAAACACTAAAAGTCGTGGTAAATCTGTCAAGGAGTTAAATAAATGAACAGTTTATCATAAAGTGATAAACTAGAGCTGCTTCTCTTGGATGTTTATAACGAGTAAAGAGGAGACTAACACCTACTCTGATTCAAGACAAGCATCAATTTCACTCCTACCTCAGAAAAAGAAGACTTACAGTAGATTGATTTGGACTAAGGACACAAGACTATATGAATATATGATATAAAAGGCATTATTTTTTGTTGCCCCTTATGTGAAGGCCAATTACGGCTATTGTACTTTTCATTTACCTTTTTTAAGTACTAGTTTAAAAAGTTAACTTACTTTTGGAGTTTGTCATATTCACGCTCAAAGTCTCTTTCAACCTGTAACAAAAAGGAGGACATTTTTACCAAAAGGGAAAAATAAATCACATAAACTTCTCACTGGTTAGATTATTTGACATGTGGGTTCATTTTAAACATCTTTCCCTTAAATTAGTGGTTAATCACAACATATGTTAACATGATAATGACCCCCCCCCCCCCCCAAACCCTGTCTGAGACCTAACAAACATCGGTTACAGAGGTTACAGAGGTGGCCTGTCTTGTGGTTCTGTGGGCCTCTGGGTTTAAACACACATTGGCCAAATCAACGAGGGAGGCGGCTGCCAGTTTGTCAGCAGCAGGTCATCCATTGGGCTGCCTTCTATCCCACTCCATGGTTAAAAGCCCTGGACAGCACAGGAAGCTGGGAGGCCAGTCTTGACAGTGCCTGTTGGGCCACAGACCCCATTACACTGGAAGTGGTTTTGTCCAGCAAGTTGAACACCCACTCCTTTGGCATTTCAAGGCAACCACCTCAGCCCCCTCACACGGAACACGGACAACTTGGCACCGCACAAGTCTCTCGGCTTGAAGCACACGCCGGTGAGATGATTTAGGATACTAAATTAATGTAGCTCTGACTACATGATTATTACAAACTCCAGAGCATTGTATGTATGGTAAAGCTAGGGTATTGTTTAGAGCATGACCAGAATATCGGTCATACTGACATATCGGCATTGGTAATATATCAGTACCGGTATATTGGTACGATTGGACGATATATTGGCCAATATATCATATATATGCCTGAAACCGGAAAAGAAAGAAAGAAAAGCAAGATGTGGAAATATTTCACAAAAGGAAATGAAGTCTCATGTACACACTTATTTTATACACGTATTTTGTATTATTTTAATTGATTACTAAACATTGTTATAAAAAATGGTTAACATTGGTGTAGGTTTTCAAAAAACAGTATCGGTGGGCTCTAGTATTGTTAATGTTTACCCCAAGTAGATTAAAGGAGGTAAACAAACATACAATTACTTACAGTTTTAGAGACAATCTGCTTCTTTGGCTGTCCAATCTTGAATGGAATCCTGAAATGAGAGGGAAATATTTGAGACATGACAGATGAAACCCATTTGACACTGGCCTGCCCTAAAGACTTACTTTCCTGGTTTTGACTTTGCCATCAGCAGCCTGACAGGTGGGCTACTGGGGGTGTATTGGCCTGAGTGAGCAAGCAAGGTTAGGCATTCTGATGCCACATACTGTCAATTTGAAAGCGTTAACCCCTGCTCCTGTGGAGTGTGTGGCCAGAACGCTGTGCATTAACTTCCTGTCATCACTCGTCGACACATCTGGCTCCCATTGCAGCCGGATATCACTAATTAGAAGTGGTTGTCCCCCTGTGCTCTGTGTGGCTTTTCTGCAGAACCCCCAGCCACCAATCAAACACAGACACACATGCTATATTGTGCAGGAAAAAAAAGCCATAAATCACAATTGTGGTATTTTTAGGCAAACTGGGCACCCCTTCAGTCTGAGGTTTACAGCGGACTTGAAACAACAAAGCCAGAGCCACAGCTTGCCTATAAAAAAAAAAAGAATCCAAAACTGCAATTCAATCAACTCAAAGACGTGTGATTGATTACATATAGGGCAACTGTAGGCAAGCACATACTATAGATAAGGTGTGTACTATGTAGTTTCAGAATGATATCCAAAGTTTTACTCTTAATATAATAAAAAAAAATATATATATAAATATATATATATATATATATATATATATATATATATATATATATATATATATATATATATATATATATATATATATATATAACAATATATAAAACAAGACACCCTAGTTACTGATCTACAGAGGGATATTTTGATTCTTCTTCTATGTGTTTTATATCGCTTCCAAACCAGGCTCGTCTTTGGGAATCCGCGAGAAAAAGAGGAATGCTTGCTTTAGCACCACGACTGGCTGCAGGTTGTCATTGATGTGACACTAATAGCCTGAAATCTAAAGGTACATGATGGACAGTTGCCGGTGACAGGCTGGGTGAGGTAGCAGCTGCGTCAAAAGAAAGGTGTGTAGACTAATGAGATGGGAAGACCGAGGGTGTGAGGAAGAGTTTCATTGTGCAACCTGGGAAGGAACAAGTGATTGTTGTGTGGGGAAGATCCCTTTGATGACAGCTCAATCATGAAACCTAACATGGCCATGTTAAGGTTTAAGGATTAATGTGAATTACAGGTAAAATCCTGCTTCCACTGGTTAGAGAGAAAGGTATCTAGACACTTGCATTCACACGAAGAAATCCTTTTGATTTGTGGGAAATGGGGGGCTGGTGTGCATGACAGTACTGTATGTGCAAGAGGACCAGGATAATTTGGACATCTAGCTATTAGCAAGGATTGACCACATTCAGAAAATGGTATATTCACTGGCATTGAAATAGAAACATTGAAAGAACTTGTAAAATTCCTAGTCGTGTTGTAGGAATGTGGCTGAAAGGAAACATTATTTTGCTATTATGTAGTGATATTTAAAAAAAAGAAAAACAAGCATCATTTTTGATCCCAATGAACGCAATCAAAATTTGGAGACATTTCTTTGAATGATTCCAAATTTGGGCAAGGTTTCAGAGGGATCAGGGACCCTTTTGACTTCCATTATGAAATTTAAATATATTAAAAAAAAAAACATTAAACATATGTGAAAAAACAATTATCCTGGAGGTACTTCTGTGGCCTAATGGCAGTGTCAGGGCCTGGCACACTGCAAGAGGTGTGCATATTAATCCCTGCAAATGTACTCTTAATGTGGGACAATCCCACACATATTTACAGAGATGTTAATAACATAATCAGAGCCAACATGAGGGACTCAGTACTGGTCACTGGATGGCATAAACACACTATGCAGCGTGTGCTCTCTCTCCGGCTTTCCAGTGTCTACGCCTCAGTCTAGATACAAGCAGCAAGCCCACCACTCTCTTCCCTCTCTGGTAGCTACTGTATGTTTATCGTCTCTGCCAGTCCAAAAGGCAGGGCCAATAGACAAGACTATGTGTTTTTCACCCTGTCTGTCTGTTTGTCCAAACTTCTGTCCGTGAACAGCTAATCTGTACTAATCTGTGCACCCTGGATGACAGAGCAGCAGTGTTGGGACATGTGCACTACGTAACTCAATATATTACATAATATATTACCAAAATGCAGTAACTTGTAATATAAATATATTACTGAACAAAAACAATCGAATATATTATACTTTTCTTTCTGCATTACTGCATTACTTTCAATATTACTTTCTGTCAATCTGTCTCGTTGAAAATGTTCTTGTGAAATTGTCTTGACAACTGCAGAAGTTAAATAATTACTTATTTTCTATAATTTGTCATCAAATTATTTATTCAGGAGGACGTTTTTTCAAGTTGATTTCATATGGATTTCCCAGATAACCAAGTGTGCATTCTTTATTGTAGCTATGCCACTGGCCTACACAATATTTGATTAATAGTGACACTAAATATTTAATTATATATTTTGTACAACATTTTTCTTTTAAGTAATATGTAATAGTAATACTAATATATTACACTTGCTCAGACAGCAATATTGTAATACAATATATTGCTTTAAAATGAAGGTAATAAGTAATAAGTAATACATTAACAAGGTATAGTAATATTCCCAACACTGGATGACAGAGCAGAACATTTTCCCCAAAGAGTTTTACATATAACTGTCATAGCGTCTCTGTGATTGGCTAAGAGTGGCTTCCAAAGTTTTCAGACACCTGCTACATTTTTAACAAAATGCGTCAAATCATGAACACAGCATGCAATGTCCATGAATATTTGCACACACTTTCCCATAATAGGCTGAGAAATAAATGGCAATTAACATTTTCTAATCAGACTCATGGTGTTTTTTTAACATAACTATTATGACAATTTCACGTGCCGTTTATTGAGCCACCAGGAGGTAAAGTACAGTAGGTATACCACACACACATGCACACACACATGCACGCGCACACAATCATTCGTGTTTCTATGTTATGCAGCCCAATCACGTCCAGTGTTGGGCAGTAACGAATTACATATTATTGTTATATTACTTTTTCCAGCAAAAGTACTGTAACAATATTACTCTGCCAAAATGGGTAATATGTAATATGTTACTCCACCAAAACATACCTCAATACTTATTACAAAAGATAACAGAGATGCCCAGTAGTTTGTAGATCCTGGTCCATCGCAGCATTCTGAACACATGATATACACTACAATTTGTCACTAAACAGATTGTGTTCTACATCTCTATTTATTTGTGGGTGGGGTGGGGAACTTGGGAAAGTAATAAAGTAATATGTAACATACTACTCTTTGAAGTTAAAAGTAATATTTCCAAAAGGTCCCAAAACTCAGATAAGAATGTAAAGTTAGTTTCACTCGTGTCATGGTTTTGGTGTACCAACACCAACATGGAAAACTCTCTGACACCCACTGAAATTCCTCAGCTCGTTGACTCATCTTCTTTCAACAGCCACCAGATCAAGCCTAACTTTACAACGATCACATCAGTTATGATGTGATCAGCTTGTCTGTTAGTCACTTTCAAATATAAACAATACAGTGATTATGTTGAATTTAATGATGTAATGATAAACATGCCAGAGTACAGTTGACACACACACACACACACACACACACACACACACACACACACACACACACACACACACACACACACACACACACACACACACACACACACACACACACACACACACACACACACACACACACACACACACACATCTCACTAATGCATACAGATGTAAAGTTGCTATAAGAATTGTAAAGTAGGGGATTCTGGACAACCACAACCGATGTGTTACAGGGAAATATAGCAAAAGAGTGTGATAGTCAGGTCAGAGACAAAGAATTATGGCAACCAACCAGATGGAGAATTGCCATGAGAATCAATTCTGACTTTTCCTCACACAGTGAGATTTTGGCAGGGTCAGTCACATTTAGAAACATTGGTTACTCTTATAACCAATAAAGGACAGACCTTTGGACCTTACAACAAAATAGAAGTCTTTAGGAAATCTATGCCTGCTGATGGGATATAGTGCTGCAGAAAAACTCAGAAATCCAAGGGGAAGTGTGACCTCATTGTTTGTATCATCAAAATGAAGATGAAAGGGCGAGGTGCGCTAAACATCCATATAAGGACATATTGGTTGGATCGCTGGTGAAACGGAGGTGTAGTTAAACAAAAAAGGGCAACATTGTCCTTCTAGCAACTAGGTCCCTCTTAACCACAGGAAATAACTGATATGGCCTAGGCTAGATTCAAGGCTAAATAGTTGCAAAACCTCTTTGTGACACAGTAGGCACTGTCATAAGAACCAGTAGGCATAGTTGAAATCATTTATCTGATCATTGCTCTGACCAAGCAAGCTACGTCACTGTTGTCCAGTCTGCACGTAGGCAAGGACAAAGGCACAGTCTTGTTCACCGGGCCAGATTATGCATCAACGTGGAAGGAGTGATGGCTTTTCCCTAAAATGTTGAAAGTGTATGCCATCAGAGGGGTTAGCGCATCACCCAAACTAGCATATTCCACAGAGCACAGAGGGGCTAGTTGAAGACACTAGGAGTGGAATTGTTCTGACAGTGACCCTGGAGTCAATCCTCTCGCGTCATACAAGCAAGTGCACAGGCTCTGGTGGAATGCGTCTGTCAGCAGAGCCAATAAAGGGCTCTTTTCACTGGTCTTGCACCCCACTCTTGACCTTGTGTTTGGCCGTGCGTGCTGGTGGACATGTCGCTTGCCAGCCATTGATTGTCTGGCCTGGCCAAGTGACGCTGTCTTGCATGTCCGCTGGCTCTCCCCGACCATGATACTGAAAGTGGAGCAGGATGCAATTCATTTTGATGAAACTATCATAGGGCTGATGATCCCATTCATTCTGCGATTTTTCTTATTATAATTTCAAAAGATTTTCAAAAATAATAAAATAGGAAATAATAGTTTTAAGAGGTGAAAAAGCTCTTACAATTAAAAGCTCTTACACATGGGAAAGTTCATATAAGAGTCACCTTATTTCTAATGGTTTGTGCCTCCGGAGGTGGTGGAGGCGCTGATATGCAGATTATTTAATATTTTAGTCATTATAACACTGAAACTAGATATGACCAGGCTTGTTTCCATTCCATTCCAGCTTGGAAAATCAACAATGCTGGACATTGTAAACAAAGTGGAAATGCAAATTTAGAACTAAAGAAGAGGAGAAATTATACAAAGTAGGGTGCATTGATGAAATCATCACATGGACAAAATCAAGCAAGCTGTTCTTGAGAGCAATTTCCATTAAGCTGAGATATTACATGAAAGCCTAATTGTTCAAATGTGGTTATTTGTGGGGATAAAAACACATGGGAGAACCAAAAACACACATAAAATGGAAAAAAAAAAAAAACTTTACGTCATTACCCCTTTAATTTAGTGACTGAATCACCCATTCAACTACTAAGCCATGTAATAAACATCCAAATAGGGCACATTATGGGCTTTATGATTAACACAGATGTATAAAATGATACGTGAGCACAAACACACACCTAAATGTGGCCTAATTCTTAACCACGCTAGACAAAGAATGTTACTGTCCCTCTCCCCCTCAGTGACATACTCGTCATTACAGACACATGCACACAACACTGTGTGCAGGGACGCACGTAGCTACTAGCTAGCTAGACATTTTGGTGTATATGAGCTGACATGGAATATAAGCTACACAATATTTAAAATGGCATGTACTGTATGAAACAAAAACATAGTTTTTAGTGGGGAACACGCAACAGGCCAATAGCATGCGCACCTGTTCAATCCTGATTGGAAGAAGCTCTTTGAAATGAACAATATTTTTAGTGGTAACTGAATTAAGTGAAATCACTGACTATACCTTTAAGGTAAGACAGCATTTCTGGCCATCTTTAACTGTGGTGAATTTACCTATAAGTAACCAAATGTTGCTTTGATTTTTTTTAATGAAATGAATGTCATCATGTCTGGTTCCAGTCGGTAGCTGGACCAATTGATCTGAATTTGCTTACCATTAGCATATGCAAAGCCCCTTTTGACTTTCCCAATACTTAAGTTCTTTGAGTTTATGACATTTAAGCTTTTTATATTCTAAAGGTGCAAAGTTATCAAAGGCGACTGATGTTGCAAACTCTAAACAACTATTTTGGCGTGGTGACTAACATGTTCTGAACGTGCATTGCATTGAATGCAACTAGCAGTAATGTGGTATGTGGTAGTTTAAAATCATGCCAACACGACCAGACGACAATGATAGTGTAGCTTGACAATAACAGAATTACAATAATGTGTCACATTGTGAAACACCTGCAAGCAATTCTGTCATAAAATTTCGGCATTAGTTAGAAATATTCCGGCAAAATATAATTGTAAATTTGTGGCTCCGTTTGGGCCAAGTATGGCCAAAGTCTTCTGCCTCTGGCATTATCTAGTGGCCAGGCAAAATATTAGGCTAGTGAAGACAAGCTGTTAGGTTGTCTACATGTACTGATGGATGATTTTTAGGTGGGTCAACTACTTCATTAGAAAGGTATTATAGGAAACTTTTTAGCAGAAAAAAAAAAAAATATATATATATATATATATATATATATATATATATATATATATATATATATATAAAATATTACTATAATTGTTGACCGTTTACACTCTACTTTCATGTTGCATCAATTTCCCTGCAGACAGAAACTTGCTTTGCTCTGCAGACAGTCCAGAACTTTTGTTGTCGTCAACAAATTCTTGGCACCATGGCCCAGTTCCTGTGGGTCTGGAGGTTCCAGAACCCCCACGCGCAGTTGCACCACTTAACAGTTAGATATAGGTGATTTTGTTCATCAAATGGGGATACGTATTAGGGTTGCAACGCTTCACCGAAAAAACCCGAACCATTCGGTACGTGGTCCATGGTTCAATACTTCGGTTCGCATTCATTCATTTCTTACAGTTGCGGAGAATGTTTGCACCACACTGTTGCATTGAACACAGAGCCATGGCCACAGAGCGATAAAGCCATAGAGTCATAGAGTTGCGACAACTCAGTCCATGTCATCAGGCCGATCTAATGGCGGCTCTTCTACTTAGACTTGAATAGAGAAAGGGGACAACAAATAGGCACAAGTCCTGGACCTGAAGTAGCTGGACTCAGGCAACAGCCTGTTACCGGTGACATGTTGAAAACATTCATAAAACAACTTTTATCTGCGCCACCCTCGTTGAAAAGAATACATTTCCAACTCCAGTTTGTTCCTTTAGGGCTGCATGAACAGCGCTCGAGCGCTCAGTTTGTGACGCCTCAATGTCGCAACTCTTTTACTAGATGGCTCTGATTGAACAGAGCGAACAGAACGGAACGGTCCACCACCACCACACAGACGCACACACACATACACAAGAGGAAAACGGGAGAGAGGAAAGCAGAGACGCTGCGTTTGTGACTTTATGTCACTGGTTTATGATCATCAAAAGTTAAATGGTAGAGAGTTGGTAAACAAATGGCTACTTTTGTAACTTGAGCCAACAGATAGCAGCTAACTGCGCAGAAGAAGGGAAAGAGAAACGCTTTAAATCTGCACTTGTTGCATGATTAATTACCTGACGTTGTGGTGTCCACTTGTAGCTATTAAAAGCAATTCCGTCAGAAAAGTGAAGATCTAAAAACGAAATAGCCGACAAATACTCGTGACTTTAGATCAGTGGTTTTCAACCAGTGATCTGGGGACCACCAGTGGTCCTTGATAGGGTTCCCCAGGCTAAATGATGGAAAGTTGGTTAACCAGATGTAATTCTTTGAGAGTGTAAAAATGAACCATTTCATTTCTACACTCTCAAGAGTTAAAATATTCATCATGTGAATTAGCCCAAGTCTACACAACTAGTGAATGTAGAAGATTAATGGTCATTTTGATCTGTATGTTTGCCTGTTTTGTTTCTGAAATCCAGCTTGGTTTTGTGGACAAAAACAAAAGAAATATTTAGTTTTGGGGTCTGTGGGGCTAAAGTGTCATCAAATGGTGGTCCATGGCTCAAATTCTGAATAAATGGTGGGCCCTGGTGTCAAAAAGGTTTTCTTCTGTAAATAATGAAAAGGAAGGAAGGCCTACTTTTAAAAAAAATTAAGGAACATTTTGGATTTTATTTATTTTAAAAATGCAAAACGTACCGAAACCGAACCGAAACCGTGGCCCCCATACCGAGGTACGAACCGAACCGTGGGGTAACTGAACCGTTGCACCCCTAATACGTATTATAGATACTAGCCTACACAAGAGTAATGTAAAAAATAATAAATAGTAAAATATTTTCCACTGTGACACACAGATCCCACAGCAGGCCATGAAAGAAGCTCAACCCCCAATTTATTCAAATCACTAAATGGGCTGTCTTTCAAAATGCCACTAAGCAAATTCTATCAAAATGAATAGACTTACAAAAGTCATAGACTTATAAATGACTTTATAAATCTATGAGGAGACCCCCTGGCAGGCCAAGGGAGAGATTACATCGACTGACTGGCCTTAAAGGAGAATTCCACACCAAAACACATTGGGCGTCAATCTACCTTGATTCCTGTGACATGATACATTATGTCCTTGATTCTACTGCGGGTATTTCTGTAACTCCAAACTTTTTTTTTTCCACAAATCACCTCAAACCACACATTACAAAATAATTGGACCACTATATGTTTTTTTTTAAAAACTCAGCTGGCACCCGTGGGACAGGAGTTTCTATCAGAGTGATTGGAGAGGAGAGTGGCAAAAGGGAGGGGAGGAGAGGAATAGATTACCTCTGGGATTACATGTAAAGGCTGCCCCAGAGTGAAATAAAACTCAAGTGTGTTTATCAGTATACTATTAAAATATGATGTGTGAAAAAAAATAAGTTTGGAGTTAGAGAAATACCCGCAGTAGAATAAAGACAACCTGCGGCCATGTTAACTGTTCCCAACGTCGTCATTGGGATGGGGACCTCAAGGGTGAAATCTAGACAATGGGGAATTTGTGACAAAAATCAAGGACATTATGTATAGTGTCACAGGAATCAAGGTAGATTGATGCCCAATGTGTTTTGGTGTGGAATTCTCCTTTAAGACTGTCAGACTTTTCAAGCCTCTGTGCACGCATCACAGGCTGCACAGCGTGTGGACTTAGTAAAAATAAGAACTACACGTAAGGAACTCAGACATACAAAGGGCGCTGTTGAGCTTCACACACACTGTGCACAGCTGTGTGATGGGGAGCTGAAATGTGATGTCTTGAGGTGTGGCAGTGTACTACAGTGACACACTGAGTTGTGCCACTCCCTTCACACAAGTGTGATGTTTTTAAAGTCTGTGGCAGCTCCATCACAGCGCCAACTCCACTACTCCACAGGACAGAGGACCTTCTATTCCACAAATAGTGCCCAGTCTTAAAATAATGTCAAATTCTCTGAAGTGCCAACTCTTCCGCACACAGCTAAATTGAGCGAATAGTTTATGGCCCTCAATGTACCTCATAGATCTTTATATCTTTGCAACTCGTACAAAGAAAACAGCCTCTTCGCATTGGCAGGAAAAATACTTTCAAACGAGTCTGACTATTTTCACACCTTCGTGACCCTTTGGTGTGAAAGGGGCTTTAGCACCGAAACTCTAATTTGGTTGGTTTCATTGTTATGACTGTGGCAAAAAGAGAATTAAGTAGTATCACTGCTTTACAGTAGTAACGCATAGTTTAATGACCTTCAAAGTTAACGTTATGGTTAACAAACAACTCCACTGACACTAAAGGGGGGTTGCATCCATTTTTACAATTTTCCTGAGTGTACAGTTGGAACCAACCAAATCCATTTGGTTAGTAAACACAATATGGGGGGACTTTTTAATTGTGCCCACACAACATCTGTAATGACAATAACATGTTGAAAATGTGTGGAATCCCCTATTAACGATTGCTAGACCAAGTGTAATAATAATGACGAGCTGTTGCGAGTTAGTTCGAAGTTCAAGCAATAGTCTGAGCCTGCCGTTCATTCGTGCCGCCTACGTTGTACTCATTAACTAAACGAACGATTTAGAGCATTTGTAATCGTGCCCAACTCTTCACGTTCATCGTTTATGTTCTGTTCCCCGGTTAAGTGCATACGTTCGTCTATAAACCAACCAACCGTCTATAGACATGTCATAAAAGTTCTTGGGGACACCCGTTCCACACCAGGAAATAGCCCGATCCCATACCTAGGGACAGCCATATAGTAAAGACAGAGTTACGACATCAAGGGGGTCAGAAAATAGCCTGGTCACGTGGTTAATGTAGTCGCGAGAACCCATAGACTCCAGTGCATTTCGTAACTTCCGATTGTCCCCATTCCATCGAAGTCCGTGTAAGCGCCACTCTTACATTGGCACCGTTAATTGAACGGAGTTGTCGTAACGCTGTCTTACTCCACGGCTCTGGCTACGGATACATTGCGTCGCAACGAGTGTCGCTTGGCGAAAAATGACGACATTTTTACACACAACAAAGTATCGACACTGCATCTTTGCGGGTTAAATCACGTCATTCGTGTCGAGTTAGCACGTCGCCCGTGCTACGAAACAACAGAGCCTACTAGCCTTTAATCCGTTTTCTCTCACAAGAACAACAAGAACGGCGACATTCGAGTCTACTCGTTGAGCTAAAATACCGCCGCTCCAAAACGATCCTTATAGTAACAACGAACGCACACTTACCAGCTCATTTTGTGCGAATGCCTGTAATAATTCCAGTTTCGCAGAGTGGTTTTATTTCACGTCTTCGCAGGACTTCTTCATTCCCCTTTAGTTGCTTTAGTTTACATCACATGAATCAACACTCGGCACAGGAACAGGAAGCCACGAGTGTTTCCTCAAAGCAGTGGTTTTCAACCAGCGGGCCGGGGACCACCAGTGGTCCTTGAGAGAGTTCCAGGTGGTCCCCAGCGAAATGATGGAAAGTTGGTCAATCAGGTGTAGGCCTAACTCCATTTGGTTTCATTTTACACCGTCAAGTGTTAAAATATTAATCATATGAATTAGCCCAAGTCTACACATCTAGAAATGTAGACGATTAATGGTTATTTTATTTCCCCTAACCCTTGTTTCCCAAATCCAGCCTGGAATTGTGAAAAAAGCAAAATAAATCTTTAGTTTGGGGGTCTGTGTGGCTAAAATGTCATCAAATGGTGGTCCATGGCTCAAATTATGAATAAATAGTGGGCCCTGGTATCAAAAAGGGCGAAAAACACTGCCTTAAAGGAAGTAGTTTGCACAAAACAACAGCCAGAACATCATATGAGACGAATACAACCCTCTTTCATTGTATTTGAGATTGATGGCAAGCAAGCACAGTACATTAAAAGAATGTATATTACTAAATAAAATAAGAAAGCTGCGAGAACTGTTGCTTTGTGTTCATTCACTTATGTTAGAAATGCTGAGTATGAGTCCCCAGCATGTAGAAACTGCCAGATGCATAATAGACCTTGCTGTAAGCCCTGCCCTCTCCTCAGTGTCAAACCAAGGGTAGGACACTTTCCAGCCAGGCTCATTCATTCCATTGTATATAAAGTGGACCATGCATATTAAATGCTTTATCATCAAAGACCATCAAAATCTCTTCCAAATGCGTCAACAAGGCATGCTGTATACAGTGGAAAAATGTGTGTGTGATTTACTTTTTAAAACAATGTTTTATCATATAGGAAAGCTATTGGTGGTTTGTCTATGACATATGCTTAGCTGTTATTGGACCATAGCAGTTTGGGGAGGGACTTGCTGAAAGGTCTATTGGCATATGTGACAATAGCATTAAAAACCTATAGGCCTAGAAGGCAGATTAGATATGTCTAATTAGGGTGTTTTCATGATGTTGAATCCATTCCAAGCATTAGTTTTGAAAAAAAAAAAAAAAAAAAACTCCTTGGCTCGAAACGGTCATAGCACTTGCTCAAATGTGCTGACACATTTGATGACTGGCATTGCTGCTTGAGTGTAGAGTCTGATGAGGGCCCAGGAAGGGCCGGGCCTTCATTTTCAGGCCTGTTGAGAACTCTAGTTTTCGGGATGAGTTAAAAGGGAGACGTTGAAGAAAGGGGAAGCCATGGAGAGTCAGATCAACACCAGAACTTGTCCAGAACTTTGTGCTGGACATATGGAGCAAGTCAGACCAACAAATGTAACGTCAGAACAGGATGGATGGGTGGAAAGGATTAACATATGGAAGGTCAGAACATGTCAGTTCCATATATGGAGATTTAAGGGTTTGAGGTCAGAGGGTCTCCAGATGCAACGAGATGTCATGACGCATGACCACATATGGAGAGGTGATGGAGACATATGGAGAGGTGATGTCACAAGACATGAGCATGGAGGCATGGCCATGGGTGACTAACTACCGGACGATCGGGATACGGGATGTTTTTTATAGAATTGCAACCTATGGTCGCAATAAACCACTGCACCCATGGAATAAAGTGAATTAAACTAGTGGAGGAAGAGTAATGGTATGATTTGTGTGTGTGTGTGTGTGTGTGTGTGTGTGTGTGTGTGTGTGTGTGTGTGTGCGCGCGCGCGCACACGCGCGTGTGCAGATTTTAAAAAAAGGAAGTTAATTGTATCATTTTCTTTATTCAAGTACTTACATAGAAATAACTAAACAGTTGCATTACAACAAACTGAAGTGCCGAGTAAACAAGGGAGCACATCTCCCCTTCACAAGGTTATAGTAAAGTCCATTACAATATTCAGCTCATAAAAGGACCTTATTATAAGGTATAGTAAAACATGAATTAGGCTAAAAACATCCACGACATTTTAAACAAGACCCAGTTTTCTTAAAAGCCAACAGAACATTATTCCCAGTGTGTGCTTCCAATTGGTCTATTTTAGCTGTTGAAAGTTTATCCCATTTCACTCGATGTGACTTCTGTTTTCATGCATATAAAGTAACTGATCCACCGCCTTTGGAATCTCTGGGTGGCAGTTTGAAACACTTTCGTGCACATGCAAATCATGAGGATATACTGTAATGAAAAGGAAAACACAAAAAACTGAGGCATCTGAACAGCAGTGCCACCATGACACATTGACCACAAAATCCCTGATGCCACCTTAGTCCACTCGAAGAGATGAGTAGCCCATCATATCTACACAATATTAATAAAATAAAAAAATAAAATAAAAAACAATATCTTGAATTGCCTTATTGCCCAAGGCCAACCTCAGTGAGACTAAAACAAACAAGTAAAGCTAAACATAAACATTTGCCACAAAGCTGCCTTCAGCTTTAAGCTGATTGGGGTTACCTCTACGATCTGTTGGTTCTGTGGAGTTTTTATCTCTTATTGTATTTGATCATCCAACCCTGCAACCCAATTTGGCACAAAGATGGCTGCTAATGTTGGAACAGATCCAACATGGAGCAGAGAGCTAGGACGAAGCAAGCTCCTATTTAAGGGCCTGTTTTTTGTTATTGTAAACCATTCCAAAAAGAACATAAAAACAGGAGGTCCTATTTGGACAAAATAATTTAGGCTAGTAAGTAAGAAGGGGCTATTTTGTTACATTGAACAAAGGATTGACATGTCAATACAAATCCATACATGATCATTATTCATATCGTTCTTATGATTCTTAAGACTATGCAGCAGCCATTTCCATTCATTCATCCACCAACATGCATTGATGCACAGGATTGTAACGGTTGTGTATACATCTGTGTGAAGCTGTCTGTCTGTCTGTCTGTCTGTCTGTCTGTCTGTCTGTGTCTCTGTCTGTCTGCCTGTCTGTCTGTCTGTCTGTCTGTCTGTCTGTCTGTCTGTCTGTCTGTCTGTCTGTCTGTCTGCCTGCCTGCCTGCCTGCCTGCCTGCCTGCCTGCCTGCCTGCCTGCCTGCCTGCCTGCCTGCCTGCCTGCCTCTAGGGTCATATACTGTACAAATCTATATCGCTCACATTCCATTCAAAAACTGCCTCAAAACAAAGGAGACAAACACAGGCAGATGATGCGACCGATGATACATTGAGTTTGCAAAGTTGTAATTACATGGCTTCTGGGAAATATTTTGGTGTAGTCTACGCCTTGCTCTGTATCATTCCTTAACACATAGCAAGATAAACACAGTTATCCTTCAATGGAGACCACATTCAATACTATAATTAAAAGCATCCATTGTCACTAGCATGTGTCAAATGAACAGGGCAGACAGACAAGACACATCATCTCTTTTAGTAACGCTGGACAGCTTTTGTTTCTGTTCTATCTATGGTTTTTGGTCAAATAAATTGGAGTTGAACGGGAGCCTGTGTTTATCAGTCTTCAACATAGAATTGTACTTGACAGTGTAATCATTTATTTAAACCCGAATCTCAGACTTTTAACTTGGGTGATCCGTTGGAGAATTACACAAGGAACTGTTGATGTTTCCATTGTCTTTGCAGTAGAAGGGGTTAAATCAAATGCATTTTTCCACTGTACAAACTATTTATTTACAGTTAGACAGTACTGTAAGTGAACTCTTCAACTCTCACAAAGTGCAAGGAGGTCTGTTCATTTACCCATGTAGATGAGCTGAGAAAAGAGTTTGAGGCCAAATTAATTGGAAAATAAGTGGATACTTGCCAGGAAGCACAGCACTGAAAACTGGTTTGCCCTGGAAAAGAGGAGCATGGCCTTGGATGCTCATTTGTGAACGTAGGCTAGTCTTCTCAGTGGCCACGCTTTTACTAAACCTCTCATTTGGCCTTTGCATTTGTCAGTCAATATTTCCTCTAGGTTTAATTGGGCACTGACCATTACAATATTTTCTCCAGCACACAAAACAATGCCTCAACAACGTCTCCGTCTTTCCTCCAGCACACATCATGGCGAGAACACAACCAATGCACACTGAGAAAAGTGAATTCCACTAAAAGGAGATTTAAATGAGATGAGTGGCTTGAGGCAAATTATAATATGATTAGTGTCACGTGCTATGCACGTAAATGATTACTTATCTTTGCCAAATTGTAGGGAACAGAGTATTTGCAAACATAAAACAACATAGTTAAGAGTAGTGGCAGATTTAACTTTGGGTATAGCCTTAGTAAGTATCTTAGTAAGTAAGAATCCCACACTAAAGGTCTTTCTTTCTTTCTTTCTTTCTTGTTATTGAATTCTGTCAGTTTGGAGAAAGCCTCTTTAAAAGGAATGTATAGAGCACAACAAAATACTATTTCAGAGAAAAATTGATTTCTACCAAGTACCAACCTACTACTAAGATCATCAGTTTATAATTTGTCATCCATTCAGGCCACAGTTGTGCATTTACAAAACAAATACACTTTCAGATACAGTACACCAGAGGCTCAGGGGATGTATGTGACCAGAGGTATTTACTCATATCAAGACGAGAATATCGTAGCACTCACATAGCAAAATCTCCATTGTCCTTTAATGTCTTTCACTGTAAAGCACAAATAATCATTCAGTCTCCTATTCATCAGTCTGCCTTCGGTTACTGATTTAGCACACGTTTTTGAGTGCAGGTAAATGCACATATAAGTGTAATGCTGATACTGATTTCTTTATAATAGAGGTCATCGATTATTCTGATTTTGCAAATGGAAATGGGGGGTGGCAGGCATAAACAAAACTGTTTTGTTTATTCAAAGAACACATTAGTCATAGTGCTTCCTTGATCTACTAAGCACGGTACAAAGTATTCATGAAATGGAAGATATATGACATCTCATTCAGTACTGTCTCAATGCTCCAGACTTTTGCAATGATTTGTGACCATAAAATATTCTGTATTATAGTATAACTACTTTACAAAAAAGCCTTAAGAACATATTCTGCACAAGCATTCAGTCAATTGAAAGTTTGTGTTTGCAGACATTTGTATTTACATAATGTGCATGTAGGCATGCACAAAAAATGCACAATACTGAATACTGTATTATGGTGCATTTGACCGCCTGGGTATGAAAATGTAAGTTCTACGCTACCTGCATATATTTGCATACTGTACAAAATAACATCCCTTTAGAACCCAGCCTCTCCCTATTGTAAAAAGCTGTAAACATGGATTGAGATATTTAATATTCTCACACAATGTGCTGCTCATGTTTTTGTAATTAAAAACATAGTAGTTTTAAGTATATATATATATGTTTTTTTTTGCATTGTGTCTAAGTACATGCTTAATACTGTCAATCACAGACAAAAGGCCTTAATTGTTTTTATCCTTATCGCTGCTTTTGCATGTTTCAGATTTACCAGCCCAGAGGCAGACACTGGAGTGTTTTAGTCTTTTAATCTTTCACTATTTCATTTACGGGTTGGTGGATGTGCATTCTAAATATGCTGCGTGGTATAACTGCAACCTAAAGACAACTGAAGACATTTGTGAGCTGTTATATATAGCTGTTAATAATAAGACATTTGAAATGGTATCATGATCTAACACTATATTTGAAGCCACCATATGAACATGTAACATAATGTCTGAAAACCAATGATGTCTCAGAGCTACAAACCACAGATTGTGTTTGCAATCGCACAAAGGTCATTCACTTAAATAAATACACTGCCATGTGATCAGAATATATATATATATTGTCTGTGTGAGTGACTGTAAATAAATAAGTCTATAATGGCAAGACATTGATTGCTGCAAATGGTTTTGTTTTATAGCTATGGTTAGCATTACAGGACATGTTTTTGTATTGTATATCCCCCAAGGAAATCAGGCTGGATATGGCACGATTGCGTGCAGACAACTTTAAATCTCATAAGCAATTTTCAAGCATTTTGGTAGAGTGATATTTCCTTGAAGTCAACGTGTGCACTAAGTTGTTGTCGTTGTTACGTTTGGCAAATGTCAGGCACAATAATGAGAACAAGGTTGGCTGTTATCACAATACATTTGGCACATTCTTTTAAGAAAACAACATTCAAATATAAAAAAATACCACATTTCAACAGAAAACAACAAAAAAAGAAGACAGTCAAGTGCCACTAATAAGGTATCCATGACAGTACACAAATTTAACCAATTGCACTTTTAAAAACAACCCAATAATATTAATGCATACAACTCTCTTCTACCTTGTCTACCTTGTTGATCTCCTGTGATTGGCATCCTTTTCAGATTTAGAATTTGTCATAAAACCTTACGTGTAAGTGTATTCAACTCCTAAACATATTGATCTACTGTGGCTTTTTTTGGACAGGCGATGCCTCTCTGTTTGCTGGCACGGTTTTAACTTATGGTATCTCAGGGCCTGCATTACTTGGAAGGAGACAGAGCATTCTTCCCCCTCCTCAGTTTAAGGACATCCGTCTCAAAATAGAGAAAAGGACAAATCAAAAGAGAAAAGGGGTTGCGTAAAAGAGAGTAAAAAGTCACCTATTCATCTCATAGTGGGCACGATCCTTTCCTCCTCAGTCTCTTTACGGGGGAGTATTGTGCCGATCCAGTCTACGCACAGGTAGTGACGGTCATGATGCTGCCACTATTGCCCCCCACACTACCACAGGAGCTGGGGGGGGAGTTGTGGCTGCCGGCTGCCCCCCCACTGCTCTTGTCGGCGGGCTTCTTGTCTTTCTGTTTTAGGTGCACCTTGGCATGTCTCTTGCGCTCGTCACTCCGGGCAAACTTGCGTCCACAGAACTCGCAGGAGAAGGGCTTCTCGCCCGTGTGGGTGCGGATGTGTGTGGTCAGGTGGTCACTCCGGCTGAAGGAGCGCATGCATATCCGGCACTGGAAGGGCTTGTGGCCCGTGTGGATGCGGAGGTGACGCGTCAGCTCGTCCGAGCGCGAGAAGCGCCGGTCGCAGTTCTCGGCCGGGCAGGCGTGTGGCCGCTCGTGCACCGGTGTCTTGCTGGGCCGGTTCGGGTACTTCCTCGGCCGGATAGGCTTGAGGGTCAGAGTCTGCGGCGGCGGGTGGTGATGCTGTGGAACGTGCTGCTGCCCACCGCCGATGAACCCGGGGTGGATCTGCTGCTTGTCCTTGAATGCCCGGATAGTCTCCAGCGGCGTGATGGGCGGAGGGTTGACCCGTATCGGGTCCATGGTCTGGAAGGGCTTGTGCTCCATGACGCCGACGTCCCCTTGGTGGTGGAAAAGATTGTAATCGGGTATCATAGAGAAAAGGCTCCCGTCCATGGACGGCTTGGAGGTGGAGTGATAGTCATTGCTGGGGTAGGCGAGGGCAGTGCTGGTGGCGGGGCTGTGGTGGAACGACACCTGGTCCTGGTACAGGTCGCCGCAGGTGGAATAGGCGGGCAGGGGCGGACCGTACACTTGCTCCATGTCCGACGTCTGTCCGCCGCCCATGCCGGCCGCCGAGGAGGACGTCTGGGTCGTCACCGTGCCGGGTGAAGGCGAGACGCCCAGGATGCCCGCGCTGACCAGGCTGATGATGTTGTTGTCGGAGCACCATCCAGAGCCGCCGATGCCACCCGAAGGCGGGGTGTCGAAGGCAAACTTCCCCAGGTAGGTGACTGTCTGTCCACTGCGGTTAGACTGGAAGCTGGAGCCATACTGGATCTCTGCCGTTCCTTTCTCACTTCCCATGCCCAGATCCATGATGTTATCTGGATTAAAGGGGAGCAAAACACACAATGTCAATCAATATTTTTGTTCCATGTTATAACACAACCAAGAATGGACACTCACAAGTGCAACACGCTCCAAAAAACAAAATCGATATTAACTACATTAAACTTTATGAACTTGCTTGATTTCAGACGTCTGAAAATCCCTGGTTACTTCCTGAAAATTCAGCTTTGCTGCATATCCTGTGTAATAATCTGCCAAGAAGTGCATCAAAAATAAAAGTAGTCCAAATGGAGTTCATAAAGAAAATGTGAGCGCTGTCTGTCAGACCTGTAAGTTAACTGACTGACTGCTGCGTCTGAGACAGTGGTGTGTGTGCGTGTGTGTGTGCGTCTCTCTCTCTCTCTCAGATCCCACAAGCTCTCATAAATCAAGACCTAAACACCCCCTTTGATCCAGTCATTGTGTCCCACTGGAGGACAGCCAAACAAACTCAATGGCTAGATCTTATTCCTTTCACAGCAGGACAGATGATGAGGCAGACAGCAACTTCGACCACGAAGGATCGTGGGTTCAAAAAGTATTCGCACCGAAGAGAGATAAGAAATGCATAAGAAAAAAACATAAAAAAGATATGTGCAAATTCCACTTTCAATACCATCTCTGTCAGTGTTGCAATGTGAGCATTTTTGTACCATTCGTCAAAATGCTTTTTATCATAATGCAAGCATTACATTAACGTTTTCTGATCTTTTTTAGGTAATCTGAAAGCAATATTTCATATCAAAAACAGCAATGATTTTATAGGTAATGCCATCATGGGGTGTTAACACACTCCTTCTATACGGTTTTGAAGAGGCATCAAGAGTCCATAAAACTGTCTTTGCAAATTAAGAAATTACACAGTATCTGTTTGTTAGTGTGTTAGCGTTAGTGGTCTGTTTTTCCGCAATGCACAACCTAAGGCATAAGCACATCGTGTCAAGCACTATTGGCGTGATTTTAGCTTTTTATTTAAAACCTGAGCAATGACTTGAATGTATCATATTCAACTAAATGTGTATATAGGACCTATACAGGTAGATTTGATGGAACATTTAATTAATATTTAATTTCATAGCAATAATAAGAATAATAATAGTGTGATCTTTTATTACTATATTAATAAACCAATTATTGTTACATCAACACCTGCATCATTTGTAACACCAAGACTTGTACTTTTACAATTGTAGGCTATATCCTATTGTGTCATTTAAATTGTGAAACGTAAATCTAACAATACAATCCTGCATTTAATCATACAGTAGGCTAGTGGGTGCATATAGTGTTTTTTATCCATTGTTCCATATTTACAGTTTAGAGTGGAAATATGAAATATGTGTATATCCTATTTTTATTTTAAAAAAAGCCTGTCACAACAGTGAAATGTTTAGGCCTATATTTAATTTAAAATATATATTATATAGAGCACATTTTAAACCCTGGCGCTATATTTGATTTTGTATTTAAATCCTCATTCAGAGTATCAGCACATTGTCTCATCAAAAAAGAAACAAGTGTATAGCCTATTTTCAGACGGGGAGAACAGAACCATATTGTGATCGAGGTAATCCATATCCCACACAGCATGGTATTTGCATTATTAGTCTAATCTCGGCCTATATAAAATGATTGTTATCCTCACCATGCACTGACCCATCTTCACCCCAGAGGTAAAAGGTGAAGTTCTTTGGGCTATGCAACAAGTAAGCTCTCCCTATTGATTAACGTTAACTCGAGACACTGCAGATGAAGAAGTATATTTATAGACCTACATTAAATTGTAATGAAAACATCGAGAAGTATTTAAAGACATTTAAAATCTGTTCTGGTTCCGCAACGTTGGCTGAAAAAAGAAGAAAAAAAAACAGTGAATGAAAAAGCGTTTACGGGCCTATAACAGATATAACTGCGACGACACACGCCGTCTATACAGAAACAGACTGAACATTCGTATGCAGCCGTTAATAAAATTATGAATGAAACCCTCCGTCTGAACTTGAAGGAGCCCTAATGGCCTGACAATATGCCAGAGAGGGTCATCATCAATAGCCTATAGGCTCATCTCCATAGAAGTCGTTTAACCTTTATTAGGTTACATTCAATTAACAAGAGACCTATTTGTGTAGCTTCATACGCAAAAACAAGCCTTTATTTCACAACCTTTTAAGCATGGCATTTTATCTTCTCTGTCTTTCAACGAGTGTATAAACCATAGGCATGATCATAGACACTGTTGTTACACTTGTCTAATATCTATTCAAAGTTGATTGAACCGTTGGATTATAGTTATTATTATCGAATCATTGTACAAACTGATCGTAGTTTATATGGTGACTTAATGCTGACTATAACCATAACCAGCCTGATTCACATTCATTTATGGAGTTGTCCTTAAAAAGTATTAGGCTACAGGTGAATTCTATTGCATGCTGGCGGTGCGTCTCACCCCGATCAGCGCTAACTAACAGGTGCCGGGCGGAGAGGCGCGCGCCGAGCTCCGCTGTGTGACAACTGTTGCCTTGATCGCGCGCGTTACAGACAGAAAGTAGCCTATACTAACTTTGAATGACTTCCACGCAGTTTAGCGAGGGGGGAAATAAACGAAATCAATGTCCTTACCTGTATTCATCTGCGAATAATGGTTAATAGAATCCGTGCTGGTGAATATATTCATAGACGTCGGGATCTCCTCCTCGGGGTAGAGACTGTCGGGGATCGTGTTTATTAGACTGCTCATGGTAAGAGGGAGCTTGTCCGCCAGTTTCCCTGTCATAGCACTTATTCAGTCAGACATAAGAGATGACAGCGTGTATATATATGTACATATACATACGAACAGATCACAGATCTCCCCCACAAAACTAGTTGCCAAGAGTGTTCTCTCAGGTGGAAAACACAGAGGATGGTGATGATTTGATGGTGATGCAGGTGAGAATCCTGTCTGTCTGATGTTTGCTGTATCCAAGTTCCCGTGGAGGAGGAGGAGGTGGTTGTCCTTGTCCTTAAAAATCAGATCAGAGCTGTATTGTTGTTGTTATTAGACTAAAACAGTGTGAGTGACAACTGTTGGTTCTGCTTGTTGCGGTGGTGGAAGAATATGAAGCAGTCGTGGTGAATCAAACTGAAATGAATGGTGGTGGTGGTGTGGTGTTGGTGTTGTACCACGAGAGCAGCGCTACTTTGCTCTATTGGAGCTCGATCGGGGGACTCCAGTTTGCCTGTATTAAATAGAGGGGTGGAACATTTGCGTGACGTAGATGACCATTTATGGATAGGGCTACACAAAGCGCAGGCAGTCCACACACACAAGGCACGTCAGCCCTGGTGGAAACCAGAAGCGATCGAGGAGCAGCCAGGCAGGCAGCAAGCAGTCCGTGTGCTGCTGCACCGTGACCGGGCACACAACTTCCACTTTATAAACCTAAAAGTTATATAGCCTAGGCTAGTAGTATACACATAGCTCTATAGAGAGGTTAGATCGTCTATAGCGCCGTCCGGAATACGTCTCTAGCTCGCATGCTCGAGTGAGAAAGAGTGGCAGAGAGAGAGAGAGAGAGAGAAAAGAACAATTCAATGGTAACGAATTATTGTAGACTATGTAGTATACATTGTACGCCTAACTATAGGCTACCACATGTTGCAGTTCGCCTCATCGAGTGCGTGTATAGGTGAACGTTTAACGCCATTATGTCATATTGTAGAGGACCTATATTAGGCAAGTAAAGCATTCAATAATAACACCAATCGTTGAATTTGCAACAGGCACACAGCATGCATAAAGCTAAAGGTCGGACTCAGAGAGTTTTCTGTTTTCAATGATGAAATGTTGGTGTAGTGGTGCTACAATTGTAGTTAGTAGCAGTAGTAGTGTTTCAAATCATTTTAAATTGAAATATCTTTGAAATGTGGGTTGTTTTGCTTGTCATCATATTTGTTTGGTGGGGCAGTCAGGGCATTTAGGGTGCACCCCCCGCCCCATGCCTATCCGGCCCTGACGACAACGACAAATGGCTACTACTATTATACTGCTGTCAAGTTCAAGCTCAGCTCAGTCTGAGACATGGGAGACGAGGGGGCGACGCGTCACCACCACAGCAATAAACGTATAATGTAAGCCTGCAAAACGGCCTGAAGATGTTGATTCGCATTCGGTGGCTGGGCAAGTTAATTCACGTTTTTTGTCTTTACTTCCGTTCTACCATCCTAATCCACGTTGTTAAAGAGAAAAACACAAAACCACTATATTTATTTAACCACACGGGCGACTTCTTCTGCACGGAGTTGTACTTGTAAGTGCCCTGTAGGCTATTGCGGAACAGTTGGTTTAAGATAGTCGACTCGTGCGGCAACAGTGGCGGACAAAGACCATAATTATTACGAAGTTAATCGCTTGTAAATATTGCAAGCGCGTTGGTAAATCCACCGGCTTTGCTTTCAAGACTTCAAGCAAGCGCCAAAGTGGCCGCTGAAGTGGAAACTCCATATTAGGTAGTAATCCGGCGACGCCCCTAAATGTCTGTATTTGGTTAGCAAAGTTCCGGTTCAACTTTGTAGGCTAGTGGAAAAGTGATCGGAACCCACAGCCGTTCTAAAAGGAATCACAAAGGAGGACAGCAGCGCGTCATGGGTCTCTTCTCTTCTCACTCATTTACCAGCCTGTAAGAAAAAAACAAAACAAACAAAAATGCCACATCTCTTTGCTAAATGTAGTCCATTCATTCCTAGTTTTATTTTATTTTTTGCCCAATCCCCCGTGAAACTGATTTTTGCTGACTTGTCACTTGCTTAGCATACACATGTGATATTCTAGATATTGTGATATTACACGAACGACTGAATGACATTACACTAGACCTGAGAAATGAACAAAACCACAATGAGCCAAAAAAAATGAGAAAATTGAGAGTGTGTGGGAGAAATGAGTACATCGCGTTTTGTGTTTAGGGGGCGTATTCGCAAACACAATAGTGGGATATCACACCTTGTAGTCATTGCCATACAGTAGTAGTATATACTGTATATATTCGTGTGTGTGAATTGACTGTGCACATGCGACATGGATGTCATAGTTCTTACAAAGACGCAACTACTAGCCTACAGGTACAGTATATGTCTTGACTCTTGAGATGACAGATTATCAGATTATCATTTAATTTTAATATCAGAATATGACCCTAGGGTTCAAGTACTTTTAACTACCCCACATCAGTGATAATGAAAGTGATAACTGGGGTCCAGGAACCCCAGTGACCCCAACACACACACACACACACACACACACACACACACACACACACACACACACACACACACACACACACACACACACACACACACACACACACACACACACACACACAGTGTGTGTGGCCAGAATCACATGATGCCCAATGTGATTTTGGGCATACTCAGTTTTATGTCCAAGTGCATGCTACAGTGGAGAGTGCACAAAACTCCTCGCAGAATATGGTGCTGATCAGTTGAGTGGTCTTGAACAGATAAACAATGGCCCCTAGGAGACAAATGTAGTCTAACTCAAATCAACTTCAAGGAGACATGACTAGGTAAAAACCTTCAGACTTGATTCTAGTATGTGCATGAATTATGTGAATGTAAAATCAAGTGGCAAAGTACGGTAACTTGGCAAAGAGAGATTAATGTCGTTTAACCTTCTGCGTATGATGATGGTGTCACACACATACCCTCTATAAATTGTTTTCATAATTATAAAAGTAACTCTAACATGACTATCAAACCTATTAGCCAGTGTATATTTATAGTAGCACAGATGGAGAAATTCCATCCCTATACAAATGGCTGCCTTGATTGTTACATTTGGCGATAGCATCGCATGGCTTATTTATGTACTCATCACTGCGGTCACTTTGCCTCATGGGAAACCCTTTGTATGGTTCTGTGAATGGAAAGGGGCCCAGCCCATCTGGAACCATGCTACTGTACCTGTTGCAGGGCCTGTTTCCTCGACTGTGAGATGTGCTGTCACATGGGGAGGGAGAGTCTTCCAATGACTGTACATATAGGGTGATGCCGTTACATCACTTTGACTACAGCTAGAGCATTCCGGCTCCTTTGCATATGGGGATTCCGTAGGAAACAAATGGCTAATCCTAGATGGATATCTGACTCACTTTAATGAACATGGCGGAAAAAAACACAGCACACTTGGATATATAATCAAATTAGTGTGTATTTTTGTTTTTATTTCTCCAAGCTTCTAAAGTAGCAATCAATGGGGTGTGAGTGTATTATATAATTCATTCAACAATAAAATTGGTCAGAAGTCCTTTGAATCCTTTGAATGAATCACTGTGGGCTTCAGTTATGGACCGTTTCCCATGACAGCCTACCCTGTTGCCTAATTCTATGTAAAGTGACATCCCAGAACTGCAAAAAAGTGGCAGCAGAAGCAAAGGGGATAGAAATTAATAGGGGTCTTCACCCCTTCAGACTTGTCCCTTAACAATAATAATAATAAAACCTACCGCATATTAAAATGTTAGTGGTCTTAAGATATTATAGGTGGGAGAAAACAGTTTGAATTCCTCTTCAGATAAGAGTGTACATTAGGTACAAGTGGAGTGAACAGTGCTGGAACTCTGCAGTCAGTCAAACCTGTAGGACAATGGCAGTCTGTTGGGGTCAAATGCACAGTAAATAAATGTGCAATGTGTTCAGACGACCATACTGTTGACATGCGTTTAGCAGATGTCACATTCAAACCCATTTTGCCACTCTTCAGAACAAGCGAACTGGTGGAGGTGGCATGTGGGAGGGAGGGAGGGAGGGAGGGGGTCTCAAAAGAAATCCTCTTGCACTTCTTACAATTGACAGAATGAAAAGATACTATATGGAAACCCGACTCATTATGCATATTAGATCACTTGGTACGGTTAGGCAATTGAATTGATTATACAAATTCCTTTTAATTAATGTTAGTTTTGAATAAATTACAGGAATATTAAATGCATTTCTCATATCACCAAGGGATCCAAGAGGTTCTTTTTTCCTCTTTAAAGGAATGCAATATACAGTGCACACTTGAACTACAGCTGTCACATTTTTATATTCGTAATACATCAACTCTCATGATAATTTGTGTAGAATAAACATACTAAAGGAAGCTGTAAAAGTGGCAACACGCAGCTGTTTTGGCAGCATTATCTGTGAGATATAGGAGAAAAGAGTGTACTTTGTGTTTGCAGATAAATAACTTGGCATCCTATTAGTGAAGTGATAGATTCAAGTAGGTGGTTTTGGAAGAATAGTCTCCCACTTGGCGTACTGTGCACCGAGTGCCATGTTGCGGAATTATACTCTACTTGCCAATTGTTAATAATCTCATTTTATAAAACATTGTGAGCAAAACCAATGCCAAGATAGAAACTCCAACTGACAGATATACCACACTTGCTTAAAAAGGGTAACGGATTGTCTTAAAGGACCATAACTCCATCAATACCCGTCATTGTGTAGTTTCAGCCACTTTATTGTGCAAATGAACCACCTTTCCTGTTAATGGCTCTATTTTTATGAACATCATTTGCATATTCTAGTTATTCAAATATCACCAAACATACTTGAATAACTGAGTCAATGTTTGGCAGGAACAACGTCATTGCAAGAGACAAAGGTTTGAATTTGGTATATAAATCCCGGTCTCTCGGGGCAAATACTGCACAATATGTGTCTACACCTCTCAAGCAAGTTCTAGATCACTGCAAGTTGGGTTTCATGCCGAAATAAATCAAATCCATTGGCTGCCTCATAAAATCAATGCTTCAGCCGATAACGTCAAGTGTACTGTGAGTCATATCACAGTCATAAGCGGCCAGCGCACCGGTATGTTCCTTTAACAATCTGTTCTAGTTCTATGTGTGCCGTTTCAGTTGTTTTGTTTGTGGACAGGGGCTGTTTGGACTGCTAAATTGAGGAGGCAAACAAAGTGAATACAGGACAATTTGATCAATGATCTTCCAGAGTTCACGGAGGGGGCACATAGAGGTTTACCAAGGCTGGCTTAACCACCAAAGGAACAAAAAAACCTCCATTACCTACTCTAGCCTGGCCCGCTGATGAGACACCAAATTGGGGTCAATGAAACCACCAACAAAAGATTGATCATCGCAACATCAAAGTCCCTCATGTAAATCCAGCCTTTTTCCAGACATCTGGGGTATTGATACAAACCTTTCCCAGAGGACAGGTGCTGGTTAGAAACCGATATTCCTCATGGGGGGGTACGCTGACCCACCCATCTACAAAGACCCGCGGATGTCTGAAAAGTGTACCTCCTAGTCAAAAGGGTTGAAAAGTTTATCCGCGCACCATCCTCTACAGA
The DNA here is from genome assembly GCA_039105355.1 of Benthosema pterotum. NCBI lineage: Eukaryota > Metazoa > Chordata > Actinopteri > Myctophiformes > Myctophidae > Benthosema > Benthosema pterotum. The sequence continues at coordinate 38,659,353 of CM076972.1, forward strand.
CCGGCCAGGTGGGACCCTTATGCAACCGCCTAAAGTTCAAAATGGGTTCATCATGCCAAAGTTAAATTCAAGGACACTTTACTATTTCCAGACAGAGCAATTTATTTTAGACTTATCTGTTTCAGACAACACCCAAAAATAGTCAGTGGAAAGATGATAAACAAATTGACAACAAAAAAAGTATATGTTCCTTTTGCCAAAGACCAAAGCAGCCCCTCCCCCCTGTCCTGACACTCTAAAGTGTATTTTGGTTCAAGTTCCACTGTGGCTTCCGGCTGTGTTGCGGTCTCGGTTTCACCTCCCACTTCCTTTTTTTGGCCCTGACGTATTTCCTCCCCTGAATTAGAACTGAACTCTTTCCACGTTCAGTTGTGATATCAGGCACTCTTCCCTCTCTTCGTGACAGTGGTCGGAAACTAATAAGAAAGCCCCATGCAGTGAGGTCAAAATCAATTTCCCCACACCCAGAGCCCAAGGTCAGGTGACAATGATAAACACATAACTACAACAAGCTAGTCAGATGATGCAACAGCAACACAAGGAACTACAGTCTCTATGCCATTCAAGGACTAAAAGTATACATGTCAACAGATTAAGAAGCAGTGAACCTTCAATTTATTTTAGACTACAATCCCATTGTGTATGATATCACCATGTTTCCAAACATGCTGTAAGCGATGAATTGGCTTCTTTCACCTCTGTGAATTGTGACGTGATGACACAAAAATCACTATGAAGAATCCTTGTCAGTCTTTGTGGTTCTGGGTGAGGAACTGCACGGCAGCCACCGGTGCTCCCAGGTCAAACCTTTCAATGAAAGCTTGTGGGTCCCAGTTACCTATCATAACATAATGTGACAGAGAGATGACAGAGATAGGTTACATGTTTCATAATTAGTATTATCTTCTGTTGTTATTTTACTTAGTCTTTTTTCTTGTGTGTCCCATGCTATCATGGTAAAACCTGGTTCTCAATTAACTTTTAATTTAACCATTTAGACCTAAAAACAGCTTTCGACACATTAGATCATGACAGGTCTCAGTAGGGATGCACCATTATCCGGTAGCATAATCATTTTTACGTTTTTTTTTTTTGTGTGTGTCAAACATACAAGCTCATAGCTTGTACATTCTTCAACAGCGGTTAGACGGTAATATGCCTTCCCGTCCATAATGGGTTCTAAAGAGGATTGAAATAAAATAAAATAGATAAGCTAGTTACAGGACATTATTAAGGTCACATCTATAATGCATTATACAGCACTTATAAGGTGTTATCATACTTGTTGTAAATGTTTTGAATCATTGCATCATTAAATATTGTCATACAAGAAACAGTCTGTATTATAATGCAATATTACAACATTGATATAAGTTGCAGTGCATAATAATATTAAACATTTATTTATAAACATTTAACATTTTTAAGTGTTATAACATCTTATCAGTGTATTATAAATGTGCATTAAAGATCCCAACGTTTTATAATGCCTTAACAATGATGTAAAACCAATGTTGTTTTCAATTCTACTAACACCGGTTTTGCCTATAAATGAAAATAATTAAAACTGAATTAGAAAAAAACAAATCTATTCATTTCCTGGTGATATACAATAATAAATGTATCTTATTATAAAACATCTAACATGTCCATCACATTTGACTGGATAGATTTACTATGTTATGAGTGCAATGACTGAATGCATCTTGAGTGCATTTCTAATGACCACTCGGTCTGTGTCTAAGGGGGGTAGGAGGCCCGAGCGGAGCAGCACGCGGCTCAGAGACGTGAGTCACTGAGAACAGCACTGCTGAAAATAAAACATGTTGCTGTAAACGATGGAGCGATTGGAGGTGGGAACGCAAGGACTTATTGGCAAGAAGATATGATTCAGTCGTTTTTTTTTCTCCCCTCCCCTTTTTAAACAAACACCAGACGGCCATCCGGCTGGTATGACAATATCACTTCATAGATTTTTTGACAAGCACACCCCGTTTCCCTGCAGCTCCCCTGCTCCGCTTTAAGACAAATTCATAATCGGCATTCCAAGATAAAAAAAAAACCTTGTGTGCTTTCACTGCTTTTAAAGAACTGCAAACTTCAAGGAATCCTGGGGTGTGTGTGTGTGTGCACGTATTTGGCCACGCATAAGACAGTATCCTACTCTCTATTGTACGGAAAGGTTGCAGAATCACTGGATGATCTGGTATTTCCTTGTGCAAGAATAACGGCATTAACAGCTGCTGCTAGGATAGTGTAGGAGAATTAATCTTTTGAAATGAGAGCCAACTATTGAAAAGATCCAAATCTGCAGAGGGGGAACGGCTCCATCACAGCGAGGGAGGGGGTCTAAGCTTAGCAGTGACTGGATAGAAACATCACTCCTGTTGACCTCTCAGCGCAGCTGCTTTGCACAGGACTTCTCTGGCTGTTTTTGCCATCAGGGAGCACCGCGATTCCTAACATCCTCCAGCAGCGCAAAAGGAGATCCGCGAGGAGAAGAAGATACTCTCCTGGTACCATACACACCCCAGCGTTCTCACCTCCCGTTGCTAGACAACATTTTTCAAAAGGGGCTCATATATGTTTGAGATTGAATAACTGTACGAAGGGATGCGATTCTTCAGGGGAGAGAGAGGGTGTCGGGAGACACACGATTCCTATTTTTCGTTTTCTCGTTTCTTTTTTTTTTTTTTTAGGGGCCACTGCATTCATATTGCTGCTCACATTCCTGCTTAAAGGAGCATTCAGTGTTTTGGGGGATTTGGAAGACCCTACTGTCCCACCCGGTAACAAGATGTGCATATGCACACGCTCCACAGTGGGGGGTGGGGGGTGCTGCAGGCCAACAGCACATACACCAAGGCCCACCTGCACTCGATCCTGATTGGATGAGAGGGGCAACCAAACTAAAAATATATATATATTTTTTACTCCAGAGGCTCACTGTGGACAGGGAGGAACTCCTTATATGGTCAACACACTAGTAGGGAGGATTAGCCAAAAAAGGGGAGAAAAAAACATACATAACACTTGTTCACTTCTTCAAGCGTTATGTGAAATCACAACTATACCTTTAATCTCAAGAGACAGTCTGAAAAAAAAAAAAACACTATTTCTTCAATTACTGTGTAGAGCTTGATTAAATGCAGACCATCATTTGACATACAAACTACCAAAAGAGCAGAGGATGTTGTATAAACTTATATCCGAACATTCCCATGGCGATTCGACCACCGTCTTTGGCCTAAAAGAAACTGACACTGTGTGAGGGTCAGGGTCAAGCTGTATTCCGACTGAGCTCAGCTGTGGACGTTGATGAATAATAATAGGTCAAGTGCCCGAATCCTTTCCAATTGTTCTCCACTGTGAATGAGGATGTAGCCTGGGACTAGGCTGTGAACATCAAGCGAGGGGGCAATGGAGTTATGTGACCTGCCTTTAATATGACAGGCCATGGCCCCCCATCTGCCCTATGCTCCGCCAAGATAATGTCCCCATGATCCCCGTCCTCTCCTGGGTGACCAGAGCAAGAAGCTGGATACCAGCAAGATCTTGGCCAGGCATCAGGCCACGGGACAGCAGGGGCGGATCTAGGGATGGGCATGCCCAGTCTGCCCCACCAAACACGATGGCATGCAAAACAATTTGATATTTCAAATTAAAGTGCTCATATTTATAATGATTTAAAAACTGTGGGACAGACAACTTTAAATAGTTCGTGATGGATGTCACTTTTGTGGAGGTGATAACGGATATATTATTCGACATGGCATCCATTAATTGGGCCGGGGGATAAGTCAATGTTCAAGTTCACAGTCATGAACCGTAATCCATGCCCAAATGTTTTCAAAATCGAATACACTGCCGTATAGTAGCATCATCCATCAGTTGATATACGTCGCCCAGAGGAACGAAGCAGGGCTCATAAAGTATCCGCATGAACAGACTTGCCTAAAGTTGTGCAACATTGTCATTGGCCGCATGCCAAAATCAAGAAAATCGACAATAGCTGGTGTTGTCACCCAGGCAGGGCTGGTATTCAGCAAACGCCTAAGCTTACAAAATAACCTTAAAATAGGTTTGATGTCTGTTTTTAGCACGGAGCGACATGTTTCCACTCTCTCCAATCTGCCCGCTCATGGAAAGGCCAGATACCGTAGGACCTGCATGGGGACGATATTGCTGAAGGCATAACTCCCTCTCTTCGGAGGTTCCTGTGAGGGATGGGCACCACACTGGCACTCTTGCCAGCGTGGGTGGGAGGCGCCCAAATTTAACCACTCCTGTGAATCCCCCCCCCCCCCCCCCCCCCCCTGTCTGTCCTCTGCATCACAATGAAGTCAGAACAGTACTTCAGAGTGAGAGCTTTCGCATAGCCTGTTAGCGTGGAATATTGATGATATCACTCTGTGGCCTGCTTAAAGCTCACAGCCCACCACCTACACACACACACCACCAGCCTACATTGATGCCGTTAAAAAGCTCTCGTCGTGCCCGGAGGGGGGACTCCACGTAGGAAGCTTAATTAATATCTTTTAACTGATGATTTTACATCGGTTAGTCTACTTTGAGCTTTGAACCACAAACAAATCTCCAGCTTAAGAATGTGATTAGTTGTTAGAACTGGCAAATACTGTACATATCTAACAGGGTATCATCAGTGAAATCACAGGCAGTTAAGGAGAACTGAAAAACACAATGTGAAAGAAAAGGATGATAAAATGTGCCATTAAGACAGACTGTAACTAGCCAGTTCAAGGGGAGGCAGGAAGTCGTTTTCAGGAGGAGAGAGGGAAAAAAGAGAAGACAAAACACAAGTACAAGTGAAATCATGTCAAAGATCTCCTCCATGGCAGCTACCGAACAAGTTCCTGGCCGAAGCTCAGGGGCCTGTTGCAGCATCCAGGCTCTGCCTCTCTCTCTCTCTCCTGACTCCACGCAGCTCTGATTAATGGCAGAGGCAGTGGGTGGGTGGGAGACACGGATCTGCCCATTACCACAGTGCAACATTGCAAATGGCTTCAATTATTGTGGAGTGTGCTGAGCTGGCAATAGGAGTTGTAGGGGAGCCTAGGATGAGGAGCACATTGCAGCATCACCCAGCAGCTACAGTATAGTCCAACTACTGAGAGTGGAGGGGGGGGGGGGGGGGGGGGGGGGGGGGGGGGGACAGAAGAGAGAGAGAGAGAGAGAGGAGGGGGTGGGAGCAATCCATTCATTCACACAACGTGATGGTCATGAATTTTGTGGTGAAAAATGAAGGAATGTGTGTGGCGGCACCCATGGTGACCCATGCCATCAGTGTGATTCCTGGCTCGGGACAAGGCGCGTCATATCCCCCCTCTGACTTCCCCTTCATGTCCCTTCTCTTTGCACTGTCCTGCTTAAATATAAAGCAATAATAATAATAAAGCAAAAAACACCATTAAAGAATCAATTCTCTAGGTATGCAAGTACCCATTTGGCTGATTTGGGCCACCACTACCGAGTCAAGGGGGTATAAATCTTCGTTGGTGCACCCGGTTTGGCAAATACTATACTACACTATGGCAAATGTGCCAAACGGAGCTCTGAAAAGAAAACAGTTGGCCATGTTCAGGTGGAGGGAAGGCGGACTGAAAGGGCGATCTTTCTTTATGGTGAACAATACTATACACCAGGGGACCTGGCCAACCGGTCGCAGACTAAGAGCCACGTTTTTCACTGTGTTACGGCAAAGAGCCACATCAAATGGTCACAACGGTTAGAAAACCGCTGCGACGGCCGTCACGGTCGCAAATAGAAACATACAGACATGTATTTTGAAACGGGGTTTACAATCCAAAAAAGTATATGACATTCTCAAGAGTTAAAATATTCATCATGTGAATTAGCCCAAGTCTACACTGCTAGAGAATGTGGAAGATTAATGGTCAGTTTGATCTGTATCTTTCACTGTTTTGTTTTCTCTGAAATTCAGCCTGGAATTGTTGACACAAGTAAAGGAAATCTTTAGCTTTGGGTTCTATGGAGCTAAAATGGTGGTCTGTGGCTCAAATTCTGAATAAATGGTGGGCCCTGGTAGAAAAAAAGGTTGAAAACCACTGGTATAGGGAATGAATGACTGCGCCATGAGGCCAAGCGTTTTTGACAGCTTCATGTGGAAGCCCCTTAAGAGCCGCATGTAACCAGCTGAAGAGCCGCATGAGGCTCGCGAGCCTCAGGTTGGCCACCCTGCTATACACAAATGACACGGCACCTGTTCAGCTAGAACGATGCTGAAGGGGAGAAGTAGACCTTATGTCCCCCTGGTGGGGGCTCCTCACCCTCGCTAGCAGGTGAGGCAGTGTAGGACACAGCAGAGGAAACAGTGAGGAGACATATAGTCACGAGAAAGAAATGTGGTCATCTGTCACCAATAATTGCAAAGAGAAAGAAAAAAGCTCTAGGCTGTATAATAACCTGTATAAAATGACACAATGTGACGTAAAATGCATAAATAATGGGAACATTTTCACTTTTGTGTATTTTTAAAGATAGAGTGCCATGATTTTTTGTACCCTAAACATGATATGGGTATGGGTAGACAGGTATTATTGTTATATGAAGGGTGTACAGTGTTTGTTAAACTGTCATTTTTATGATTCCACTTAACCAGTTCATTAAGTATGCCTGGTTTGCCTGGTGGGTGGTGATGGGTGGAGATTCAGCTGAACTGAAGCCACACCCACAGCTTTAGTTGCATGATAAAGGGGGAGGAGTTAGGGGAGGGGCTGAGCACATGATGTCACTATATTGAAGTTTTTTTCATTGGCACGTTTGACTGGAAAGGTTCAGCCCCCAGGAAGAAACCCTAAATACAAAGGGAAGACATCATTGTACATAAAAAACACACACAGGGGTCTATTTACATACTGTCACCTCTTAAACTTTTTTTTCCTCAAATTTGGAAAAAATACAAAAATCACGGCACCCCCTCTTTAAATAAAAACTCCATAAAAATGGATTTTGAATTACTTAAAACAAAAACATCCTGCGTGATGACGCCTCGACTATCACATAACAGCCAACAGAAATTAAGCTAACTCCTGAATCCTGAATCGTCCTCCACAAACACAAGTGGCTTTGATTACAGTCAGAATTACTATTACTTATTACTTTGTAATCCCTTTCTGGCATCCAGGCAGTGTATTACTCGGTTTAAATGTAATCATTCATTGGAATATACCTGTATATCTGAGACATGGTAAAAATAAGCCACATACTGTGGCAGTAAATTGTAAGAGCTGAGCAACTGTTTGTAAACAAACTCCAGATCAGTGTTTCAGGCTGGAACTTCAAAGTAAAATGCCCTCCATTTCCCTTTCAGTGCACCTTAAAGTGAGAGGGGGTACTCTTATCATCATCGGCCAATCGGCTAAGCACATTCTGTGCTCATGCACATAAACAAACAAAGCTGTGCATAGGAGGGGCAAGCCCCTCCCCCTGATGATAGACCTGATGTACAATGTTTTTTTTTTTCAGGGGTCAAAAACAGGAATCCGGAGAGGGACTGTTCCTTTGGATCAGACCCAGTGTTTCCTGCCCTGACATGTTCTCCAGTGCTTTTGTCTCGCCAACTGGCTGAAAAGTGGCACCAGGGCCCGGGCCGGCCATACGCACGCCGGCCCTCCAACCCTGGCACGGGGTGGGGTGGGGGTGGTGGGGGCACCGTGACAGACTTCCTGAGCTATAGAGAGAGAAAAAGGGGGGGATTCCCAATGATCACACCCCTGTGCCCGGTGCCAGGAGCACATGCCCCCCCCCCCCCTGCCCCGGCAGATCCCTGCGAAGCAACCAGCTGTCTTCAACAGTTCCATCATGACCCACATTTCATAACCTTAACACGGGAGAGCCCATCGCCGCCGCCGCCTCCCCGCAGTTCCTCTCGACGTCTCTGCTGCCCGGCCCTCACTGGCCCCTTTATTAGTCGAGCGACGGTCAGAGATGAAAAGAAAAAGACAAACAAATCTGCTGCGAAATCGAGTCAGCGGCTGCGCCACTGGAAGTGGAAAACGATCATTAGGAGAGTCTCCCTCCCACGGCTAAATGCTTTCCCTTCGCAAATCACATCAATGAATGTCATGGAGCTGTGACAAATGCCCGTCTGTGTCATACCACACAGAGGGAGGGGGGGCAGACGTTAATGAGTGAACCTATCTAAACCGGGGAGTTGGGGAGGCATGGGATTCCCTCCATTACACTTATCTACGCAGGAATACCTTAAAGGTATATTCAGTGATTTCACACAGTAGTATTCAAATATCACTTATCTTTTTCATTTTGTGTGTGATGACTATACAGGAGTTAGTAAGGAGTTACCCTGGCGTAAAAAACAAAAACAAACAAACCGTAATTTCAGTCTTGGAGGTGGGTGACAAAGCCTCCATCCAATCAGGATCGAGTGGGGGTGGGCCTTGGTGCATGTGCTGTTGAGATGTTGTTTTTTTGTTTTGTTTTTAAGCAAATCACCCAAATAACTGAATGCTCCTTTAAAAATGTGGGGAAAAAGGAATTCTATAGTGAAATCGTGTATATTCATTTACTTCTCCCGTTTCCTGATAAATTAGCTAAATTAACCCTCTCTGTACAGTATTCTTGCCTCTCGTTATTTTGTCCAGTTTTATCCATTGCATGAAACTGTCGATTGTCCCAGATTTCGTTATTTAATTTCCCCTTTGAAAGCAGTTGGCCGGAGAGAGACAGAAAGGAAGCAGAGGGAATTGAACTCTGTGCACAGTATAGTGGATTAAAACTGGGCGGATACGGTCCGATTAACGTATTTGTAAAGTATGGTCAAACAGCTGCAAGAAGGCAATCAGCACAATGAGAAGCACTGCACCTAAATTTGATATTATGCACAAAATATTCAAAACAGGAGTATTAGTCATCTATCTTACTTCTGAAACAGTGCGCACATTCATAGGGAGGACTCATCTCAACCTCCCCCGAATTTGAGCTTGGATGAATAAATGGCATCTATTTTGACATTTCTCCTCTAGGCAGTTCAACATCAAACAGCCCCTGCTCAAACTAATATGTCTAGATTGTTTACGATGCTATCAACACTAGCAGCAGCTCCTCAGACCTCCCTGAGACCAAGACCCTCTGCAAGGTATCTTTTGCAGGTGTAGTCACTTGAACAGGGAAACTTTAATAAAGAAACAAATCTGAAGAAGAGAACTTTGAAAGAAAGACAAGGTCGTATTTTGCGCAACTATTTAAAAATAGTGATGCCAGTAAGGTATATTGTAATATTCAGAATGAAATGTGTCCAAATGTGGCTGAAAAATAATAATAATACTGTACTCATGTGTGATGACATGGTAGTAGTAGATTTTATGTTTTGGTAGCGGGGATAACAACAGTCAGGTGTGCGTGGGAGCCTCGCGAATACTTGAGTCTGACCCGGCGGCGTATCAGTGTTGCAATAGATTGACTCACTAACATCATTAGCACTTCAATGTGAAATCACTTCTTGTTTGCCAGCGACACCGTCGTACGAGGGAGTATAAATTAAATAAAGGAGTTAAGCCATAATGAGAATGCCTGGTCTTCAGAAGAGCTTTAAGCACTGATAATTATTTGTGGACACATGAACAGAAAGAACAAATTATATTACCGTATTGTCCCAAATACACAACTTAAGACGACTCTGGTTTTACTGTTAGGCTTATATCTAGGCCTATAGGGTACTTGAAGCTGGAAATGAGGCTAAGGTATACTTACTGTACATTCTTGCATAACTAGGCTAAAAACTGAATTTTGTTCAGTTTGGCCCGCAAGTTGGCACTCTACTGAGCGTAGAGTCTATTTTTTGTTTTGTTTTTTACTATTTTGAAAGACATTTTGAATAGTACAACTAGCTAATCTACATCCACACATTGTGAGCTTGTATATTGTCCATTTTAACTATTCAAAAATGCTTTTCAAAATAGTAAAAAAGGCAAAGACGGTTTGGTTGTAATAGGGGTTTTGCAGGGATGAAAATGGAGCCCTTCAAGTATCCAGAAGTTTGTCAGGTTGCTTGTGGCATAACTGATATTCCCGCCTGTTGTTTTGGTTGTTATCACAGATCAATAGTGAATATACTCACCCAGTGATGACTTCTCATCTTCGGTGAGTGACAGTTTCCTCTCTGGCTGCTCAAACAACATGAACTGGTAGCGATGAAACCCAGACCCACGAGGAGGGGTTGGGCGAGCATATTCTTAATAAAAAAACAAAGACACGTCCAAAAAGCAACGTAGTTAGAAATATGTATATGTGCAGAGTAACCTTTATATACATTTATGCACATATCACATGATGAGGACAAAATACTTAATAGAATACAGTACTTACCGGACAGAGTGTTACCATGCAATTCTCCTCTACGTAGTCCGTCGCCCTGTTGGTTCAGAAACACGGTTAGTTAGAGTCAGTCCAGATTAATGTAGGCATTCGCTTATAGAGGACCTTTTAAAAGATACCAATTGTTGGCACCTGCTGGCCTAGCGGTCCAGGCACATATCACATACAGAATCTGTATGTGATATGTGCCTGCAAAGTAGCAAAGGTCGTCATGAACATCTGATGTTCATGACGACCATTGCTACTTTGCTGCATGTCTCTCCCCTTCTCCCTCTCTCTCTACTCTTTCTTCTGTCAATCTTCAAATGAGACTATAAATAAAGGCAAAAAAACAAATCTTTAAAGATGCCCATTGTCTAGTCTTTTTTAAGCACAAGTGGACTTTTATTGCTATTCATGACAAGAACATTGGATCCTTATGCTAAACAAACATTTTTGAGGATTTCCCTTAACCTCTATAGTTAAGCATCCAACCATACCCTTGCTGATATTCCCACAACCCTAAATTCTCTGTGCACAAATTTAGGTCCTGTGTTCCATCTTTTTTATCCCCCACCCAGGAAGTGAGGCAGGAGAAGCCACTTAATTCCTGTGGCCTTTTTTTCCCAAGTCTAACGCTGCATATATTCAATTCCACAGGGGTGGATTTCATCATAATTCGTCATGCTAAGGGATTCTAGTATGTAGAGTGATAAAATAGTGAGGCCAGGCCAATGACTTGGAGAGGGGCCATCATTTGTCACCAGATGCGTAAATAGCCTGGCTTACACAAAGCTCGACTTAAGACCCCACGGTGCGCCAGACAGACCCCCTATCAAAAGATTGTGGCTTAAACGTGTCAGTGCTTGCTACGTAAAAGGATCTGCAATATTTAATATCTGGAGACAAAGACAATTCCCAGGCAAATTAAGTCAGTGATTGGATTCCCAGGTAGCAAATTCCCATATTATTAATTGTATATTAACCTCCCGTTGCTTAGAAACAGGGATGGCATAGATAGTCCCCGGTATGAAGGTAGCATAATTTCCATGCACATGCTCTCCACGATATATTTGTCAAGTTACACTCCCAATATCCCCATGAACCATATGGTCAGGCACTGCAAATAGCACACTGGAATGTTTGCTTAATAGGCTCAATTGCTTACTGTACTAACATTGCATCCTTGAGTGGGAGGGAAGGGGACTAAATATGTTTTCTGTGAAAGTGCCCAAAACTCACTTGACATAGGAACACAAGTCCCCATCCATCCCAACCAGTGCATTTGGTCTGTCTAGTCTACCATGTCCTCTTTTCTCCACACACAGGCTCCCCCTACAGGGTGCCAAATGTATAGCATAAAAGACATCTCACCGAGACACTTCACCATCAGGACAACAAACAAGACATTTATTGGACACCATATCACGGTCTCATCTGGGATTCTTTCTCTGGCTTTTGCAATTGTGCAATGAAATGTCACAGAGGACAACTGAAATATGTTACATTCCCCAACATGGGAAATTTCCCAAATGATGCAGCTTCAATTTTTCATCACTAACCGTAGAAAGCAATTATAGGTACAGTAAGTGATTTCACTTCAAATAGCTTTTCTTCTTCTATTTTTTGACCAATCCTTCCCAGTGTGGTCACCATATAAGGAGTTCCTCCAGGTCCCCAGTGAGCCCTTGGCTCAAAAATATTTTTAGTTTGGGGCTTTGGGAAGAAAGCCTTTTGACCAATTAGGATTAAGTGGGGGTGGGCCTCGGTGTATGTGCTGTTGGCCTGTCGCATTTCCTCCAACTGTAGAGTGCGTGCATGTCCAAACATCATGCACCACTACATTCTATAGTATGTGATCGTCTTCTTGAGGAGTGCTAGCCCTCAAAAATATACAAGAACATTATGTTTTCAGGCCCTGGCTATAGGCAGCACTCCCCGGCACAGACTAGTTCTCAATGTGGGGCCCATTGGCAACTTCCACAAGGTCCCAGGCTAAATTACCGATAGTAAGGAACAACATTTGTACACTTTGAGTTCACTGCAAATTTTGTGTAAATCTCAGTCCCGGAGTTATAAATCATCAAATGGTGATCATAGCCTAATGCATATCAAACCCGGGAGGCCCTTGAAATAAAAAAAATGGTTGTGATTCACTGAAATAGTGTGGCACAATAGGGGGAGGCCTCCATCAACTAGACTGATTGCAGATCAACAGTCTTTAGTGTTTTATGAAAGGATAAATGAACACTGATAATTTTACTGCCTGCAGGACTCACACGCACTTGGATGACAATTAATAATTTGATACAAATGTTATGTGATATGAGTGTATCGTATTATTAAAATATCTACAGTACTAACTCGTCCTGTTATCGGGCCACAGCAGAGCTCCCAGACTGATAACAATGTGAAGATTAGTTTCAAATACTTGTGTACTTGCGGCTGCATCCACAGATCAGCGAGAAAGTCTTTATTTAGAATAGCCAGAGTCCTAAAGCCTGCAGGATCCAAACTCATCGCCATAGCAACAGGTAGTCAACATTTCCGCTTCCACATTGCACTCATAATACACTTCTCACCATGTCTTAAAGCGCTGCTCTCACTCAGTCCTAATGAAACTCGCTGGCCTTTTTAATATTATTTCAGTACATAGGGTGAGAAGACCTGCAATGCAAATGATGCACATACTGCACTGTAACATTTGGCTGCTGTCCGTGGGAAACCTCACATCTTTCTACTTTCTATGTTTCTCTGTAATTCTATGCTTTACTTTACATACAGGAGTGTATAAAGCGTGCATCACGATGTGACTCTGTGACTATACAAGTGCTTCATGTGCACGAAACATGGTCAGAGAGGTTCTGTGGGGACTTGATCACACTCATATGGACCACATTCTCACTGGGACAGTTTGATTGTCACATGGTAGGCGGGATTCCCCCGTGGGCAACTGCTGATGGAGAGGCATTCACGACGAGTGGAGAGGCTGAGTGCATTGCCTTCAGGTGGATGTAAGGGTCTGGCTGTGTTAACTGTATTTTAAATAAGAGGGGGAGTGAAGGTTAAGGTAGAAAACACTTTAACTTATACAACTGGGGTGGTTCTATTTTGAATCCTTGCTCCTCTATTGAGACATAAGTATAAGTCATAGCCTCAGTGCGTTTAACAGCGGGACACCATCGACGTTTGTTGCTTGAATTTAATTGGCTATCACCTAAATCACCCACTATCGCTGGCGTGACGAAAATGGAGCCCATAGTCTCAAGATGTTATGCAAGTAAGAAGACATTCACGATCTGTCAGAACTCCCACATAACATCAGGTAGGAATTGGCAGCCATGACTACAAACAAATAATGTGAGTGAATGCTGAAAATCTTGGCAAATACCATATCTTGGGGGAAAAAAAGGCTTCGATTCTCGACCCCCGCAATGTTCTCTGAGAAAGCACTTAACCCCCATAACTGGAAGATACATGGTCCCTAACTCGATGTAAAAGATAATAGTTATTGGTCTGGGTATGTACTGTAAATTGATGATCTGGCCTGACAGTGTGTTCGACTCCCGATCTTGACGACCTTTGCTGTGTGTCATTGCCACAGCCCATTCCCTGACGGATTATTTTGTCACTATCAAGGGCAGAAAAGACTCCCCCCCACTTCTAAAAGAAAGAAAAGAAAAAGATTGGACCCATAAAACGTAAGGTGCCACCATGGGAGTTTTTTGTTTTGTTTTTTTCATTTCCCCCTTTCAAGTCAAGGGGAAAATTAATTCACTAAAATGAATATCAATGAAAGATGGAATGCCATGATTTCTTACATCCTAAAATATGATCGTCAGGTGTTATTGTTGTATAAGTGTAAAAGTGTTACTTAATGAACTAATAATTTTGATAAGTTCATTAAGTGTGGGAGTTAGAGCGGGAAAAAATAAAGTTTATCTCGAAAGAATAAAGTCAGTTACTTACTATAGTCTGGTACAGTAATACAACAATAACTTTATACTACAGAAATAACTTTACATAAATATAATTTAGCCTCTGTCAGGTGCAATGTGTTGTAGGTTAGAGTACATATGATGGCTGTTTGAAACACAACGCAGGTTTCCATACTGCAAATCCATGACAGCTTTGTAAGGGGGATTCAAAAGCCACATAGGGCATTGATGGAAGCTAATCTTTGATCAATGTCATCATCAGATAAGAAGCTACTCAGAGAGTGCAAGGTTAGAAAAGTCAAAACCACAGAGCCAAGACAGGCTAGACATCATATGGTTGTTCAATAAATGGGAAATACGCCATTGATACACACAGGCCATGTGTTTTTTTTACACAGCTAAAACACAGGCGATGGTTGTTGGTTGGGTCAAGTAGCCAGATTCCTAGTAATTATGTTTTAAACCAAATAGCATGCTTTACAAATGAGGAGTATATTTATTTGCCAACCACTACAGTATGAACACTAGGGTTTGATTGCTCTACAGTGTCTGTGGCTTGGCAGAGTGAGGGTGAGGGAAGGGTGAGTCTTACAGGTTGGTCAGGGACCTGTAAGAAGGATAGAAGAAATAGGACAGTGGGGATGAGCAATGGCATGTACCAAATTGTCATTGTTCAATTGAGGGGAGTACTATTGATAATCCACAATGACTACTGGCACTAAACAATGCTCAATTGAACCCAAAAAATTGAACTTTTCACATTGAGTAGATTTTCTGTGGTCTGGGGTGATTTTACAGCTGAATGATGTCACATTCTACAAATCCCACACATGTCAATGTAGACTGCAATGTTTTTGCTGTTTACATTGCAGCTCAAAGTGTATTTCCAAAACTCCAGACCACAGAAAATCCACTAGATGTTCAAAGTTCTTTTCTGGGTGTAATAGAGATCATAAAACCTAAAAGAAAAAATGAAAAATAAAAAGAAATGAAAGTTGTCACAAAACCTTTAATCTTAAAAGCAAATGCAAACATAGGGAGAACATGCAAGCGGTACACAGAAAGGCCATCCTTGCTGGGGATTCAAAACCAGGAACTTCTTATTGACTTCCACACTAAGCACTGTGCACACTGTATAACCGGTCCTCACTGCTCACTATCATTTGTTGTTTCTTAGAACGTATTCTTTCCCCACTATGGTTGACTAAAAGTTCATGGTGCTTACCTTGCACATCATCATCACTCTGGCTAAGTCTCTCCTTAACAGTGATGTAAATAGGTTTTCAATCTAATGAGTCCAGGGATGTAGGGAGGGTCTTTCACATTTGTGATGAGTCCCACTTCAGCGATCTTAAGAGTCATATTTTCATTTTTACAAATTGCGGCATTTATCTTCCATTTCATTGTATATGGTTGTAATGGGTTTATATTGTGTAGGCATGTCTGAAAGAAATAAACATGGTGGATTAATATTACTGTACATGCTGTTTACAGTAGTGGCTCTGCGGGATACAGAGCCATGTTTTTACTTGAACTCAAACTTTTTGATATCCAATTGTGTGATAGATTCCACCTTATACTATAAACACTACATGTAGTGTATTTTATGATTAATCAGCCCCCGTTTAGACTAAATACAGTGAAAAAGACTTTTAGCTTTTTCAAGGGTCTAGTAGTACTGTAGTAAATATCTTCAAATGCCTCGTGGCCAGTGGGCAGTTCCCTCAGCACCAAGACGTCACACACATACGCACCATATCCATCAGGAGTGTCAGGAGGAGGATCATGGCTTGACCTATACAGTTGCATTGTGGATCTAACAAACTGTGTGCGTGTATCCATAACTGCTCCAGCTACTTGTAGGAAATCCTCAGAAAAGCCCCCCCTCCCTCAGGCAGGTAGGAGGCAGGCAGGGTGGCTGGCCGATGGAGCGGCCTGGGCGGGATGGGGGTGGTATAAGGAATACCGACTTGCCCAAACCGACCCGCTCCTTCCTTGCCTGTGTGGGTGAGTGCTTCCCTTTTGTCAGCAGCAGCGGTACAACAGTTACTCATCGGGCCCCCTCTGCTTGAATGCATCCAAACCCCCCCCCCCCCCCTCCACCGTTTTGTTCGTTCACGCACCCTGTAAAAACCCACACCTACGACAATCAGCAACCCACGTCCTTCTAATGCATTTTTCTGAGAGGCACCGCCGTTCGTTTCTCCCTTTCACTTGCAGTCGGGCTAACAGACGGGGAGAGAGAGCATGACAGATGGTGTTCACAGCTCTATTCTGAGGCTGGACGTGTACAACCACAGCCAGTACCCCCCCTCTCCTCCCCACTGCCACCACCGCCACCACCCCCCCTCCTCCGCTCGCTCCTCTTCCACTCAAGCCAACAAGCGCCTCCTATGACTGCCTCCTCGTCTTCGCCTCAGTAATCATGCCCATTCATTTGCATGGGGCTTTATTGTGGATTAATAGACTTGTGTCTCATAAGGACTGTCACAGTTTATACAGGATAAATACTTTTATTTCTTTCTCCCTCCCTCCACTCCCTAAAGCAGCACAGGACACAGTATGCAAATATGGGTGTCAAATTGCATCAAAAAGCCATTGTTTGAAGCTGCCTCCCGAGAAACAACATGGACGTCTATTCCAGACTCATATGACATGTCAGTGTCATTATGAGCATGGCTCATTAGCCTTGCTAGAGTTTACACGGGTACAGAGTTAAAGGAATATAGTAAGTAGTAAGAGTCTAAGAGAGTTGTGGCCATACAAGGAGTTCCTCCCTGTCCCCTGGTGTCAAAAAACCCTAGTTTCAGTTTTGGGAGAACAGCCTTTTTGTCGAATGAGGATGAGAGGGGCCTTTCTCCAATCAGAATTGAGGGGGGGAGTCCAAATGATCCAAATCATTGAATGCTACTTTAAATGACCACAGAGGTACGGTATTTCGCTGTATTTTGGTGCCGGCAAAAAGGCGATCATGTGAACTCTGCACCGTGGAATGGTCTCAGGGTAAGGGGTAGTGGCCAGCGTGAGGGTTGAGGGGCAGTGGAGGGGGTCCACTCTAGATCTGCTCCAGCACATCAACAAATTAACTTAACAAGTTCCCTTCTGGCCTAATGGCTGCGATAAAGAAACTCATTTGTCTCGTGGTAATGAACTAGAGTTAGAGAAACACAAACAGTCCACAGTTATTAAGTGAACTCTAGCCATCACTGACACTAGTAGCCAACTACACTACGGTACCCCCTCCTTTGGTCATGCTCATTAGCAGGGCCATCATACTATTACTCAAACCACTGACTTAAGAAACTGCCCACCCAAACTCATTACCAGCACTCATCTATTCTGTACTAATCTGCATACATTAGCCACACAAATACGGGTTAAGGCGGAAGGTGGACTTATAGCGTTACAGTCCACTGGCCACTCGTAGAGCAGTGGGGCAGAATATGAGCTAAAGTGAGATATTGATACGCTGAATCGCTCTAAACCAGGGCCTTGCAACAAGGCCCTTATAGAGCTCCTAGTGTGAATGTATTAGTGCCATGTGTGTGTGCGAGTGTATGTTGATGAGTCTGTACTTTAGTACTGTTGAGGGAAGCCCCAGACTGAGTTCCCAAGGTAACAGTCTGCAGAGTGGGGGCTGGAGCTGACTCATTTGGAGGGAATCCTGGAACCTGACCAAGGCTGCCCACTCCCCCCCCACCCTGCTTCATCAGCACCGCACAACAAGCAAACAAGGAGACGACATGTCCCCATGTAGGGCTTCCACGCTGACGGGGGTGGCAGTGGAAAATCCCAACCTGAGCTTCATGCCTAAAGTACCAGGAGACACAGGCTGGCTCGCTCGTGTGCGCTCGAACAAACGCACAAATAAGTGTCCGCCGTGGGCACACAGGGCATCACTGTGTCGTGGTTACAGCTGCATCGAGGCCTAAGTCTATGAAAAAAAAACATGCCTAACACTTGTAAAGGGTTTTGACGAACGCAGAGGAAGGCGTTGGGAGATGTGAGGGGGTGGAGAAGAGGTGGAAGATTAGGCTTATTAAAGAGTCAACGGTGAAGAATTAAAATCACCTTTTTGAAGTATGAAACGATGACAGTGGAATGAGGGCAGGACCCTGAAGCCTATCAGCACCACAGGGCACAGCCGAGCAGACAAAGAGAAACGTGAGAGAGGATGAAAATGATGAAGGTTGGGGCGAGTAGGTGGACAAGAGAGCGAACTCCGTGCCCACACACAAATTAATCCGCTAATCGTGTAATTGGAATATTAGAAAAGATCAACAGGCGTGTAATTGAACACTTAATTAGTTCAAGGTCAGACTATCCTTGAGTGACTTTGAGGTGCACTGGTTTTGGCTGCGAGTGCATGGAATGCGTGTCCCTGCAGCCAACAGGCACGTTGTGCTCTGCCTAATTGAATTAGGGACACGTTCAACAGTGTCAATGCAGGGAGGAAAGAAATGAGAGAAATGGAAGAGAGCACAAAAACACTGCTCCTCATGCTTTTTTCATTTCAAGGACAGGCATTTGGACTGTATTAGGCTACAGGCACTTATTTGATGTGTTTTTTTTGTTTGCTCTTTTGTTTTCCATCTCTGTGACCCCAATGCTCTGTGTTAATTGAACTTTTAGGGCGTACAAATTTGTAAATTCTCTTGAGTTACAGACAAATACTGTACTGTATGTTAAATGGGCCTATTCAGGTTTGTGCAAATGTGTGGAAAATACTGTATATCACTCAATAGTGTATGTAATTAATGCATGAATAAATGTTTTAATAATAGTGATTATTAGTCTTGACATAATCATGTTTTTTTGCCATAGTCACGTAGCTGTAAGTTATTGAAAACGGACTGATTTGATTCCATTATTCCGTCAAAAGCGACAGGAGATTTACATGTGTTGTTTGCATGCTTAAATCAAATTAAATCAAATTAAGATTGAATATTTATTTTTATATCATTATAAATACTATCATATACTGTATACTATTACTATTATACTATATATAAATTATATGTATATACTGTACTGTATAAGTAATCATATACTCAACTATTCATTTTTCGGCCAACTGTTTCTTTGCTAGACAGATTTTTGGCAAAGCATCCCTAAAAGGGTCTATTTGATTCTTATTCTTAACTATTAATCATTTCCCTGCCCTGGGGCATCCTCTCAAAGACGTCTGGAGTGCCCAGACCCCCATGTTGAGACCAATGACAGAACTATGAGCATTATTGCACTTGTTAACAAATTAACAGCAAAGGCACAACTGTGACCCAGTTTCTTACTTAAATACAGGTAAGTGTTTTTCTTATTTTCCACGACAAAACCAGCTGATGCGCTGATCTGATCTGTTACTAACTCCTGCCAGTGTGCATTCTCAGAAACCACTGGGCAATACAACGGCTCGATAATAAATAATAAAAGAAACACCAACAACAGCCATCAGGCAAACCTGTTCAGTGTATGGACATAACAGTTGAGAGGAGCCATTTGGTTTGCTTTCTGGCACAGGGTTGTATCTGTTGATAACTGTATGGTTCATTCAGTGTCTGTAGTCATTAACAGCTGAGAGCTGGTACAAAGGGATTTAAGAGGCAGCATTACTGTTTTGAATCACTGGATGTTTAATTCTTCTATTATAATTGAGGTAGGTGCAGGACAGGAGGTTATGGTAACTGCTGGAAACCTGTCCCACTTCACGGAAAGGTTAATGAACCTTACGATTCCTATGGGAGATGGAGTACGCTGTTAATTTGACAAACGTGGGAAATAAATGCTTTTATGCTTTTATTGACGGTGACCAACAGCGGCCTTTGCTGGAATGAAAGGTTTTAGTCTTTTGGGTGCTTTGCGACGAGGCAAAACAATAACGTGGAATGCATTTGTTGGAAGAAACTAAGTACATAATTGTTTGAATAGCAATTTCAGGCCAAAAAGCATCTTCATTATTAATTCCTACTTTTGTGGAGGAAAAAAAAACATATTGTGCAAAAATGTACAGTAGGCTCTACTGCACGTTATGAAACCACTATAGCTCTCCCTCTGAATACATTTGTGTGAATGAGGGATTTTTAAAAGCTGCGTTTTTGAAATCTACATATTTCCACATTCCATTTTCGCGTGCTGCTGAGTCCAGGTTTCGTTTTACCGGGGCACCGAGGGTGCAATAATATACGTCTACTGCTGGAGAACAGCGGGTATGACGGACCTGCAGATGAACTGAATCACTCTGTACGGTAGGTAGGTTACAATATATATATGCGGCTGGAGCTCATCAGAAAATGGCCATGATATGTCTGATCAGGACAAGGGTTTAGGCACAGGCCCAGGTATGTACATACAGTGTGCATGATTAAGAGATTAAATGGATTATCTCCTTAACCATTCAAAGACCCGGACGGGGGCAGAGATGTAGTCTTTTTTCTTTTTTCGATATCCCTTCCCTCGACTCTGAGCCAAGACCCCCCCCCACCCCCTTCCTCTCTCTCCCATCGTCTCTCTCTCTCTTTTTTTTTCTCCCTCTCTCTCCGGCAACACTATTGTTTCATATGCACTGCATTGTAACAACTCTTCGCCAGAGGAACACACAAGATTCTGAGCTCTAGCAATCCCTCTTAACCTTTGACCCCAGCTTATTGTTACCTGTGCGTACCACAGTGGCGAAAAAACATGCTGTGTACGAGTACATGTACAGCCCTGCGAGCTGTTTGTGTTCTGCAAGCAACGGGAGGGCAAGGGAAGGAGGAGAAGGGAAGAGAGGAGGGAGCTATTTAATCCCCCCCAAAGGAACTCCCCTCTCAACCCCGTATCGTGAACTCGCAGGCAAATCGCGTTGCTGGAAGGCACACCACACACACACTCGCTGTCTTTTTAATTTCATCAGCTGGAGAGGAAATCTATACAGTATAGCTTTGGATTCTGACTTGTAGCCGTGCAGAGAGAGAAAGAGAGAGAGAGCGAGAGAGAGAGAACCGTAACGGCAACCCTGGAATGTAAACGGCTTTCTCAACCTAACACGTATAGCATAAAAATACCACAATGCGAACAAAGCTTGTGGCTACGATAGTGGTCAATAGTACAAGATCAAGAGGTCTGAGTGGATTTTTTCACGGTTTTCAGTCCTATACACTACAACGATTTAAACAAGTTGAACAGAATCAAAAGACAGGTCTTTGAATGTATGTTGTACGTGTGTGTGGCACCTTTAGCTCAGACGATACAGCCACCTTTAATGTATGCGCGCACTAATCTTGACAGTCCCATTTTTCACAGATATCGAGTCGGTTTGTAGCTGCCAAAAGCATCACTTCCTGAACACGTTATGGGGAGGGGGAGTTGTCGCCAATGCTCTCAAAAATAGCAAATTATCATCATCATCATCACAAATCTTACAAACACAACACAGCCAATTACATTTTTATTTTACAAATGGTTGGTTGAAAGTCTGTTATTTTAACACGAGCGTATCTGCTAAGTGACAGCACTTACTCTAATGATGATAGGCAGACTATTAACCATACCAACGGGGGAATCGTAACTTTTAACAGACTCAAACGTTGTTAGCGTGTACGATATCAATGCGTTTGCACAATCACAAACATTATCAAGATGTTAATGGTTCTAATTGCCCGTTCAAAATAAAATAGTTTTGCCGTGCTATTTTTTATTTATTTTTATTTTATCTATTTAAATTCAAGTTGGCAACTTTGCAAACAGTGATAATCAATATATTGGGTTTCACGCGGTAATATCCACCAATTTTCTGCTCACACATCAATCATGCTTAATTATCCCGTCAAAAATACCTGTACATTGGCTACAGGAGGCCTAATGAGAAGTCTTTTGTTTTTGCGTGCAATTAACCGGCAAGCAGCGCGCTAATATATATTTAAGCGAGGGCTATTTTAGGTTGGTGTAATTGTTAGTGGAGTTGTTTTTATCAGCAGGCTTCCCGCCCCTTCAGCAGGCCCTAAACAGAGGCCCGGCGCTAACCCCTCAGTGGAAAAGGTTTTCCGCTGCCACGATCCCAGCAGCCCACCCTCTATCTCTGCCATTCATTCACTTAGCCACCCTCCCTCCTTCTCCATGTGGTCCGTTCTCCCCCTCCTCTCCATTTCCATAGAGATTGGGGCCTTATAGTCGTCCGGACCGATACCGGATCTTTTGAGGTCCACTGGTTTTGGAAAGTCCAACCCACACCATATACTGTATTTCAGATGTTTTTAGAGATAAAGTATATTTTTAAGGAATGCCCTGGTCAGGACACATATGCATTCTTTTTTAAAGAAACACTTCACCACTTTTCTTTTTTTATATTATAATATAATCAGTCCTCACCAATGTACTCACTCTGTGTCTCACAGGAGGCCTGTGGGCAGTTCAGAAACCCGTCTTCCATGCACATCATCATTTGACAGATTTTTTTTTAAATATTTTGGGGGGAAAAATATTTACATTTTTATTATCTGGAGAATGATGGCTTCCATTTTCGCATTGCAACTTTTCAAGAATAGAAAGCCTGCAGTTTCTATTAGCTTGGTTTCCCTGAATGATGGAAAACTGGTTTCTGAACTGCTCACAGCCCTCCTGTAAGACAGCGGCCAAGTACTAGTAGAAAAGAAAATAGCGATATTTTATCATGTACATTAGTGAGGAAGACACGTGGAAAACAGTGGAGTGGTCCTTTAAGATTTGTTTTTGGCTTTTTGCCTTTATTGATAGTTTCAAGTGAAGATAGACCAGGAAAGAGGGAGAGAGAGAAAGAGAAGGTGAGAGACATGCAGCAGTCATGAACGGGATGTGAACACAAAACGTGCTGTCAGGCCAAAGCCTACATGTGGACTCGGACCACAAGGCCAGCAGGCGTCCTGTGAGCTTAGCTTTGAGAAGACCAGCTTGAAAGTTGTTAAGAATGAAGGCACACACTGCTCTATAACTGTGACACCAATGTCGTCAAAAAAACAAACCAAAAAAGCCAATATATCAGCCAACCCAATATATACAGTATATATCGTGGGGCTCCGGTCCAGATGTGCACAACGAATGTTGAGGAGAATAGGTACAGTATAGGCACACTCCAGTGACGCCCCCCCCCCCCCCCCACCTGTCCTTTGCTCTGACAACAGTACAGAGTTCGCATATAGGCTACGGACGACTGCCAAATATCCCGCTTTACTGACTGGGAGAGAAGCGGGAAGAAGCGGGATCTGTGGTGGTGGTGGTGTTGAGGAAGGGGTGGGGGGATGACAAAGACGACAGCTTGTGTGGGGGAACATTGTCTGCGGCTGCGACTAGAAATCTATTCAAGAGAAAAAAAAGGCAGGATTTTATGCACAATGGTCGTGGGTGTGAAAGAAAGGGGGCACATATTAAAAGGAGCGCCTTAATGTGTGTATTGCTACCGGTTTTTAAAAGTGCGTTCGCATGGAGAGGGTCCAATCAGGCTCTTTTTTTAATGGTCTCTATATAGTGTATGACAGACTGGATTAAAAAGGCGCGCTTTCAGGACTGTCCTTGTTTTCTTGGAGAGTAAACTGGTGATACATCCCGGACAATGTGCAAGGTGAAAATGAAGATAACACACTATGCGACACTTTACAGGACTGCCTGACACAAAGTAGAAAATATATTCTGTCAAATGTGCCAAGGGTTGCAAGTTGCAACAACGTGCAAGTTGTGCAGACTAATAAGAGTCTGAGGAGAATTCAACTCAATGCACCGAAATTCATCTTAAAAATAAGCATTGACGTTTCTACAAAGGAAACTTTCTGCAAGCAATTATTCCATCCAAACACTCGACATGACTTTGCCAGTGATCTAAATAAGAATCGTTTGTTGTACAGCAAAATCTCCTCAGCATTTTCTTGCTAAGAAACCACAGCAGGCATTACAGGTCAGCTTTTATAGCGATAGCAAGAGGCTTTGGATGGAGGTTATCATAACAACAGAGTTTTGTGCGTGTGTGTGTGTGTGTGTGTGGACTGTGTGGATGGGAGCCGACAACCGCGCGGAGGATTCTTATGTAATTCTCCCTTTAGGTGGCAGGCAGAGAACAGTGAAAAGCATCAGCCCACACTGAAGAAGAACCTGTTTGTTAATAAACTGCGAGCAAAGCTAGCTCCTGATAGGGGAGGCCACGGCGTGATGATTACGGGCGTTTCTGCAAAAGGCCAGAGCAGTTCAACAGGGCGCAGCGTACTGGAGATGCAGCCGGCCATGACATGGGGGTCCAGGGTTGGGATTATTATTACTGCAGAACAACATTTATGTTTCACTGGACAGAAGATTGTACAGCAAGATCAGACTCCAATGGCTGCTCTCGTTCTTCTCACCCCACACTAGCGCAGACACACACACGCAAGCACACACCTATGCAGACTATGCGCATAATGATCTGCGTAAGGATTTCGCACAAAGATAGCGTGCCAAAGTGGACAAGGATGGGTGGGTGGCTGCGAGGGAGTTGATGATGTTTTTGCGAGGGCTGAATGACTTCCTAACATTGAACTCCATGTATTAGCACCTCTGACATTTTGTCTGGCTGCGGTGGACAGCAGGATGCTTATCCCCTTAATGTTAAGTACCTCCAGCTGTGCTCGCATGTAAGGGGCTATTGTTATCTAGTACGCCAAGGGATGTGCTGTAAAGTTCTAAATAGCATACAGCATATACACACACACGCACGCATGCAAGCACGCACACACACACCTTTTTAGACGAGACTTTAAGAAAACATCCTTTCTTTTATTTGCTCATGATAACATGCTCCGTGCTGGTTAAAAAGAAGCAAACGTCTCAGTCCGAAGACTTTCGTCAGTGATTATATCAAACAGCAGAATAACAATCTGCTCTTAAAGAGCTCCAAATCAGCTCAGGTGCTGAGAATTGCCAATTTGTGACATCACTTGATGGTTCATAGGAATCATGAATACTACATACATAAAGATTCTTTTATAATCACTTAATGAAAACAAAACTTTTCTTTTCGTTATAGGTAGCACTGTAGATAGAGATCTTCATTTAACTCATTCTGTGCTCTTTGGCGGCCCCTGGCGTCCACACTGCCACCCATTCACCACCATTATAGGAAACGGCACTTTAATCTTCCAGGTTCACGACACAGGTTGTTATTATGACAACAGTAGAAGTCTTAACAATAGCTGCTGCTCTTTAGCTGTTACTATACACCGGTGCATGTCTGTATGGATGCGACATTATGATGCGACATTGGCCAACTGAATATAGGCTGCGCATCATGGCTGGACACTGCAGAATAGATGTAATGGAGAAGTGGAGTGTTGAAATGATGTTTTTAACGAGAGCCAATGTAGAGGCTAATAATACTAAACAAACTGTCACAGGAGACCAACAGGCTGACCAGCGATCAGTGGAACGCTACAAGGTAAACCAAGTGTTTGGCGTGATGACAACAAACGTCTAAGTATACTTCCAAACGTAACTCGCAGCACGAGGTTCTATAGATTAGTTGTAGTTTAGCTATGTTTATAATTGTAGTAAGCAGCGAAAAAGTTAACCTGCCTGGATTAACAGATTAAAGGCGCAACAGTTTACTCAGTGTTTCATACTGAAGCACTTGATAACCTGTTGTACCTCTAATTGCACTTTGGGCGCATTTAGGGCAGTTTGCAGTCAGTTCTTTCTTTCCTTGAACTTTAGCAATCATTATCCTGACCTGTGTGCCAATTTTTTTTTGTATGTGCATGCATTACATTACCTGTATACTGCAATAAGCATAATATGTATAGTACTTAACAAATGCTTGCACCCTCGTGCTCAACTTGCATTACTTACTATCTAGTATGCTAATCAAAAATATGTTTATGCTGTCACTTAAAGGGAAAAAATGGGGGGGGGGGGGACAACAGGTGCACCAACTGTTTAGATTGGACGAATTTGCTTCCTATTGCTTGGAGCCAGGAGGTAGACTAGCTACTTCTGATTAAAAGTTTGTGAAACCACAAACAAGAAAAACTGTTAACCCGGGTTATGGGCATGTTTAGCAACTTTGGAGGGAAAAAAATAAAATAAAACACACACACACGCACACACACACACATACACGCACACATTAAAAAAGGAAAAATGTTCAATTCCTTTGCGCCCACCCCCTTGTCATAAGATATGGATGTCCCGTAAGGTTATTTGTGTTTGCTAGGGAACTGAATTAAAACTGGATTAAAAAACACAGTGCATATGTTTGGAAATCTGTTTCCCTGGGCGTACGGAGTGGAGTGGATGCGGAGTGTGAAGCAGCAGCTTGCGTCTCTCCTCCAAGAGAAGAGGGCAGACACTCTCATCATTAGCCGGGCTTACAATGTGCTCCTCTACCTGCTCCAATCTGCACAGCCCGCGCTCAGCGCTGACGCCAGACAGATGTTCCCAGCACGAGGTGCAAAAGTATCGAGAGGGGGGAACGCGAGCGGAGCGGCGAGAGAGCGCAGAGAGAGAATGGAAAATATTCAGCCGAGCACACAATAAGAGTTTAATTATGAATAATACCAATGGTTCTTTGTTCTAGCTAGCTATGGCTCGCCTGGCCTCCGGGAAATTGTTTTTTTGGCTTCCATATGGGGGCAGCTGTCTGTCAAGAAAGGAAAGAAAAAAATCTTAAATATAACCCGCGACAGTTAGGGATAATTACAGGATAAAGAACAATGCAATTATGTATGTTTATTAGCGTCGAGGAGGGGGGAGGGGGTATTGTGCTAAAACAAATTGTAAGGTTATTGCAGGGGTTGGAATGTAATTTCAAACGCTCATTACTTTCAGACTATGCCGAGAGACTTTTTCAGGTGGCATTTAATAGGAAACAGAGACAAGAGCAGAAAAACTGTCTCCTGTATAGGTGCACTGTCATACTAAACTACAGTACAGTAAGTGGTTGCTTTCCTTTCCTTGTTTTATAAAGTGGAATCAAATGAAATTCAAATGAATAACAAACACTCAGGTGCGGGAGCAGGGCGATCTCTACGGGCCGCGGCGTAGCCTTCGCAAAAACGGACAGCAGCTGTTCTGACGTGGCCACAATAAACGCACTATTCGAATGCGGCCAGTCAACAGCAGGACATGGGCCCTCTGGCCCTCGCGGGAGCTGCTGCAAAAATATGCGGATCCTAAAGCATGCGCACGTCCCTCGTGCGCCATAATCACCAGCACGTGTCTGCTGTGTGTTCTGAGCTGTCCACCTGGTCGTCCATGACCCAGAGAAAGGAAGTAAAACGACGGCTTCTGATCGGTGGGCCTCGTTAAAGGAAATCTGCAAAACCTAAATGAGATAAGAGAGTGTGGGACTTAATTTGAAGGGATAGTTCAGATTTAACTTTTTGGAACTTAAGTTGCATGAAATACTTGCCATTAATATCGCGTGTCAACTGTATTAATTGAGGGGGAGAAAATGTGAGGTCAAATCTATCCATTCAGAGAGAGAATTGCAGGATACAGCATAAACAAGTGAATTTGGAGGTGATGACTAAGAAATGAGCACACAAAATTGGAACTGTAACTGTTCAAGACACCTGAAAATGAATGCATTTAGTTATCACAGCTTCAAAGTGATTTTAATCATGATTCCATTCTTTGCCGATCAACGTTTTGTTGCATTTCGTTTGGGACAAAATGGGCATGGCCACTAAAAAAAAGCCCCCACACCCATTCTATCCCAGGAACTTTCTCCCCCTGCACTTTAACTGTGTACTTAAAGGTCATGTGTATAGTGGTTTTACTGCTATGAATATGTAATGTCTGTTTAGTTTGACGTTTTTTACTTAATTGTTTTGTGTCTATCTGATGCTGCAAACTATCAGCCCTTCAGAGAATTTAAATAACCTTGTATTTGAACTTGAACTTGCATTGAAATGGCATTATCTTGTGACACAGATATTTTTGCACAGAGGGTTAGAGGGCAGAATGGTCATGACACCAGAAACACCATTACATCATCATACAGTACATCTGGTTTCGGAGATCTGGCGCTTCAAAAATAAGGGTTTCAAACGTGAAACCTGTGGCATAGACACATATACTAGGGCTGGGACAATATTGGTACCTCACGATACGATATAGGTGGCGATAATAGGCCTTCGATAACGAATATATCATGATATTTGATATATTGCGATATGTGCGATATATCAATATATTGCATGAAATTCATCAACAATATATCATGATGCTGTAACTGCAGCTGGAAAATAAAAACAAAAAACAATAAATGACTAAAAGGCAAAAATCAGAACTAATGTACTGTATATCCTCAGGTATTACGCTTTTATTTGTCTCAACTGATTCTCATACCAGGCATTTTGTTTTTCTCTTGTGTTTGTTTTTTGGGGATGAAGCAGCTATAGAAGTCATTTATTACACATTTTAGTTCTGCGACCCGTTTTTCCTCCCAGAATTATCCCTCAGCAAAAATCACGAGAGATTGCGGGAGGAAGTATACGATATTATCACAATAACGATATTTCAGCACACCCCTAACATACATAATCCTAACATTCGGCACGAAAAAAAAAATTGGGGAAGAGGCTCAACTAATTAGGGTCTATTCAAATTATATCAACGCTATTGAGCATATGAATACATATACCCGTATCTACATATCGCTACAGCATATAACAGCGATACAATGAAACTGTGAAATGTCCCTTTAATGTATTCACAGTCAGGCCAACAGTACCTGGATCAGTATTCTATCTGCGAATAAACTACAACATCTCAAGAGCAACTTGTTCCTTCACGTTATTCATAATTTTAACAGCTATCCAGGATTCAGATACTAATGATTTGCTTGTTACAGTAATTATCACCGTCAGACCACACTAGAACATCTGCATTGATTTAGACGCAAGGAGGGCACATGGAGGGAGGGAGACACTCACAATCTGGACTGCAACTTCCAGAGCGTTACAGCAATCTGTTGATGGTTATTTTGGTAATTGTCTATAATTGATGCAAAACACACAGAGAAGCAGAAATCCAAAATGTCATTGTGTGGGATTGGGGGGGAAATACTGTACACAGATCCCACATTGACAGTTTTAATAGAAATCTGACCGCTTGTTGAATAAGATGATGCATAATGAAATTGTATAATAACATAATAAACACGTCAACGGGTGTTTGCTCTACAGAGCAGTGTTGCAACACCACGGATACGAAAAGTAAAACAAAATACGTTGTAAAAAAAGTAATTCTCAACTGACTTTGTTATATATAAGAAAATGAATGAAACTCATTACACCTATTAGGTACTGGAAACAAGATGCAAATAGGCAGTATAACTGTAGTAGTAATTACATGAAAAAGCAAGGTAGCATAATATCATGCATACCACAATGTGTTTAAGCTTGAAGATCATCTATTTTTATTTGCTAGTTCTGTATAATTGATTGCCATACAAAAAAGGAGGTTATGAAGGGAAAAAAATGAAATGAGGAGATATATTGGTACGGGTTTATGCCCAACAACACATGGGCCATACATAGAACCAATAGTGTCAACCATTATCACACATAGTCCTACATTCTCTAAAATCTACATTTTAGGGGAAAATGCAGTAACGCGATGAGTCATCAGTGATGATGTATAATCCATTGTGTCTGTATCTTTTGATCCAAGCACAGAGGAATTCTGAAGCACTGAAGTAGATTTGAGCCATGTACAGACTATACACATGCATTTTTGTTAAGAGCAAAGAGATGCAAGATGATGCAAATCTCAAAGCAAGGTGTGCTTGTGTCAAACCAAGTGCTGGGAGACAGCATGTGCCCTTGTTCTGTTACCATGCCAGATCTATACTTGACTGTAACACATCTACATGCTCACACTGCGTCCCTGTTGAGGGTTCAGTGTGAACTACTACTTTTACCTTCAAATGCTCAATGCTGATATAAATGCTGATACAGTTGAAATTAATATCTTTATCTTTGCTTTCTATAAAGACACTATTTTTCCAGTACAGTGTATATCCAAGTGGATATACACTGCACCTTTATCCAAACAAAAACTAAAACTATAAATTGTAAGAATACATTTTCTTTTAAACTTTTCTTACTGAAGTCATGTTTGCTCAAAGAAAAGAAAACCATTGCCAAAAGCAATGTCTAAACAGGCCAGAACACCATACTGTACATTTACACATTGTCCTGTTGCTGCTAAAATCCCAAATGTATTGCAACACATTCACGCGGACACCTGAAAAAAGCCAAAAGAAGGTTATGCGATGCCACGCCAGCCATTCTTGGGCAATTAAACACCTCCCACTAAGGGCTGGCATCACTCAAAAGGCTCATTAACCCCCCTGACCAACCACCGGCCACAAGCAGAAAAAGCATCCTGTCACATTGGCCAATCGCTGTGCCGGCAATGCAGGTCAACGCCCACACAAGTGACAGGAAATTGAATTGCTGGAGAGGATGTGGCCTGTCGGAGCACTTGAAAGACATTTGTTTATTAACAGCTGGTCAAGTGACCAGCCAGATGATATGAGTTTGCACAAAAAAGGAGGGAGGGAGGGAGGGAGGGAGTAGAGTGAAGATGAAGCAAGTGTGATTTCTAATGTCATTTTAGGAAGTGACCATTTTTCTACAGCGCGTAAATTACGTTTCTCCAAATATCACGAGTACAGTTTATGAGCGATACAGTGTGCAAATGTTCACACGTTTAGGAAACGCAAACGGGAATGTAATTCTCTGAAAAGCACAGCTCTTACAACTGAATCAGTTAAGGAGAACTGTGGGTTCTACCAAAACAAACATCCTAGATGCAGCACATTTGAATCTCTGAATCAATACGGCATTTTGTATGTGTTTAAGATTATGCCTTATACTGCGGAATGAAAAGGGAAAGCAGCAGGAACACGTTGCAGCATCGTCTTTTGTGCGGGTTGTTTTTTTCCCCCCGACCACTAGTCCTAATCTACTGGGTTGATCTCTGGGTTCCAGGGGGATTAGAGGATGTCTGCAAACCTCCAAAATATTTGAGGCAATCAACAACTTAACGCGCATTTGGCGTTAGAATGCAAGAAAGTGAAAACACACACACACACACAAAATAAAAAAAACGAACGGATGAAAAGGAAGCAAAAATATGAAGATGAAATAAGGGGAATCGGATCGGTGCCCATTTCGGGGGTGTAAAATATGGAGAAGTGTGGATCATTGGGGGAGCTCGGTCTGCCTGGGGGAACAGATGAAGGGAGAGGGCTCTGCCAAGATCTCTCCACTGGAGGGGGAGCTGAGGGACCGTGAGGAGGAACTCTATGGGAGAAAACGGGAGTCTGCGCCTCGCCGCCTGCCGCTCTACTCAATCGCAGTCTCACACTCTCGCATTGACACGTCCCGGGCTCTCGTCGGCAGGAGAGGGAAATTGTTGCTGACAGGGCCTTGCAAACTTTCACAGCCATTTAGAACGATTTACTCCCACACTTTTGTCACAGGCATTTATTACACGATATACATGAGATGAAAAATTAACATTTTTGAAATTGGCTTCTTTTTTTCCCTCTCTCTCTCTCTCTCTCTCTCCCTCTCTCGTCGAAGTTAGACTTAAAAACCATTCATAATTTTCCAGACTTTTTGCCCATGTGCAGTAAACAGCACACACACAGCCAAAAGGTTATGAAGATGCACATTTTTTTGGAAAAAATCATGACAGCAGTTAAAGGAGAATTCTATCCCAGAAAGCTTTATTACCTTTATTTAATTTATATATGAAAAAAGTGGTCCAGTTGTTATTTTACCCCACCATAAGGTTGTAATTGGGCTATAGGGCGTTCAAATTCATCTATTTCCATTACTCCAAAATGCTTTTTTTGCTATATATTCTCTTCAGCCATAAACATCACGTGGCTCAACCACAAACCGTTCGTCCCATACTCCACCCCTCTTGAGATGGCTGAACCATGGCTGAACCAAAAGTAAAAGAAAGTGAAAGTGTCAACACACTACTGACGTGTTGGAGAGAGAATATATATATAGCAAAAACTGCATTTGAGGGATGGAAATACAGTAGGTGAATTTGAGCAACATTCCACAGACCCAATTAATTTTCTCAAAAAAATCCACAGTGCGCCTTATAATCCAGTGCACCTTATATATGGATTGTTTGAATGCAGGTCCGTCTATTCTGTGTTAACTGTAGTAGCTTCTATTCTCTGCTCCTTATAATCCAGTGCGCCTTATATATGAAAACAGTTTTAAAAGGTGCTCCCTATAATACGGTGCGCCTTATAGTGTGGAAAATACTAGTAGTAATAAAGGTGTTCTTACCTGTACGTCCACCACCAACCAGTGCCTCCAGTGACCAAGAGTAGGATTGGCACGACTGGGAGCATCAGGGTCCACCATCATCAAAACATATGTCTTGTTCTGAAAACAGTAAACAGGCCATCGATTATACATGGTTCAACTTAATGTTGAACCGTTGTGACTATTTCTAACATCTTGTGCCCCCCACCACCACAAAGAAAGGTCACTATATATCGTCTCTGTCCAAAACAATGTCTTTTCAGGATTCAAACGGCTCTACAAGCTCAAAACGTGTCCCTTCCCACAACAACTCGAACTTGTGGATCTGCTACTTTTGATGCGTTTATGCGAAGCAATACTATTAATTTATGAGAAAACTGAGATAAGTGGTTTCTGCCCAACAGCAGCTTTGTACTGGTATAGCAACAATAATTAACCAAAATGACACTTTCCAAGCCTGAAAGTTCTAAAAGGGTTAAGCAAGTACCACTACCCAGACAATGTCATACAGTATCATCTATAACAGTACACTGTACAGCTGTAAGCTGGTTTGGGTTGCCATACCTGCTCTCATTCCTTCACTACACGTGGTGCATTGTAACTATGAATTTTGGTGTGAAGTATTATATTTCCATTTTTATTCATGTTCTAATACGTAACCTTTCTCATTGTACCCGCTTATTTACACTTACATAAATCCAGTTTGTACACCACAGTGGGTGGGCTCGCCATTTATTGGATTGCTGGGGAATCTTGACACACGTTCTAAAGCCCAAAGTCAATGTTAATGTTATTTTGTTATTAAAAAACAAAAAAACTGTAATCTTTACGAAACAAGACACGCGTTAAAACGACACAGAATCGCGGCATAAAGGCACTGACACAAACAAGGCCATGATATTCCATGGTTGTTGGAGTAAGCATACAGCCGCAGCCCACTCGCGCTAATAACCATGCCACAGCACTCCCTCTGATACATAATTCCTCAAATATAACGTTATCGCTGTGACAAGATTATAATGACAATGTTTTGGATCTGATAGCATGTTAAGTTCCTGTGAATACCATCATCCTGCCATTTTCAACAGCATCATTATACCCTTCAATCTGTTGATAGGGAAAAGCGAGAGAAGCAGCATCTTAACTAAACACTTGATCACAGTTTATTGGACGGTAACTTGGCGGCTTAATTGCAGGGAAATATTCTGTTCTGTCTGCTCCTAAAAGTTAGAGAGAATTATGAGAGCAGATTGAATTATTGCGAGAGCACATTTGTCATTCCTGGTTCGCTGCCCAAAATCTGCCAGACCATATGATGAGTTTTTTTTCCCCCCATTTTTTTCTCCCTTTTTGTCTCTACAAACAGATATATGAATCGAGGGCTATTTCGATCCACAAACGCTGCAAGGCTTGTATATGCAATTTCAACTTAAACAAGCACATGGTCATATTTGGCCTAAAACATACTATGCATGTGTGGAAAACACATGCAAGCAGTTCTCGTGTGTGCCTACGACGACGTCTGCCAAACAACACTACATACTCACGGCTCAGAAAGAAGAAACACATTAGTATCACATAAACCTTTGCTCGAAATTTTCAGTTCGCCGCATCCCTATCAAGAGACTCTTAAAAAAGACCTCTAAGCTGATGTACTTGAAAGAGATAAAAGCGGCAGACATGAATTCTTTTTCCCCGCGAAGGATTCTTGGCCTACCTGACAAGCCGGTAACAAGCGTAAACAACTAAGCCTAATAATAGGATAATACTGTAGTCGCAGCGATATAGTGCCTCCGAGTAATATCTAGACACACGCACAACAATAGAGCCTCCTCCACACAGCCTGTCAAAAGTGACTCTATATCAGTGACCCCCCTGGGCAGCTTATACCAACCATGACCTGTTGCCTTCTCCAGTATTTGTAATCCTCATTTGTACGCCATCGCTACTGGGCAAAGACAGTGTGATAATGTAGTTACACTAATATTTAAGTCAGCCCCCCCCCAATACATTCAGAAATAGCACAACTTGCTCGCGTGTGTGCACGTCTGCACAAATGCATGCACACAAGAGGTAATTTAAGGTTTCTAAATTAGAAAATAACTTCAAGTCATATTTAGTGTCTAAATCTATAGCAGTTCATTGGATAATTGACAAGATGCACCATGGATGATTATTCGCTCAATGTATTTAGTAAGGATTTGGGATTTATATCTCAAATAGTATTAACATAAATATTAAAAACGACCACAAACTGTGTCACTGTAGATTTTGAAAACTTAATAAAGTCAGATCTACAAGATCATGGCACAGGGCAATGCAACAAGTTCTGAACCTACTGGCCTTTTTTGGGGGGGATTTTTGCAAGATGTTTGGATAAAACATTCGGCTTTCCAACTGTGGAAATAAGCAAAATATAGACTACTTATGGTGGGCATAAAATTTCGATGTTTTATGCATATATTTAGAGTACCTGTAAGAATCTGGCTTAGTCCAGCTGGCACGGACAGCAAAAAAAAAAAAAAAAAATACAAGAGGCTCCCTCCATGCTTGCACTTCACACATTGTGGCATGTACCCTTCTCTCTCTTACAGGGACATTTTTTTCCCTCCATCTGTCAAAATCCACATTAATTACACACAGATATGCAAGAGAGAGACTCCAGGGAAAAACAGATGCATATTCTGCCATCTGAAATAATTTATCATCGACTGTACAAACTAAATGTATATGAAAAACTCATTTTTAGATAAGTGCGTTTTGGTAAACCCAAGGCTGGTAGTGGTAGTTACCAAACATTCAGTGTTGGTATTCATATTAAGTGTTGACCCCCTTGATGCCTTTTGGCCTTTGGTGTTCTAAGCATTATGTTGTACTTCAGCTATTGAAGAATGGCAGATCTACAAGCTCATAGCACGCCACAAGTTTTTTTTTTTTAAATGTGAAAATGTGGCGTAAATCTTGGAATATTCTATCAAAGCGAACATTTTAACACAAATGTTTTGCTTCTGGTGGGAGGGAACTACATATATTCAAACAGCGGTCGGCGGCCATATATATAGAGAATTTTGGGGGTCCTTGACATGAAATATCGAGGACCACTAACATAGAAACTTAAGTTTTTTCAGAAAAACTGTCAGGATTTAAACACAATGTAGAATCTGTTCTGCTCAGGTCAATATGGGTTAATGTTATTGTAATTGATTATGTAAAAGACATTTTGAGTCTGGATGGTATTTATAAAAAATGTTGTTTGTCTAAGAAAGGTTATCGTCATTTAGCCCAGACATCACTAGTCATCGTTGGAAAATGGTCCACTGGCTCAGAGCAGACCAGAATTATTGCGTTGGGACATAAGAGTGGTCAACTCTGGTTCAGTTGTCCGGGTGTTTCAATAATGCACTGGGTACATACCATCTCTTAAAAGACAATTCCACCCCAGAAAGCTTTCTTTTTTATTTCCAAAAAAGTCATCCAGTTTTTATTTTATGAAAAAAAAAAAAAAAAAAAAAAACACTTTCACTTGCACATGCTGTGGTTCGGATGAACCACGGCTGAACCAAAAGTGAAAGTATGAACACCTTATTGGCATGGTGGAGAGACAATACATATCAAAAACAAGTATTTTGGAGTGATGGAAATAGGTGAACAACACCCCATAGCCCCATTCTAAGCATATGTTGGGTGTGTTTTTTTTCCTCACAAAATAACTGAACACTTTTATTTAAATCAACACCAAATAAAGGCAATAAAGCCTTCTGGGGTGGAATTCTCCTTTAAGAAGCTGTCAGAGTATAGAACAGCCACCTTGGCAGGTGTCAGCCAGCCACAGGGCCCTCAGTGCTGCTGCACTCGCCCATTATTACACAGCTATGGGATACGGAGGAGGCCTTTGGAGTGCAGGCCGGTAGGCGGGGGGAGATTGAGCCTGCATTCTCCTGGGATTAACCTCCCACTACCTGCTGTGATCACAGCAAAACGGCCCGCTGGGACCCCCGTGCCTCAGACGCCCAGGCGGGCTAGAATTAGCCCCTCGCCGCAGCCGGCTGGGAGGAGGTTCCTCTGCCGCCATCGTTGCCGGTAAAGGTAAACTTGAATGGGGGGACAGGATGTTGGGTCGTAGGTTCTGTCTACAAGGTTCTTTCTGATAGGTAGATCAGTTCTTATCTTCATGTGCAGTTGTGCGCACACACACACACACACGCACACACGCGCACACACACACACACACACACACACACACACACACACACACACACACACACACACACACACACACACGATAATATCAAATTTATTTTCATATTGTCAATCTGTTCCACCATAAGCTTCAGTGACAGTGGGACGAAGAAGTGATATTGGCGCTCCCTTGCCGACTGACAGCCCAACACTAGAGGAGGACGGTGCAAGAAGCACAAGAACAAAAGGCGGAGGGAAGAAGGCCAGTGTCTCCCAAGATGTAAACTACTGGCTTACCTTTGAGTGAACTCTGCTGGGGCTGAGAAATCTGAGAGAGACGTCTAATCACTCTCTCTCTCTCTCTCTCTCGCTCTCTCTCTCTCTCTCTCTCTACGAGAGAGAGAGAGAGAGAGAGAGAGGGAGAGAGAGAGAGAGAGAGAGAGAGAGAGAGCTGCCTCGGCTATTGAGCCCCTTCTCAGCTCTTCAGTGATGACACCGCGGAGGGTGAGAATGAGATCGCGAGAGAGGGGGAGAAAGTGAGAGAGAGAGAGAGAGAGAGAGGAGGGAGGGAGGGAGGAGGGAGGGAGGGAGGGAGGGAGGGGAGGGTAGAAGCCCCTCTGCGAGTTTACAAGTTCACATTTTATCCCCTGACCTGATACCAAACTGTGTCGTCCATACAGTTGCCTATTAATATACCCATTGCTTTATCCCTCTCCTGGTTCTTCATCTCCTACAGCTAGCGGCTTGCAGGAAACCCACAACGTTTCATTAAACGGTCAACTGCGCTCATCTTGCCCGACCCGGGGGCAACGCAAGCGCATCAATATCAAATCCCTCTTTAAGTAGCAAAAACACTTGAACTCGTTTGGTAATTAACAGGTATCTGTGTTGTGATTAAGAGACGGCTGTGGCTTAACAAACCATCGACTGTGGCTTAGAGCAAGGTTAGGAGATCGATTCGTCAAAATACAGGGAAAATATCCCTGTCTTAAATAGTTTCGGGAGAGGTAAATATTTCAATCATAAAGCATTCTAACTAGCCATTAGAGAATATGTGTGAATAAAAATAAATAAATAAATGTGCTTTGATATGTATTCATATCATAGATAGAGCACATAGATGTATCTAATGGGGATCCACCATTCATTTAAAATCAAATGGATTGACTTTTAATACATTTTTATACATTCTATTCTAAACAACCACTCAAATAATTATTTTTCATATTTTCTCAGGATGCCATTTTGGCTGCAGTACCAGAAATGTCCACAAAAATGTGTCCACAAAAGAATGGATTATTTTGAGAAAACAGCATGGAAACTTTTGTTTTTAATGGCTCCCAATGGAGTGGAGGGGGACATTGTGGCTTACAAGGAAGAGAGAAGAAATATACATAACTAATAGCTGCACCTATACGCGGTACTGCCGTTGAGGGGTAGGTATCACTAGAGCCGGGCCCCTGAGGTTTTAGCTAAGCGTGTTAAGCGTGTTAAAAACAAGAAAAATGTAAAATTGGTGGAGCCCCTTTAATATCTTTGGCCCCTACGCTAGACAATGCAATAGAGTGTCATCACAGTGAGGCGACATCAGTGAGGCTGCGGTCGCTCGTGTATGGTACAAAAAAAGGTCATAGGTCACCCAGGAAGCTGTAATTGAATCCTGTCCAAGAAATCAGTGTGTGTGTGTGTGTGTGTGTGTGTGTGTGTGTGTGTGTGTGTGTGTGTGTGTGTGTGTGTGTGTGTGTGTGTGTGTGTGTGTGTGTTGTGTTTGTGTGTGTGCGTGTGTGTGGAGGGGGGGGGGGCAGTGTGCAGGCCCACAGATGAGATAGAGATGGGACGGGGGGGTGCAGTGGTCCCCATTGGAAGGCCACAGCTGCCATGGGCTGCTTTTTGGGTAGCATTCACCTATACGGTCATCGGCATTGGAGGTGAAGAGGTCTTCCTCGTCATTAATAACA
Organism: Benthosema pterotum; assembly: GCA_039105355.1. Taxonomy (NCBI): domain Eukaryota; kingdom Metazoa; phylum Chordata; class Actinopteri; order Myctophiformes; family Myctophidae; genus Benthosema; species Benthosema pterotum. The sequence goes on from CM076972.1 coordinate 38,698,056, forward strand.
GGAAACCCCCCACCCCAAGAAAACCTTCCCATACTATCTCGTGTTCGGGAGACCTCTGAACCTTGTTCCTCACAAACTGTCTTCCCAACCCTCCTTAAAGGAGGGTTGTGAAAAGCATTTTACTATATGTCATTAATATACCTTAGAGATGTTTGGTGAAAAAAAAGAAAAAAAAAAAGAGTTATGCCATTCTATGGAGGGGACAACTGGGGGTCTGACAAAGAAAATAAGATGGTGAATCATATCTTGATGAGAAAGGTCATCAAGATGTGTTTCACCATGTTCTAGGAAACGCAGAATGGGGGGAACCTTTTTATTATTCTCACTAAACATCTCTAAGGTATATTATTGATATAGTAAAATGTTGAAAATGGGTGGAATTCTCTTTTAAGAGCAAAAGTAAGTATAGCATACAAAAGTAAGTATAATCTGCCATGAAAGAATTGGGCAATGTGAAAAAAAGAATCCTCTTTTAAAGGTTCACGTAAAAGCCTTTTGGAATTTGTTTCTGTTTCTACTCAAATAAGCTAATTGAACTATATATATATAACATTAAGTCACACCCATGTGAAGTGAGGCACTCTAGTGCCCCTCAAGCAAAGGAACAGGTCGAAGAGTAAGGTCAACTGAGGCAACAAGCATATGGCTTCAAAACTTATACATACGGTAGTTAAAGTGGAGGTTTTGCAACAAAGAAAGTACTGGAGACAACCCAGACTGCATATTTTTCCATCAGCAACCACTAAGCAAACCATCCGCAAGTCTTTGTCTTTGCATTGCCTGCAGCTACTGTACCAATACGTGCATGCATTTATGGAGATGTTTATAGGGCCAACAGTATATACTGTATGTAATACCGCCATAAACTCTGTGACCTTTAGCAAATTTCATTCTATGTAAGCCTACACGTAGTTTTCTTTTTGTATAAAAGTAAAAGTAAATCAACTAATTCGACTGGTCAAACTAACTAGCCATGCTGTAATGAACAATTTAAGAAACAATTGTCATCTTTATTTTTCATATTGCAGGTCCCTTCACTATGACACTTCTTGTTGCACCATCAAATGAAGTGATATTGCTGTATAGAATCGATCAAGGACAAATGTTTCAGTCAGAGCTCATATATTTTAAGGGGTTTTATATTGAAAGTGAATTGTCCCATAAACTGCAGCTAGTGAAATTTTGGTTAAAATGAAACTCTCAAAGCTCAAATCAGCCGTCAAAATTTTGTGGAATGATACCTCAGGAACAGGATAGACAATAGTCACTTGGAGTATATGCAGTTATTAAAATGCATTCTTTATGTAGTTACTGAACGCTTGGGGTTTTATCAATCGGTACAACCCTACTGGATGGGGTTTTGGGGATCGTTGGTTTCAGTTCATTCAAACTCCTCTTGTGTGTTGGCTAGAGAGGTGCACCCTAGGAGACGTTTATACTTTGTTGTGCAACTGTACTGCGCACAGCAAACAGCTGATATACAAGCTCACATCGCATCATGGACGTGACTGTTGTGAGCCTAGAGATCTGCGTGCACGACACCGTCACGCGACAAAGCATACAATATACTGGATGAGTTGCAGGTGCGCATGGGATGCACAAACTGGAGCCATCTAGTAAAAGAGTTGCAACATTGAGGGGTAAGAAACTGAGCGCTCAAGCTGCTGTTCATGCAGCCTGAAAGAGGGACAAGCTGGACTCTAAATACATTGCACAAAACATGTCAGTTGTTTCAAAGTATTCTACAGTAACAACTAAATTACTGCAAAACGTCTACAGTAAAATAAAGGGATTTGTCCCCATTTGTTGTCATTGTCCCCATTATCTATGACTGTAGAGGAGCCGTCATTAGACTGGCCTCATTAAGTGAACAGAGTTTGCATAACTCTGTCTATACCCGTTTGTGCTCTGGCACAAACGGGCTGAGCTGCCGTGATCATGTTGAGCACACCTCTCGTTCTTATGATGGCGACTGGATTTTGCGGAAAAGTGTTTTGAATTGCTATTATTGTTGAAGCACAACAGAAACCGAGGATTATATACTGTATTTCATGGGCGAGAGATCACAATAACAATCCTAATAATTTTTCCTCCATATTGGGATAAAAACAGCATCTGAAAGTTTGATGGTGTGTTTTTTACAAGTCGGTGCAGTTAGAACTTTTCTATTACTCTTATGAGAGTCAGGGTTCTTCTGCAGCCAGTCTGCACGCGCATACTGGTGTTTACAAGTGTGATGCCGTCTGTTAAGATGACTATTGGCTTTGGCATTGACAACACGTTGTGTGTTCAAATTCCGTTTACAACGACTCTCTCTCTCTCTCTCTCTCTCTCTCTCTCTCTCTTTCCCATCTATCTTCACTTGAAACTATCAATAAAGGCAAAAACATTTCTTAATAAAAGATAATGTTTAACGTTAGCACACACTATAGGAACTCTATGGGACATCTGTACACTGCCTTCAAAATGACTGCAAGAGAAGAGAAATAATCTCAGGTAAGTGACTGATTCAACATAACGATGATATGACGATTGCATCAAATATAAAAGGCAGAGAGTATTCCGAACTGTATTTTCTGCCCACTACCTTCCAACCTGCCTATTTTTAACTCAGCCTGCCACCCACACAGGAGTGAAGTGTGGAGTGGCTTATAAATCCGCACTTGGAAGAAGCACAAGGCCAAAGGGACACCACATGCGGACTAAACAGCATGTGCCGCGCCTGAGCACAACACAGCCGCTGGAGCCTCCACTCAGCAGCCAAACACACAGGAGCACTACGAGGAGGCAGCAGTTCAAGATGAATCACACACTGGCATATGAAACGTTGGTTTACATAGTTACATAATCACGCCGCGGAATGTTACTGTACTTCCTGCGTTTATCGTTCAATTGTTTTGTTATGGGGAGGGGGGGTTGTTAGAGGAAAACGGGCAGTACACTTTTACATCTCTTTTCTTTCTCGAGACAGTTGGACAGGTGTGGGTGAGAACACACATAGGCCATCTGGGTTAGATGTGGCTGCAGGTAAAGGCGTTTCACTTACTACTATACACAATCAGATTTGTATTGTTTTACGATTTTCCGTGTGTTTAAAAGATGACAGTACTTCATTAGACCAGTGTGTGACCTGTGTGTGACCCGTGTGTGTGTGTGTGTACCTACATATACACGTGTGTTATTATTGTTCTTCGATCTTCATGTGGATGTCCCGCTCAATGCACAATGCATTGTGGGCAAGATCCACTTTTCTAGTGACCATCCGATGGTCCCTACAAATCCAGGTGCATTGTGGGATATTTCAGTGCACTGTATTAGGGTACAAAAACGCTCACTACCGATTCACACACTTAAACAAAATGGCGGAAGGCAAAAGTAGTGCCCTATATAGGGAATAGGGAATGAATTCGGACACAGCCTGTGAGTGTGGTTTCGGTTCAGGTGGATCTCCACCCATCACCACCCACCAGGCAAACCAGGCATACTTAAAGTGACATTTCACTATTTTTGCTAAATAATATATGTTAATGTTATTTAGAAGATTTTGGGGTCTTTAGGTGTGTAATATGTGGCTTTAGATATTTTAGATTTTATCAGTGAGCCCAGTGTCTCTGATGACATCGACACTATCTCCTGGACTACATGTTGTGTCAAGAAGACACAACATAGACAAGGATAAGGGGAGAATTATGGGTATTGTAGTCCAGGAGTGAGTGTCAATGACATCAGAGACACTGGGCTCACTGCTAAAATCTAAAATATCTAAAACCACATATTACACACCTAAAGACCCCCAGGAAAGGATTCCAAATCTTCTAAATGTCATTAACATATACTATTTAGCAAAAATGGTGAAATACCCCTTTAATGAACTGGTGGCCCACATAAAAGTGACATTTGAACAAATACTGTACTCTTTTCTGAAAGAATTATTCCTGCTTATATAACAATAATACCTGATGATCGTGTTTTAGGGTGGAAAAAACATGGCATTCCATCTTTAATACATGTTACTGAATATAGCAGGACTGCACTACTGAATGGCTTGAAGCATTTATTATGCCACGGGAGGATACACAATCGATTATAAACTATTCTACATTATACCAACTAACGCTTTTATCTGCCAAACTGCACAAAGAGGGTTTTTACTACGGCATTTCTACTAGCTGCTCTGTGGTAAATTTCCGAGAATGTTCAAATGCAAGCTGTCCTCAACTGCAGAATGTGAACCTTTTCATATTCCCAGTTGCAGTTTGGAACTATTGCTACGAAGCCAGACTAGAGTGAGATGATGGTTCACAGTCTGATTGAAGCTTTTGGGGGGTGGGGGGGGTGGGGGGTGGAATTAGCAGCAGCCTGGGGGACCATTTCTGCATTTCTCTCAACATGGAAGTCTCCCTTTCACCGCGGCGCGCTTGCAAAAACACTGCCGCGCTCATGGTAAGCTTATTAGTCACCCTGGATGCCATCTTGCTAAACTGAGGCTTTCAACACTTTCTAGTGGTGGCTTTACACACATACACCTACTCATTTGCTATGAAAGCGCTTCTGCAAAGTGCACGTGCTCACGTACAGAGAAAACTACTATTAACAGGTACTCTGGAGTCGCAGGGAGTCAGTCAGGCTGCTGGCATTTCAGCATCACCAGACGTAAAGCCAGCCCCATGTTAAATGAGCCAAAAGGCTTGTGGTTGTGGCGTGTGGTTCAGTGGCGGAGCGGACACAACACAAGCAGGTAACATTACAGAGCCAGACTTAATATTCATATATGTAGTTCCTGGGGGTCCCTGGAACTACATATTTTCAGATGCGGGTTGGCGGCCATATACTGTAGAGGTGATTTTGGGGGTCCTTGAGCTGAAATATTGAGGACCACTGACATAGAAAACTGCTTCTATTTAGAAGACATTCGTAGAATCAGTTCTCAGGTCAAAGTGGGTTAATGTAAATGATAGTGTTCACTATACTACACAGTAAAGAAGGCCAACATGTTATTATTATTATTAGATAATAATTATAAGCAGTGTATGTGCCTGTGCCATTGAATTAAACAGGAGCAAGCTCCAAAAGACGTGTTTTGGGAAGAGCAATTGATTATTTAACCCTAGACAGGAATTTTCTATATATAAACATGATTTTGGAAATTGGATTTCCACTTTGAGGTGGTTACACCACGGTTCCCATGGAAACCACTCATCATCGGTGATAACGGGGAGGTTGAAGAGGTCAGTTCCTCTCTCATACGACAGTCGCCCTTGCCAAATCCTTTTCGACGCCACGCACCGCGACTTGATGCATTCAAGCGGTCCACAGCCATCAGCGCTATACTCTTTGTACGCGCCTTAAAAAAAGGCTCACAACAACAACAAACTGTTAACACTTTCCTGGAGAAGCCTCCGGCAGCCTCCAGACACGTTTCTCAAGATGATCATAACCTTTAATTAGTTCTCTGAGGTACAGCCTGGCTCCTCATTTACCGTTTAGCATAGTTTAAGATACAGTAAAAAAGAACACACAAATATTACAGTTAACAAATTGACAAGAATGCGAGGGGGGGGCATGTCCTGCCGCGCGGGGAGGTTGGATAAAAACTCTTGGTCGTACACACTATGACAGCCCTCCCTCTTTGGCCATCAGACACGTTAAAAGGTGTCAGCGCGCTTGTTCACAGGCACTGCGCGTATGTCTCACCAGCCAAGATGGCTTCCACGTTTTTTTTTTCTTCTTTTTTCTCTTTTCCCTCCATCGTGATTAATTATGGTTTGTGATGGTAGTACAGAGAGAAAGTGTAAATTATTCCCACATTTTCTGCTTCTCCCTCGTTCACTCATGTCTGTGTAGGAAGATGCTATTGACGCCATCCGTGGATGCCGACCAAAAAGACGACTACACGGGGTGGTGGTCTCTCTCTATACCGGCTATTGGGGGGGGGGGGGGGGGGGTGTTCTTCATGCGTGTGGGATGAACCGTATCCAGACTGCCAGTTGACACGAGGGCCGGATTCTCCAAGTATCACGGAGCGCTCTTGTTATTGGTGGGCGGCGCCGGGTGAAATAGCGAGGACTGCCTCGGGCTGAGACGGCTTGACGTATTTCAAACAAACAGCCGTGTGTACAGTATGTGTCCGAATGTCACCACCGGCCCACCAGTCTGACAGTCGGGACCATGTCGCACATGAGCCGCAACAATTCAGGGAGTGCTCTTCTCACCTTAGATCACATATGTCAAAACTCAGGGCCAAATCAGGCCTGTGAATGAATTATGTTCGGCCAATGGGATGATTTTTAGTTAATATTAGAACTGGTCCTCTGGGAAGACTTTTAGTGTTACTTTCTCAACCCAACTGATTTACTTTCTCAGTTTATTATATGAAATCAGTGCTTAGCATTCAGTGATTTGGGTGTTTTGTAAGTAAGTAAGCCATGCCTAGCTATGATGTCATGAGGCTAGGCCAAGCCATGAGGCCCATAGGGCAGGAGCCTATCTCCTGTTTCTGTAGCGAGAGGCTACAGAAACAGAGCCTCTCCTGTTTCTGTCGCGTGAGGCAGCTTGATGTACAGTACAAGTACACCCCCTGGACATGACACTACTATGTCGCAGGGTCTTACCCCCAATCTGCAGCCCTTGATGCTGAGCGCCAAGCAGGGAGGCATTGGGTCCCATTTTTAGAGTCTTGGTATGACCTGGCCGGGAATCAAACCCCAGCCCCCCAGTCTCAGGGCAGACACTCTAACCACAAGGCCACTGAGTTGGTGGACACGGAGTTTGGGTGTTTTGCCCCCCAGGTAACTAGATGTGCACATGCACACGCACACTCTACAGTGGGGGTAAGTGTGACCGTCCCAACAGCAAATGCACTAGGCTCACCCCCACTCGATCCTGATTGGAGAAAGGCCCCCCTCTCATCCTGATAGGACGAAAGGCTCTTCTTCCAAACCCCAGGGGCTCACTAGTGGGGACAGGGAGGAACTCCTTGTATGGTCAGCACACACACTATAGTAGGGAGGATTAGCCAAAAAACAAGAACAAAACAATACTTGAACTAAGTGAAATTACTTACTATACTTTTAATAGTCGATTTTCTGTTTTAATGCATGCTGTTTCATCTTTGCATTTATTTGGCTTTTTAAAATCTTATCTTTGCGGTTTGCCTGGGACGTCCTTGTAAACTGATGCCCATGTGTTGAAACAGCTCTGGCACCTCGACTTGTACCACTGTGTATTTGAGTTTGACATTGCTGCCTTAGGTGATTACTGGTTACGAAATTACAAACAGCGTAAGTCAATACACCCTGACACTGCAGAACAAACTCACTTACAAAACAACACCTACAGTATGTGGACACTGACGACGGGTATCTGTAGCAAAGCTTAGTGAAACTAACTACAATAGAAGTCAGTGTTTCAAATGTCTTTTTACAGCACATAGACCTTACATACAACAGCAAAAAAAGACAAAAAAGCCCTCGTGTCAAGAAATAATTTCTACAACGGATGCTTCGTTTTAGTAGATTTTTTTAAAATATATATATTTAGCACCATCGCTAAGGACACCGTGCAGAATGGCAGCCGATATCACACAAAGCGCGAACTGTTATCTGAGGACGTGCAGGTTTATGGTTCAAGGGCTCGTCCATTCACCAGAGAACAAGCTCAGCCTCGCTGCCTGACACACCGATAAAGACGGCACAAAATAGAAAGGCTCCGCAGCTCTATCTTCCCCCTTGTCCTCAAGGGAATAATGTATCACCCATCTGAATGCAACCGCGTATTGAATCATTTCCAGTGTCGATGATTCATTTGAATAAATCAGCTTTTTTCCATTTTTTTTATTTTGCAGACTTAAATTGATACTGAAACAAGGGAAGGGGGGTGAGGTTTTAAGACAGAAGGACAGGTGTAACAGCATCCAAAAGGATTGTTAATCCTAATCCACCCTTTCATGTGACAATTAATGACTAGAACAATAATCTCCAGCACGTCGTACAGTATGCTTTTTTCCCCCCTCCCCCCTACTCCATTTCCTTTTGGACTGTCAACCATACATAACCTTGTGGTCCAAATCCAGTGGGGATATGTAGCTCCAGGCAGATAGGATCTTATCCTGGATTTGCATAGATAAATGCAACAGCAATAATTCTAGAGGCAAGCAGTGGTAAGAAGCAGTGTCTTGACCTGAGATATACTCTCTGGCTATCTCCTCGCGCTGGTCTGACCCCGTACCCAATCAACAACGCGAACCCGTTGCCACGAACGTATTTGTTGTCGAACGTGGGGCTGATACGCAGACCTCCACTTGCACTCTTGTCCCGACTGTTAATGTATACAGTGGAGAGGGAGAAAAAAATCCTGCATTTTGTTTTTAGACATAGCCCGCTTCTGAAACAAAAAAAAAAAAAAAACTTTGAATGGATTCAACAGAGAGCTACAGATGCAGGCAGGATCAGCCTGTCGGCAAATATGAAGAAATCAGCAGCTTGGTGCAATGAAAAGGGTTATATCCGCATTCAGGCTAAAAAGACATACTCTAACATACACAGACACAAATCCTGTTGAGCTGAGCTGAGGCAGAGATACCCTACCAGCCCTCCAAGGCACAATTAGGATTTCACGGGGGGAAGAAATCTACATTCCTGCACACATGAAAAAAAAGTCCTTTCTACCCCCTCCCCTCCCCGTCGACAACAATATCAACTTTTTTTTTTACTCTGGGAAGAACCTGAAGCAACCACTCGATAGGATTTGGACAAAGAAATACAAAAAAAAACAAAAGCCAGAAGAAATATATATCTAAATTTAAGCTGCAGTTGTTTAAAAAAAAGGAGAGAAAATAAATAAAGATTCATGGTTGAGGAAAATCCAGTCCTAAGCTTCCCAGTTCCAATCAATTTCTCCCATTCCGCGTGATATGAAAAGAAGCAACCACTCGTAGTTTGTTTGAAGTGTCTGGCCGTGTTGCTACTGTGTTATAATGGACCAACGTTTTTTTTTTTTTTTTTGTATGAACAGCCATAAACTATTTCAACATACTTCAAACGTCGAGCTGAAGTACGTGAGGTGCTTGGCTGTTTTGAATAAAGACAAAGAACATAAATCAAAACATATTTCATAAGCCTGGCCTACCGTTTGGCTATATTTTATAAGAGATCTATAAATAGATGTTTTATAACATCATGATTTCTCTAAGTAATGTAATTACCTGCATTAATTGTATTTATAGCCTTGTCTCACTTAATCTGCGGTACTTCTACGCAAGCCAACAGCCCACACATGCACAATGTTCTACAATTAATTTGAGAATCCTGCATACACAGGGAAGTTACGCCATACAGCAATGATTGGTAATCTTTCCAATGCATCAGCAATCAACCACCAGCAACAACCTCTTCTACTTGGAGGCAGAACTGTACTGCAGCACCTTATAGTACAGTATACATTTGAATAATAAGGCAAAATCATACAATGCTTGTTGCGGATGCATTTTATGATGTGAAAACCCACTACGCGACGGTCAGACAAGCCTATACAATAGAAGTGGCAATTAAAACCGTAAGACTTATACAATTGCATGTTGCAGATGGAAAGGTTTGTGTAGAAGAGTGGGATATATAGTGTCTGCTTGTCGGTATTCGCCTGCTAGTCCAATTCGTGCACACGCATTCCACACCCCCACAGGGAGTGAAGTGCCCGGTTTTTGAGACGGTCAGACCCACAGTTGTTGCTCTGGACATGATCACCACCATATATGGAGCTGTCCTCACATCACAACATACCACATTTGGACATGCCTGACACAGAACTCTATATTGGAATAAAGGGACACAGAGACCCATAGAAAAATCTCCATTTACTGTATGAGCATAAAAGGGACACAGCCAGATGGGTGAAGTCAACCAAGTAAAATAATATCTTACCATCCAAAATGCGCCTAAAATGAGTAGTACAACTGATTAGGTCACCAAAGTCCAACTTCAAAGAAATAACGTCTGTAAGATGTTTGTTGTATCTTATTTTGTTATGTGATGAAATTGATTTAATTTTGATGGACACTGGGCACACAGTTAAATACCATGATGGCAGTAAAGTGGTGTGTGCTTCAGCTGCAATAAGTGTTTCCAAATTTAAACATTCATTTCAGATGATGAGATGAGGCAAAACCTCTGCCCTGCAGCATACACCATAGTGCATTGTGTCAAACGAGGACATCAGAATGCTTGAGTTTGACTAAGACCTTTTAAACAGGCAGTCTGTGAAGTGACGATTTAAAAAAAACACAACCGTCACTTTCTATTTCCGCATCACATCAAGTTGTTTTCAACATCTCAAGAAAAGGTTAACATCATCACTTGGACAAATGCCCAAATCTGTATGTACACATACTTACAAAGTTGCCAACCAATATATATCATGGCTGCGGTGACTCAGGGGTAGAGTGAGTGAGTGGCTGGACAACCACAAGGTTGCCAGTTCAAACCGGACTCCTCCGGAGTTAGTAGTGTTGATGTGTCCCCTGACACTTAACCCCTAAGTGTTCCCCATGTGCTGCTAAGTACCTGCTCAGTATGGTTTCAGCTGCTAGTGTGTGTGAACTATGTAAAGAGCTATATACTGTAATGCACCATTCTCAGTATGTCTGTGGAAATGTCTTTAATTAGGGGTCGAAAAAATATATAATTTTAGCAATCAAATCAGTGGTATACTGATTTTCTACATTTATAATGTGTTCCATTTGTTATTCCACCAAAATGTGAGCACCTGCTTTTGTTTTGTAGGCCTGTTATAAAGTTTAAAGTTACATTGTTGTGGGTAGCATGACTCATGGGTGCTCCGTTGTCCAATAATCTTAAGTTTATTGTACAAACATATTATTGATTGTATTGGGATTTAATTATGGGGAAAACAAAGTTGTTTTGTGTGTGTTTCTGGGTTTGCGGTACATCCCGACTTTAGGGGTAAGTGATAGTTGCAGACACAAACACTGCCTTGAGCTGCCCACTTGAGTTCTTGGTGTAGATTCATTTCTAGGACACTCTCTAAAATGACATACTTTACCTTAAGGAGCCACCCTCCCCTCCCCAATTGATTCGCTGTTAGACATGGTCGACAGTGTCTCAGGAGGTAGAACCGACACAAGTTACCCCCAGTTTACTGACGGGAGGGGGGCATCACTCTGCCTGTCTGCCTGCCTGGGATATGAACAGCTGCATAGCGTTAGCCTAAAGTGTTTTCCATGTTTTCTGAGCACTACAACTATAACTATAACAAACGTATGAAAGTATGCACTGTACACACAGTAGCAGTAAACTATGAGAATTGCACCGCTCAGTTTGCATGGGTGTGATTTTCTATAGTTATAAATGCACCAGTTATCCATAAAATAGTGTTCTTTCTCAGTAAAGGCTGACACCACGTGATACCAGTCAATACAAAATCCAACGATTGCGCTTCTCTGTTTGGGTTCAGATAACATTTATCATCATTGGGGCTTCATAATCTTATTTCAATGGCTAAATAAATGTCACATAGATCAACTGAATAATCAGAAAATAAATGAACAAACTAAGCCAGCCACCACGAATTGACAGATGAATTAGTCGCAAAAAACATTATCATTAGTTGCAGCCCTACTTCATATATGACATTCGCAGAAAGAAACAACAGATCCTGCCAACACCTACTCTATGTGAAAGCTGTTTCAGATCAGCTCAAAAGCTGAGAGCACCAAACCTCCACACCAGTGTGGGCAGTTCTGGCACAGCCCAGTGCCTAAGCGCACTGACGGAGTGCAACAGTTGGACTAATAACAGAGTCACCCCCCCCCCATGGATGCACGAGCACAGACAGCTATACTGTATAGCAAGCTACACAGCAGAAAGGAGAAAAAACTGACTCCTGCCCACCTCTCATACTGTGAGTTGAAATGTCCACAATGCCACTCAGGTCTTAGAGCCACAAGGGGTGGTGAGCTTTGTACAGCTTCAGCCACACCAGGGTAAAGCAAATCACTTTAATATGTTAAGAAGATTAAGCTGGATAAATGTCTAGATATTTTTTTCTTTTTCTTTTTTTTATAAAGCCACGTAAATCTCTAGTGTGTTTATTTGGGGAGGGGCGGTATGTGAGTCAGTTGAGACGATCAACACAAACCTTCCAACACGCAATGCGATTGGCTGAGGCAAATTGGGCTTATTCGAGATTTTCGCATTTTAAGCTTCTTGGATCTAAGACCATCCTACCTCTTTCTTATTATTTTTAACACCAAGCCCAAGGACAACTAAACTATGGAAACATGTTGGTCCACAAACTCATGGATCCGGTCTTATCCTTCTTATGCACACAGACACGCAAGCACATACCGTACTTGACAATTTTGTACAAGACAAAGAAAGCATCCGCATTGGACTGACTAGGGACCCTAGCAAGTGTGATAAGAATAACAACTGATCATTCTCTGAACAGTTAAATCTGATCTTGTAAATTAAATCAAATTAAAATAGTCTTGAAGCAGACTACATCCCGGTGCTGAAGAAGTTATCTGCCTGTCAGCTAGCTGTGCTGGAGAATCAGGGTGGAAACGAAAAAAGGGAGAAATGGAACAAATAATGTAAAGGGATTAACAAATCATTTGCATACCATTTTCTGCGCTTCCAAAACTACAGGATCAAAGAAATGACATCCGAGTGATATCTGTTCAGCTTTTAATCGTGCACTATTTCTGACCTCTGAACACTTGAGGGCGTCAAAGTGTCAACTGATGCTTTGATGACCCCTACCAGTAATTCTACTGTATGAGTCAGCAAACAAAAGACATCCAGGCAAGCGCCATAGTTTGCTTTGCACACATATCTATGATCAGTGTTGTGCAATATTACTTATTACTCCTTTAGAAGAGTAATATTATTATTACATTCCTTACTACTTGGACTCAAGAAAAATATGTAAGGTAAGTACAACAACACAACACAACACAACCTTTTTAGTCAGATTAAAATCACCCACTTTACAAATCTTTATAATCCTATAATATAAGTAGGACACACACAAGATCCTTGTTTATGTTCCAATGTCGCAGGTCTAATATAACACTAGATGGCTTTGTACATCTGAATGTAATAATAATTGGTTGCTGTTCATTGCGCTTTAAAGTAAAGTTGCATTAGCTCATCTCCCTTCACCAACAGAATACTGTAGTGGAAAGCAGCAGCATGTTGAAAGTAATAAGTACAGTAATATTAGTTGAAGTAATAGTTATTATTTCTGTTTCGTAGTATGTTATCTCGTTATACTACTCGTTAGCGATAAAAGTAATAATATTGCTAGTCACACCCACCTCTGTCTATGATATAGTATAGAAATCATGGGGGAAGGAAAACAGGTATCATACGCCAGACCCTAGAAGTTCCATAACCAGAATTGGAAAGGATGCACCTTCTTTTTTAAGGTTCTTATACTTTCACTGCGCCAAATGTTTGTTAACCCTTTTTTTTCTTTCCAGCGTCTCTCCATCCACAGTTAAAGACAATAAGAGCAGGAGGAGATGAAGGGGATGGCATTATGTAGAGTTAAGACAGGAAGAGCAGCCCTGAAGCTGTGGATCAGAGGATTGGGACAGAGCTGGAACTAAACCTCCTGCCGGACCACAGATGAGAAGAACAAAAAAAAAAAAACATTTTAGGCAAAATGCCACTAAGCCAAGCACATGAGGGTCTTAAACAAACTTCCATGTGATAACTGCAAACTTTAGGATTATTTGGTTGTTCTAAATTTTTTTAAAAAGATATATGTGTACAGTAAATGGCCTCAATGGTCAGGAATGCAATAAAATTACTCAACGATATGTGGACAAAGGAAATAATCTAAGAAAGAAAGAAAAAGAAAGAAAGAAAGAAAGAAAGAAAGAAAGAAAGAAGGAAGGAAGGAAGGAAGGAAGGAAGGAAGGAAGGAAGGAAGGAAGGAAGGAAGGAAGGAAGGAAGGAAGGAAGGAAGGAAGAAAGAAAGAAAGAAAGAAAGGAGACTTTGAAATGCAAGACAAAATGATCTCCTGACAACTAAGAGGACAATATGAAGGTCCTTGGACTTCATGAGGACACAGACACATCCCTGTGTGGAAGAGGATCAGAAACCTCTCAGAAAATGTATATACTACTGTATAATGTATATTACTCGCACAGTGCCAAAAGTGTGTTCTACTTGTCTGCAGATCTTTTCCCGGCAAATGTTAGGTTTCTCAACCTCATATAAATAGAAATTTTAATCTTGTATGTTTATCTAAGCATTCACTGCAGCAGATGCACTTCCCGTGCAGATTATGAGTCTCTGTTTGAACAGACCATGCAGTCAATGTATACGGACGGCCAGGTTAGAATTGCAGGGCAAATAATTGGAAGCTGCTGGTTTGGTAGACATTTAAATTATCAAGTTGGTGTTGGCTTTATACTGTGATTTGCTTGCCAGAGAGCTCTAATTAAAACTTTCACAAATCTCATGCATGGTGTCAGTAGGACATCTTTACAGAATGTTTTCCCCAAAGACCTTGTAATACCTACAGTACATGGACATTATCAACATCAGAAAATATATATTATATAACATAATATTATAATGTAATTTAATATTACTATATTGGTATCACCTTTACCTTGACTGATGCAAGGAATATTTCCATAAGGAATTTCAATAAGTGGCCTATTGAGTGCACTTCACCTGCTTTTGCCAGGTGCTTAATAAGTGGCTGGAATACATTAATTTGATAGGACCTCTAGTAACGACTGTAAAGACGACCGTAGTGGACACGTTTACATGATTGGCTGCCTCGTTCGAAGCCAATGGGAGACTTACCCATGAAACCCATAGTCTGAATGGTTCAAGAGGCATGTCTACAAGAGCAGCGGATGGACCGAGTGGCAGGAGATGAGCTAAAAGGATCTGAAGGAAAGCCATAACAAAGCACAGTGATTGAACCAGCCAAAAGATCAATGGAAATAAACAAGAGAATGTGAAAGATAAACATAAACATTTGAAAGATCCATAACAGAGAAGGCCAATCGGCAGCACTTGGTTGTACCAGGCTATGATTGGAGTGTCAAACTTATTAGTATTTAGGATCAGCGGACCCAAATGATAGGTGACTATAGAGGGATGCACAGTCATCTGAACCTCTAGTATATTAGTATAAAGTATAGAAGTATAAAAATTATATCATCAATAAAAGCCAATAGAAATTAGGCGGACCTGTTTTTATCCCACTTCTGAATTGTCCTCCACAAACACAGGTGCCTTGATTACATTGAGAAATACTATCCGTTTTTAATCCCATTCTGGCATACAGTGTATTACTCCGTTTAACCGCAATCACCAGTTATATATCTGAACGCATTATATGGTAGAAATTAAACTAAGTGGCAGAGTTGAGAGACTAATTGTAAACATACATTCCAAGCGTCACATGTAGTATAACTCAGCGTAAGCCGTCCCTCACGCTATGCCATTCCATTGCCTGAAGGGATGCATGCTCTGATTGGTTCAGAAACCCTCTGTGCCAGGTAACCGGGTGGGATCCATATTAAAACACCCACCTTTTCCAATTCACAGTACCTTTAAGACCTATTCAGCTTTAAGGCAGAGTTTCATAATGAGCCAATAAGGTAGAGGTGAGGTGGAGTTAGATTCAAATCTGTTTACAAACACAGATTTTGTACACACTATTGCTGCCTATATTACCTTAAACCAGAGTGTGTGAGTAAATAAGAACTCACTGGAATAAGAACTCACTAGAGCTATTGGAAAACAGACACTCCCCCTCTTTCCTGAAATTTGAAGGTTTTGGCACATACAAGGTTTATACTGTACTTTCTACCCAACAGCAATGACATGACCTGACCGATTTCTACCTACGTTAATTATTTTTACGGAATCTAATCTGTGTTCATAACTAGCTATACTGTACACTTACATCTCCCAGGACAATTGCTTTATTGTCTAGCACATTCTGACTGCACGACATTTCCTTGAGTTTGAAGACTGCATCAAACAAAACATTCCAAGTTTTCCAGGATATTTCTGCCTCATTACCGTCTAAAACTAAAACCAAGGGACCTCAACCATAGAAGTGAACTGCTTGTGTCCATAGTTTTAGTTTCGGACTATAGTGGTCTGCACGGCGGCTGACATCTTACACAACATGTAAATCACTCCTCTCTGTGGAAGCACGGCTTATGTGGCTTATTGCCTCTCTCCATTCCACTGAATATGCATAATCAATCCAGCGCTTCTAGTAACAGGGTCTGTAATTCTTCCCTTTTTCACAGCACTGCATGAATCATACATGTTGCGCAGAAATGGGAACCGACTGAACGAAAGAGGGTCACGGGTCACTTTAACAGGGATGTTATTATGACAAAGGGGAACATTAGGTAAGGAAATAAACTCCCTGAATCTTGGCTAAACGAGCAGCCGTGATCCAACGGAGCCAACAACGCCCACCTGATGACACTGAATACTCAATTAGATAGACATTACATTTTTTTTCACTTGTAGACCCTCGGTGTGTGATTTAATGGCATGTGAGGATGAGCATTCGGGGCGTCTAAAAATATACATCCTCGACTCGCTGAATAAGGCCCGTGCGTCGCCTACAGAAAACAAAATCCCCCGTCTTTGCGCCGGTCTCCGATACCCCCCCAACAGTACGAAAGACCTTTTCAGGAATCCTGCATGGGTGGACCGTGTAGGCTTTCCTAGGAATGACAAGGTCTGCTGGAGAGGAACCCCACCCTCGCGTTCTCCAGCGTGCCAAGGCGAAGGGAGAGTGGGCAGTGCTGAGACGGCAGCCTGCCGTGGGCACTGCCAGGCTTAAAGCTGCCCTGTCGTCATCAGAGGCTTGCAGAAAAGAACACTGAAATTCACCAAAAAAAAAGAAAAAAAGGAGAAGGGAGGGAGAGATCGTTGCATTTAAATCCTCTCTTAACGCCCCCGCGTGTTTTAGCAAAGCATGAAAATCATTCAGAGAGAGAAAGAGAAGGAGAAAAAGATGGGATAGAAATCGAGAGGAAACAGTTATTAGTGGCGGTATAAGCGAGCTCAACAGATCATAGTGAGGCAGGTCTAATCAGGGGGTAATGTTTTAAGGCCCTCATTCCGTCCACCAGATGCGAGAACGTGTAGCTTAAAAAAAAAAGGCTTTGGGATCTGGTGTGCCTAAGAGTATGCCCCGTGGCTCTGGTCCCACCTCAAAGAAACAACTCAAAAGCTCTGCCCTTGTACAACCACTGACTGGAGAGAACTCCTGCTTAAACTGAAGTAGACACTGATGGAGCATGTTTCTACCAAAATGTAAACTCATAACTATTATAGTTGCAGTGCAGCAATGGTCAGGCAATTTGAGAACAAAAAAGTATGTAGGAAAGTAGGGCTGCAATTAATGATTATTTTCATAATCTATTCGGCGGACGATTATTTAAACGATTCATCTTCTTGAATCATCACCTTAAAAATATGCATTTTAGATTATTTTAGACATGTTCTAACTAACAAAAATATAATTAATTAAAAACTACATTTGATTAGCTGCTGATTGGGCTGCCATTCGAATAAAAGACAAAAACATTTAAATTAATTAAAGCAAACACACAGAGACTTTTAGGATAATACCTAAATTAAACTGATTAAAGAATAGCTACGCACGTCAGTCTAAAGGGAACAGTAATCTCAATTCGATTAAGATTAATCAATTAATCGTTGCCATCCTAATAGGAAGAGGTGGAAGATTAAAGTCACAGTATAACTTTAGTGGTATTTTTTGTGATTGTTTGTGTGTTCCGTACCACCATCTGCAGCGCTTTGCAGTTGAGGGCATTGCAGGTCCCATGCCAGACATTAATGCATACAGTCAGGAAGCTCTTGGTGGTGCCACTGTGTACAGAAGTTGGACATCTCACCTCAGACTTTGCTCTGGGTCACAGACAAATGCAACGTGCTGCTCTGAAAGATGCCAGCAGACTGTATATAAGATTGTCGGTGCAACAATGTCTCGTGCATAATCCCAGTAGACAATGTAGATGCACTATATTTTCCACGTTTAACTTAAGGGAAGTCAATGGGGGCAATGAATGGACTGAAACTTTTCTTGTGGCTTTTTTGGTATTTTCTTCAGTTTTATACAAATATGGTACTGTTTAAATAATGGGACACGGCACAGCGGTAATGCTGTCGGCACTACTGCTCACAGCTAGAAGGTCCTGGGTTCAATTCCCACAAGGGTATCATGCCGGCGGCATGTCTCCCACACCCATACCCGAGCTGGGGTTGGCAAAGGGGCCTTTCTGTGTGGAGTTTGCATGTTCTCCCCCGTGTCCCTTAGGGTAGATGATACCCTCACAAAAACATGTAGTAATCCTGTTCTCTAGACTGCCTTCCCCTGGCCAGCCGGGGCGCCTGATGGAGTGGAAAGGGAACAACGTGTTCCTTCCACACGCATGCTATGTCCAACCAGGGAAACTTCACTCCGTCAGTTGAAACAAGGCAGCTTGGACTCCTTATGCATTGAAGGAAGCATGAGGCCAGTCCGCTGTCTGGGTTATAAAATTGTGGGCTAAAACACATATTTTAAAAAATAAATACTATTTAACATAATCATAAAAAGCCTATTCTGAAAATACTTAAAGGAGAATTCCACAACAAAACACATTGGGCATCAATCTACCTTGATTCCTGTGACATGATACATGATGTCCTTGATTTTTGTCACAGATTTTTCTACATTTCACCCTTGAGGTCCCCTTCCCAGCGACGATGTTTAGAACAGTTAACATGGCCGCAGGTTGTCTTTATTCTATTGCGGGTATTTCTGCAACTCCAAACTTTTTTTTTCACACATCATATTTTAATAGTATACTGATAAACATGCTTGAGTTTTATCTCACTCTGGGGCAGTCTTTACATGTAATCCCAGAGGTAATCTATTCCTCCTCCTCTCCTCCCCTCCCTTTTGCCACTCTCCTCTCCAATCACTCCGGTAGAAACTCCTGTCCCACGGGTGCCACCTGAGTTTTTAAAACTCATATGGTGGTCCAATTATCTTGAAATGTGTGGTTTGATGTGATGTGTGAAAAAAGTTACAGTTACAGAGTTACAGAAATACCTGCAGTAGAATGAAGACAACCTGCGGCCATGTTAACTGTTCCGTGTTCTGTGACAAAGATCAAGGACATCATGTATCATGTCACAGGAATCAAGGTAGATTGATGCCCAATGTGTTTTGGTGGGGGATTCTCCTTTAACTTAATATATTGACCAACTCTTTTCAATAATTACGCAACCTACTGTACTGTATATTCCATCCAACGGTTATCTTCATTAACACTACACAGTGTTATTGGGACAGTAGGTCACAGATTATTATAACCTACAAAGCCTGTCTGTCAGTTGTGCCATGCCGCCATATATAGTTATCACTCAATCCTTCAGGCCTCGTGACATCACATCACATCATGTGATTTATTTATATTTTTTTGTTTTCAAATCAAGTGTTAAACATCTCTGCTATCGACTGTTTGTTCAGTAACAGCGGCCTTTCCGTCTCCAGCTTTTAGTAAACACAAAATGCATTTTCAGGTCAGGTCAGGATACCAATTATATCCAATTAGGAGGGATAATTCATACAGAACACATGATAAACAAGTGTAATAGGAAGTAATGACACAAAGAAAGTGGTCAAAATTGAAAATGGAACACTAACTAAAATGAAATAAAAATAAACTGATAAAGATACCTGCTCCTGTCGTGATTGGTTGATACTGTCCAAATGACAATTTCTGTTTTTAAAAGGCTAGAAGACAGGGAGAGGCTTGTTACTGAACAAACACTGTATGGAAAATATTACAAACAGCACTTACCCAAAAGTGAGTTGCAAGTAACTCATGTTGAACTTGTTACTACATATATTGGCATCAACCAAGAAGTATCACGTTCCCATCCCTAGAATTCACAATTATGCATGTTTCATCTTCTAAATACCCTGCAACAACATTTGGTAACATCACAAGTTCAGCTCATTGTGTGGCGAGTCACTGCTTAAGGACTGGGTTAGGAAATCTGTTGTTTCTGTGGCCCTTTGCTTTTGTTTTTGCCCATTTAGAGAGGCGAGTTGAGTTTACTGGACTAGTGCCCGTTGTGCTGTTACCCTGCAGACGTCTATTGCATCGCAGTAATGAAGTAGATGTCACAAAGGTTGAATTTTGAGACTGACTAACCGCTGGTCTCTAGCTCAGCTACTACAACAACAACGACTGAGTGGCAGAGAATATCAGTAGAAGTAGAAACCCTGGAAAGGAGTCACTAGATATTTCACTAGTATGTGTTTGAACACGTGTCAGGAGGAAGGCAGAATTACATCTCAAAGCCCAGTAAATAAAGTTTGTATTGATTTAATCTAACATGTAATCTGTTTTGCTGTCTGACACTGATTCTGGCAATGAAAGAGAATCATATAAGACAGCATTATAGATAATACGACCATAGATCAACTGGAGTTTGGGCAAGAGAAGAGCAATAGATCATGTTCAAGCGAGACTGCTTAGCTGTGGAATTCATAAACTACCTCCTAAATTGAGGTGGCTTTCAATTTAAGTTTTCAATTTAGCGATATAGGATTTGGTGTACGGTTGATGCAGTTTCATTGTCAATTTCACCAGGGGGGTTCTCTGGACTGGGAACTGAATCTCTCTCTCTCTCCCTGTCGGATGCACCTTCTCTCCCTCTCCCTCTTATTCTCAAATAGAACTCTAGAGTGCATTCCATATGGGCCTCTGGCATTTTTCAATCACTCAATTTCAATGCAACTCTGAAATTGTACCGTACCTGTTAACATTTTTATATGCGTATTGTATAATACATCTAAACTACATTTATATATAGCTTAGGACATACTACTACTCTACACCTACATTGAGTAATGTCACTGCCGTTTCTAGTACTGTCATCTTTTGCAATGTTTACGGAGGCAAGGCAGACAAATTACCATTAAAGTCTTAAAGTGTTTATGTCACTTTTTCCCACGCATGCATACAAGCACCACGCGCACACACACCACACGCACACACACACACACACACACACACACACCACACACACACACACACACACACACACACACACACACACACACACACACACACACACACACACACACACACAGAAATAGAGAGAGAGAGAGAGAGAGAGAGAGAGAGAGAGAGAGAGAGAGAGTGAGAGCCTTTGCTTTCATACCAGTACATAAAGGATAGTAATCTAACGCATCAAGACAAATAAGTTGGAACAGCCTATACATTAAAAAGATAGTTGTTCATACGTTGAATGATTCTAATTAAAATTCACAGTTTTTAACTGGGGTCAAACAATAGCATTCCTTTGAATCAAAATGTGTTTGCGTTCTATAAACATAAGTAAATATTTTTTTTTTTACTATGAAGGGCTAATATACAGTACCTCAACTCCAAAACATATGCATCTTTGTCTCTTGTCTTTGTAGTTAGAATGTTCTGTATGTCCCCAGTCATCACAAGGAATGAGCCAACTGCACAACTTGCTACATTTACTCAAAATTTGACACTTGTAGTACATTCATACACTATACCATATACCTTACTACTGTAGGACCTTCATTCATTCAACACTACAACATTGCCTATAGGCCTTAAACCCAGTAATTCTGCAAGTGGTTTAAATTTGAGATGCTTGCACCACCATCTGGTGATAAAAGCTACAGACTAGAACATGTGAGATATACAGACAAGAGTGTGCATGTGTGTGCTCTGTGTGTGTGTGCTGTGTGCATGTGTGTTTGCGTGTACGTGTGTGCAAATGAGTGTATGTGTGTGTGAGAGGGGGGTTCAATTGTAACAGAATTGATTGTATCACTTCATTGTTAATGAACTTGGTATCGTTACTGTATATTTTTAAGATTTTTGTATCACTGTAATGCCTCAATGTCCTGCTCTTGTGTGGTAAAAAAAATGGCTTATTTGCCCTCTAGTGTTAAAAATTAGAAAGCACAAATTGCTTGTTTTGCCACATGGTGCTCACATACAGTACAAGATTGTAAGATTTTTCAAGAAGTGGTGAAAAGTAGCTCATTAAAACTAAAAAATACCCAGTCTTTAATTTGCATATAGGCTGTGCCATGAGAACAAGTATCATTATAAAGGTGACTTTGTGAAAATACCATAAAATACAGTCTAATTAATTGGGAACACGTGCACACACGCATGCACGCACACGCACACGCACGGGCACGCACGCACACACACACACACACACACACACACACACACACACCTCTCACCTTATCTGATTCAGGGAACCTTATCTTTGGAGCACGCCACACTTTGCTGAGTCTCTGCCTGTGTTCCGGTGAAATGATGAGGCACTCATCAAGGCTGACCTCTGGATAGATAACTTCCAGTCCCCCACTTGAACAAATAAGGAAAGATAAATCAAGTAATACAACAATGGCATTAACATGGCATTCTGAAATTAAAATATCCATAACTTTTGGGGAGAAAATTCTGTCCTGTAATTTACTGAACTTTTTGATACCTGGGAGGAGAAAGTTGGTTATGGGTCAAAGGGGGGTGCAATCCTGTATCGAAGATTATGAATATAGATTATTATTGTTTTTGTGATGGTTTTTGATCAACCATCAAAGGGGGGAGTGAAGTCTCGTTAATAATCAATATTCATAAAACTACACGTATATTTAAAAGTAGGTATATTCAAGCATATCCTTATGTTAGGGCTATTTCATTCAGCTGTCTGGGGGCGAAGATCTTGGGCTCCATCTGTAACTAAGGTGACTCTGATTAGAATTCCTATTGTTCTAAGACGCTCCATCCTGGAGCCAGGACTACATTTGTGAGACAATAAGGTGTTGTTCTGAAATTAACAAATATAGGTGTGTGTGCCATATGTAGGAGCTACTGTATAAGGACTCACTCAACCTAGTGGGTATGGAGAATAAGGAAAAAAATGTACGATATTCGATTATTCAATTTGACGTTTTCCCAGAAATGTTACTGCTTGACCCTGCGGGTGACTTACTGGCAGAAAGAAGCATCCAAGGGACTCAGCGTTGGGGTCGTAGCTTTTCGACAAGCTCCTTCGACATGGTAGTGGCAAAGCACCACACAAGCAGCAAAGGAGAATACCAGAAGCGGCCCTTGAAAAGCCTGTAGAATATAGGGGTGGGCAGACAAATCAATATTTCAATATATCAATATCGAATCACCAGGTTCAGGTTCTAATATTCTGTATTTATGTATGTGTCAATTTGTTCGTGTCAGAAGGACTGACTGATGGGTATTTGAATTGGAACATGGTTAAGAATCACAATATAAATCAATTTGGCACCCTAAATAACAATATCGTATCATATTGGGAGGTCCCACCCATACTTTTGACTTTCTAGGTCACCTGGCAGCACCTGAACAAAAAGCACCATAGAACAAAAAGCTCCACAGAACAAAAAGCACCACATGCTATTGTAATGAAATAAAAGCTCCTTTGAATTGAAATTGCAAGGTCAAAGACGCTTTTATTGCAGGCATCGCATCATGTTTCAGGGCTACTATTAAAGTAAGGTAAACCACAAGTGCCACGTAGGCCTATCTATCGTACAGTAAAAGTCTAAATAAATATAGGTGGCCAAATGAATAAATTATGTATATTTTCCATTATCCACATTGTTGACAGGAATGTTCAGCACTCTCATTTTAATTTAAAGTAGCGTTGCTGCCCTCAACTGGGCAAACCAGAGATAGCAGTCAAAGAGTCTGGACTCGGTTGTGACTGTGAACCAGCGTGCAGAGAGACGGAGCGAGGACACTTATGATGAAGTAAAACAACGCATTGAAAGTATTACAAGTGTTCACCTTCCTAAATATTTATGTTTCGCGTCGCGATGTGTGCAGTAGCCTACCATTCCAAATGCTCGCTGAAGTTGCTTCCACTGTGCCGCCCGTGCGTCGAACTGAGACGTACAACTTCAAGCAGGTGTGCGTCGATGTTTGCTGGGGGTAGGCTTATACGGCCAGCGCAGCCACACCTGAACTTTTATGCACGGCATAAAGAAGCTGGACGCTGGCGTCTCTACGATCTCTCTTCAGTTTTTTGTTTGTTTGTTTTGTTTTGTTTTTTAGAAAGCTGGTGGGTAGAAAATAAGCTCCAACCACACGGCAGAATGCCGCGGGAGCAAGAGTTTCCGAGAATATAGAATTACATCCACCGGCTTTTTAGAAAACCAGGAAGAGACGCCAGCGTCCAGCTTCTTTATGCCGCGCCGCGGGGTAGATGTGCTTATAGCCACTATTCACTGGCGCTGCTGTGCTGCTGCTGCTGCGGCGCAGGAGCGACTAAGTGACGTGCTGTAGCCTACTTAATGTGTTGGAAAAGTTCCAAGGACTAGTTGGCAGCGGGTTGCGGAACAAAAATAACAACAGTACATACATCTGTGGATCTAGATCTGCACTAGTTGTAGATCTGTTCTCCCCAGCCGCCTCACTCTCCAACACTTCACCCGAGTTACCCCTAACTGGGGTTCAAATGCTGAATAAATAGTTGGTCCTGGGATCAAAAGGTTGAAACCCCCTGCCCTAAACGACAAGAGTAGCCTACAGCATCTTACAATGTTGGTCCACCACCACCAGACCCATGGCCAAAACCAAAATATGACCAAAATACCTTTGCTGTCAACGAAGTCTAGACACCCACCCCTGGGTTTGGTATCAAAGTCTGGGAGGGTCTGGGCAGTGCACGCATGTTCACTTAAAAAGTGTATTCTTTTTTTAAATTAAAGATGTGACTTATTTGCTTCATCATCATAAAGCTACATTTGTATAGGTGTATGTTTTAAAGGCAGAAACTGTACCTATCAGTCTCATATGCAAGAGAGATAAAAGTATCAAACTCCCAAGATGCACCAGCATACCAGGAAATGGCATCTATACAGTAGGCCTATGCTTTTAAAAAAGTTTCTGGGAATAACCATTTGGGATGACCTTATTTTATTTATAATCTAAGCCAAGGGTATGTTGGCAGCCCCGCTCATACATTAGCCTACACTAGGCCTATGCTATCTACAGTCTCCACAATTTTGTAAACCAGCAGACAGGCCTCATGCATCCTTCAATGCATGAGGAGTCCAAGGTGTCTTCTTTTCACCTGACAGGTGGAAGTTTCCCTGGTTAGACGCAATAGACGGCGTGTGGAAGGAACTCATTATTCCAACTAGTTCCTGACTTCCTGTCCCCTCCATCAGGCGCCCCAGCTGGCCAGGGGGAGCCCGAGAGACCTGGATTATTTAGGCCTATGCTTAGTGTAAATGTATAATCTAATATGGACTGAGATGTACAGCACAGTACGTACAGAACAGTCTAAATCCATATTTTCATCTGACCCCTCAATGTCCTGAACCCTTGTTATATAGGCCAAAACATTATGGATCATTAGTGTGACCCTGTTATAGGTTTCACCTGCTCAATTATCAAAGGATGAGTGGAGGTGGGAACATACTTTCTGCTACTTTATTTAGTAAACATCATCACATTTTCAATAACACGTGCAACAGAATTCCAGATGTAGAGCTCCTAAACAATATAACAACTTCAGAACAAACAAATGAAAAATACCTGATGACTCTCGATCAAATATCAGCAGGCTTTAGAACATCGAGAAAACATTCATTATCTTAAATGTATTTGTTATTATTAAATCAACCACTTCAGTACAAGGCCTCTTAAACTATGCAATTGTGATTGTGCAGCATATTCTTTTCCTGGTTCTGCTAAAGCTCCTTTGGTTTGTGCTTTTCTGCAGCTGTGATATTAGCACCCACTTGTAATGTAAAAGGGCCTTGGTGATTACCTGTATGTGTGTGTGTGTGTGTGTGTGTGTGTGTGTGTGTGTGTGTGTGTGTGTTGTGTGTGTGTGTGTGTGTGTGTGTGTGTGTGTGTGTGTGTTGGGGTGCATACGAGTGTGTAGCCCACAAGACTGGAAAACCAATGAGATTGAAAGGTGCACTCGGTTTCGCAATCAAGAAAGCGCTGCCGGAAGGTGACTTGAGCCAAAGCTAAAGCGAGCTATGTTGCGAAGCGACTCAGCACCGTCCGAATGATTTGAGTTGTGTATCTTTATTCTTTAAGGACAAAATTGTAAATCATTGCCCCTCTGATTGTTGTATATCCCTCTTAGTGTGACAGGGGATAGGGGACAGGAATAGCAGAAAGCTCGGCCCCGATCCATGTTGGCCCTGCGGAAAGTCTTAAAAATCTTAAAAATGTGAAGAAGGCTCGGACCCTGCATCACAGCATCAGTGGCAATTGAGCTCGGTGTCAGCTTTTCTAAAATATGAGAAATTGGAAAAATAAACTTGGGGTGATCGTTTCACAGGTCAGGCCGAGCGTTCTGCACAATTGGGCCGACTATTCTTTTGTGATCTGGGCCGACTTAGATCGGGAACGAGCCTTCCTGTTACAACTCAGAGGAGCGGGGCAGGTGAACTCGAAGGAAATGAGCACTCCCTTTTCAATCTGTCTGGTTTTACAATCGTAGAAATTGATTATACAGGCACATGCACACGCACGCACGTTTAATCTCTTAAAGCATTGCCATAGCCTACCCTATTATGCATTTTGAAAATACAGCAATGTAACCACAAAGCAGTGCTAGTCTGCAATTCCTGTGTAAACTTACTCTTTATGCATAGAAAACAAATCTATGAATCTCAAATTATGCAATAGTTCGTATGAGTTATTTTGTCTTCTTTGAAAGACAAGCCATGAACATTTTTATTAAATATTATAATTAGATTCCAACTTTCAGTCTATTCCAGCTTCGAATCATTACTTTCAGGGGGGAGGGTGGCATTTTCTTACTCTGTGGTGCTCAGCGGCAGAATGAACAAGATATTTAACTGACTGATTTTGTCATCCACTGATGTTGATGTTGCCTATAACATGAAGTAGATATTCCTAAAGATATAGCTCATGTTCTCATGCACAATGCTTTACGTATTTTAACCAAACTAATGTCTAATTCTGTGGCTTTTATTAGTCATCACGTCATCATTACCTAGCTAGTGGCTGCATTTCACTTTACCCAAAGGAGAAACATCACAGTTACATCACAATTACTGCACATCAAAGTTCAATGTTAACACTCAAAGCTCACGTTAGAACATCATTGATGCTGATGTGTAGGCAATGGTATGTGTAACCTTAACCCTTACCCAACCCATGTAAAATGAGGGTTGAAAGCAATACTCCCATTACCATAAGTCAGATGACATTTTAAGGTCTAGCTAGTAATCGAGATACTAGAACTGCTAATTAATTTAGCTACTATGAATTGGACTTTTAATCTATACTTGCTAAACCAAGAAAACAGATATGTTCAATCTGGTATAGCCACAAGTTATTATGTTATTGAAAATAGACTAATAGGTGTTAATACAGTTACTGTATGTTAGTTATTAACTGACATTCATGATCATCATCTGTTTTTACACCCAGACTCCTCTTCAGGAAAGGCTTCAGACTGTTATTATTGACCACTATTGAGTATAAAATACTTCTTAAAGGGATTGTGACATTAAAAAAAGTTGCACCCAAATAAATAAAATAAAGAAAATCAGTAGATTTTCTGTGGTCTGGGGGTTTCTGCCTCAAACAAGTGCTCTGATTTTCCTGCTGAATGTGATGTCACATTCTGCAAAACCCATATATGTCAATGGGATTTGCCAGGAGATGTCACTGTTTTCATGGTTTTGGCTGTTTTTAATGCCGTTCAAAAGCCCTCCAAACCCCACAGAAAACTCCAGCCACTATAAATCCACTGAATGTTCAAGATTGAGGTTTTCTGGGTGTAATTGAGATCAAAAAACCTAAAATAAAATAAAAAATAAAATAAATGAAATATAACATCACAAAACCTTTAAACATTTCGCCGGGTTTGTAAATAAGCCACTGCATTCGATTCTATTAGTTGCCATT
The DNA here is from genome assembly GCA_039105355.1 of Benthosema pterotum. Classification (NCBI taxonomy): domain Eukaryota; kingdom Metazoa; phylum Chordata; class Actinopteri; order Myctophiformes; family Myctophidae; genus Benthosema; species Benthosema pterotum. Next base: position 38,726,099 of record CM076972.1, read on the forward strand.
ACAGGAGGAGAGTTGTTGCACCATTGGTGAGGAACGCAGGGACAATCTTTGCTTGTTTGATAATGATAACCCTAACCCAAAACCTTACCATTATGCAGGCTATTCCTAATTGATGAAACAAAATGTAATGGGAGATGTAGTGCTTCACAATTAATCGAAATTGAATCGAAATCGTGGTTTCAGAATTTGGACAATGTAAAAAACAGAAAATCGAAAAATCATGGATTCTCCTTTCCTAGCACATTTACAGTAGAACTGTATCACGCTTGCTCAAGGCCTACCTTACTTTAAGAAAAGGTAGTCCAAGAGTCCAATAAGAGAAAAGAAATACTAATACTGTTGGAGGGAGGAGAATCAAATCAAAAATAAAAATAAAAATTTGTCTTTATTTTCCCCAAAAATCGAAATCGCTTCAGAGGGAAAAAAAAGTTTTTTTTAGGCAAAATCGTGAAGCCCTAGGGAAATGTCATTGATTGATTGATGGTTTGTCATTAGGTTAGTCAAGTTCTCTCAACGGCACTAAGAGGGCATAACAACAAGGCTAAGCACTGTTCCAACTATCAGAAGCACCCTCTCACAACGCACCCAAACATGAACACAATTATTTTACAGTCATAATCATGTAACATGTACACTTATATTACACATACAACCTACAGTACCATGGTAAATGAACACACCTTTTGTTACATAGACTAGTAACCACAGTAACACCAGTATTTACAGCACTGTACATTAAGGCATGAGGTGTATTCTTTAATGTACATCAGTAGAAGAAGGTTCACTGAGAAAGAAAATATATGTCTATATCGGTAAGCAATAAAAGCCTGCGATCAAACTTTGAATATTTATCACTAGAATCCGTCCAGAATTGGGCATGATAGTTCACTGGCCAAAATAAAAGGAAAACTTCACATCACTTCGCATATCATTTGGATATGGTAAGTTAGGCCTCTTATATTAATAAATAAATAAAATAAATAAATGGTATGGTATATCCATTTATTTAGAAACACAAAGCATTTTAAAACATTATGAATCCACTGCTTGAGCACCAGCACCATCTAATCTGCAAAAAATGACAAATAAAACATTTGGCAAGCCTTGTTCATGCAGTCAACGCTATAGGTACAGTACAGTATGGACTTTATGCAGGCTTTTTTGTCACTGAACTGCTTCATAAAATCCGATAATTTTAAAGCTTCTTTTTGTTATCCAATAAGGGAAGAAGAACACAATTGAAAACAGTCTTAAATCTAAACAATTTGTTTGTTCGTTTTAAAGCAAGCCGTTCAACACGTGCTGCAAAGCAAATTCTGCACCCAATACTTACTGTAGCTATTTATGTTATATAACAAATGCATTTCAGTAGTCTAGCATATTTTTACTGGGTTCACCATAATGGCTTTGTTATTTTCAATAGTAAAAACTCGTCTTTATTTTCTTGTGCTGTGTTAGTGCATTCAAACTACCTGTAATTGCCATGTATATTACATTGCAGACATACTGTACCTGGAGGCCAGCACCAGGTAAATACAGTATATGAACTAATAGGAAGGTCACAAAGGATATGCAAGAATCATGATAAGTCAAGTCTATGTGCAATTTACTGTATTAACTGAGAAATACTGTAGCTGGCTGCTAATAGCCTGCAGCATTTTAGGGTAACTGCACATTAGAGAGGAATGGAAATTACTTGGGTATACAATTCTTGTAATAGACAATAAGCACCACCCTTGTACAGTATAAACCAAACAATGCCACAGGCTATCTATCAATCAAGCACAGCAGAGCGGCAGAGCGATTAATACACATTTCTTCAGCATTGTGCCATGAAATGTAGCAAAAACAATTGCAGATACTGCATGGATCACATGATTTCAATTGATTCACTTCATATTAACATTCCTTCGGCAACTTTAACAACATAATCCTATGGCCTGTCCAGGTTCCATTTTAATTTGCAGCGGCGTGTTGGGACACTGTAACAATTGTCCTCTGTGCCATCCGATGAGAGGGTTTCTTTTCCAGTAGGTCTCTGTGGGGAAGAGTCCAGAAAGTGCGAGAAGCGTGTAGAAGCAGGGCAAATGACAGAGCAGGGGGCGAACGACAGCAATCCAGGCATAAGCACGTCTCCCCACGCGTGTGTAACAAGCAAACTGCATGCGGTCATATCACGCCGTCCGTAGGTTCGTCCGCGACAAATCTCTAAAAAGGCTGATACGGCAACAGCTGACATGTCCAGCACACCATCACAAGGATGATTATGCAAGGAATCAAAAACAGACCAAACTTCTGAGTTCTCAAGTACTTTAGATTGGGTTAGGGTGCTGTCCAGGGTGATAGCGTTTAGTCATTGTGTTTTTTTTTTCCTTAGTTAATATTATATATTCTTTTTAGGCTTTCTGATCTCAATTGCACACAGAAAACCTGAAGTTTTTACACTTGATAGCTTTTCTGTGGTCTGAGGGTTTTCTGGCTCAATGAATTGCTCCTGCCGTTTCACCCGTTTTGCTTGTGATTCAAAAGCCTTCCAAACCCCACAGAAAACTGCAGACCACATAAAATCTGAATGTTTAAAGTTCAGATTTGATCTGGGTGTAATTGAGATCAGAAAACCTAAAAGAAAAATGAAAATTAATGTCACAAAACCTTTAAGTAGAATTCATCCAAGTCAAAGCGTACGAAGCCTATGTGCAGGGAACATGACAGTCTTGTATATGTGCAGGGAACATGACAGTCTTGTACAGATTTCAAGGAAAACTCGAAATGTGTTTGCTGTCTTTTTTCTGTTTTTCTTCTTCTTTCTTTCATTTTATTTTATTATTTTTTTTTATTTTTTAAACTTCTTTAATAGAAAATACTGATATCTACTATTTGGGACACCTTTTGCATTCATATAAACTGAAGCCCTTTTGTGACGATAGTCCACAATTCACCACGATACTTGAATAATACTGAGCATACCCAGACCTCACATCACCAATAGCTGTGCAAGCTGTACACAAACATTCATCAATAGAATGACTGTACAAAATAACGCAGGCCACAAACCTGCCAGTGCCATCGCATTCTCCTGCTGAGGTTTCATAATGGTATTGTTTAACTGTGTATAACTTGTACCAATCACTGTTGATTTGTATCTGTATATTTCCTGGTGAGAAGATCATACTGTACATGTACATGCCATTTAGATTGTACAAACACTTAAGGGCAAAGTGTTAAATCTCTGAGGTTTTGAGTTCTGTGTTTGAATTGCTGGTCATTACAGCTGATAAGCAGCACTTTGTTGTCAGTTGGTAGTTTCATTGATTACAGTATGATCTAAGTCATGATGTCGAGCGATAAAAGGTTCTGTGCCAGCAGATTCCCCTTTTATGAGCTGAACTCAGGTCTGTCTTTGGTGGGGTATCGTTTATAATAATCAATAGACTCTGATAGTCGGTACATTGATGGTGTTTGTAGGCAAACATAAAAATCTAAAAACAGAAGCTCATCACTTTCATTGTCAAGTTGAGCTGACTTTGCAAAGCCAGGAGAAGAGGTACAGCTTGACTGCAGAGGCAGAAAATAGAAGCGGAGATTGCAGTCCTAAATTACAGTGGCCCGTTGTAGCCAATGATGCTTATCCTGTGTTATTTGCCACTGTGAATCCGGAGAGCGGGCCTGACCTTACCACAACTTCAAATGATAGCCGACGGACCAGAGGAAGGTGAGTTTGAAGAGGGGGACGAGGGAATGTTCCAGAAGAGCCATTTGCGCTTACATTGCCGTCTCTGGTACAGATAATCCTCCTTGTCCCGTTCCTTGCGTGCTCTTTGGTAGTGATCGTCCTCCTTCAGGTACCACACGGGCGGCCATCTGTTTTTCTCAAAGTATTCCTGGTTTTCTACAGAGACAAGAGTGTGACATGTGATGTGTCAAACTAGGGCTGAATCCATTCCAAGCATTAGGTTTTTTTGCACAAAAAACACTCCTTTGTCTAAAAACGACCATAGATAGTTGCCCAAATGTGCTGACATCATTTTTGTCGTAACGTCCATGGCTGCTTTTAGCCTAAGGAGAGTTTTTTATACAGAACTAATGCTTGGAATGGATCCAGAATCATGAAAATCCCCTACTTTAACTTAAAAACACAATGACATACACTACAACAATTGACTGACAATTTAGGGAGTCCTACACATGCGGTAGCGTCCTTATTTATTAGTTATAATGCATGTAGAAGACATGGCAAAAGGCTTAGTCGACTAATAGTTGACTAACGACAATCCTAGGCAACGCTTAAAAATAGAAGATTATAAAAAATGTCATGGACAGCCCTAGTAGAAGCACTTCACTCGTTGAAGAGTGCCTTACCTGTAGACTTGGCCTTCATGTCTCGAGGAAACTTGCGGCACACACTGTTATAATTCGTGCAGATGTGGTGAAGGCACCATACAGTGAGCTGCTGGGCACAATGGAACTGTGGAGGGACAACAACAGTTCATCGATTATAGCAGCTTTTTCTTATTTAGAGTCAAATAATTGATAATCAAAACAACTTTTTACTGTACTCAGCAATAACGTGTGCGATCACTGCAGTGTAGTTTTCGATTTGCAAAGACAACCATACCTGGGCCATATCCAAGTAGACCAATACATCTCCGTCAATATCGGTGCCCATCATAGCTGCCTCCATCAACACTGTTACGGTGTAGAGTTCTGAAACAACAAGTCAATACCAGTCAATAATAGAATAACATACCAGTATAGAGTCATGAGTGTTAAGGACCTATTTTTCACATCACATTGAATGGATCTCCGGGTGTATTCATTGCCATCATAATCGCTGTCTAATTATGTGACCACCTTACATTATCTGTTTTATATTATTAACACTTAGGATGCTAATAATGTTAACCAATTAAAACCAGGTTGTGCTTCGTCTTTTGGTCCATTTTAATAATATGAAACTGGATTGCTGTAACCCATGTTTTGACAGATCCAGTTGCTAGGCAACTCCTTGTTCAGAGCTCCAGGGCATGTTTTGCCCATCCACGCAGGCGTTCACGTCCTTGTTACGGGACGACAGATCCTGCTATTAACCTCTACATAGATTTGATCAGAAGGCCTGTGTTCTGTCCTGATTTCTTTCTTAAGCTAGCATCTCGTTTTGGAATATTAACGCTTCCAAAGAGAGCTCGGACTTGACAGCGCAAAGTAGTAATGGACCATTATACCTTCCGGTGTTGGAGATGAGATGGAAGGAGGGGCTTTTCAGAGTAAAGTATCTGCCTAGCTGCTTGGCACTCTAGTGCCTTTATTCTTAAAAATGCGTCTCCTCCCCCTTACCATCTTCTCGTCTTGCTCTGTGTGTGTGTGTGTGTGTGTGTGTGTGTGTGTGTGTGTGTGTGTGTGTGTGTGTGTGTGTGTGTGTGTGTGTGTGTGTGTGTGTGTGTGTGAGTGTGTGTGTGAGTGAGTGAGAGAGAGAGAGAGAGAGAGAGAGAGAGAGAGAGAGAGAGAGAGAGAGAGAGAGAGAGAGAGAGAGAGAGAGAGAGAGAGAGAGAGAGAGAGAGTGAGAGAGAGAGAGAGAGAGAGTGAGAGAGAGAGAGGAGAGAGAGAGAGAGAGAGAGAGAGTGAGTGAGTGAGTGAGTGAGTGAGTGAGTGAGTGAGTGAGTGAGTGAGTGAGTGAGTGAGTGAGTGAGTGAGTGAGTGAGTGAGTGAGTGAGTGAGTGAGAGAGAGAGAGAGAGAGAGAGAGAGAGAGAGAGAGAGAGAGAGAGAGAGAGAGAGAGAGAGAGAGAGAGAGACTGTTCAGGCGTCCAGTGGTATTAGCACAGTGTTTCACAGTTTGTGATCGGACCAACACGGGTACAAGGGACTCGCATACATAAAATAAAGCCCTCTCCGAAACTGTATGAACAGAACTAAATGGATGCCGGCTAGTCCATTGGTTATTATATTTAAACTCAGGATTTTACAGTGAACAAGAACAGTAATGCAGCCTAACCGTTTATACATATTATCATACAAAACAAAAATATAACCTGTAAGTGCAACCAGGTGGGGGAGGCAAAGACGGTTGGCTAAAACAATGAGCTCCATGGCGTCAAGGTCAGGTCGAGAACAGAATCGCCCGGTGTACAGATATTCCAGTACGGCTCGCATGCAGCTGCGAGTTGTGTTAGGAAACAACACCTAAAAGAGGGGGAAAACAAAAACCAAACAAAACAAGGCAATTCATCACTTACGAAGCTAAGAATATGCTCACACAGGGCCTGTCACGCCATCTGTGATAGCATATTATTCGAGTAATTCTGAATTCTCCTTAGTAAAATGGCAAAGCTAATGAGAATATGTGAGAATTGCAGCAGTGGACTGACAGGCCTTACCTACTATATATACTACTACTTTAAGACATGTACATATACTGTACATTATGCACTGAAGGCTGCTGTGTTGCTTTGTGTTTTACCCTGGAGCTTTGATGCTAGGCATGGATTAGGTCCACAGAACAAACTAATCATATTACACCAGATTTGTGCTGCTAATCAAGTTATACTTTTTTTGCACAGAGAAACGTGTGCCGTTTGGTCTTTGTTCTGTGCTATGTCGTTTCGTAAACAAAGAATCACAATATAAAATAAAGCTTATCTTTGTATAATTATGGACTAATGAGTATATGATAGGATTATTTCTTGGATGTCTAAAAGAATGTGAATGTGTATTTTCTCCTCAACTTTAATGTGATAAGTCCTGTTCACCCTGTGTGTTGATTTGATTTGACTTAATTTAGTTAAAAAAGGCAAAACTGTCAAGGAAATCCTGTCTTTGTCTATAGCCTTTCATACATGGAAAATTACGTATGAAAATGCTGGAATATATAATTATTTACAGTAAGACTGTAGAATATGTAAAATGAATACCAGTAGTAGAATGTGTAGGATGTTTAGTTTTTTCTCTCAATACTCTGGAATTAGTCTACATATTTGTTTTATCCTTGATAGTGATGTGGAAACTACAGTATGCAGACCTTGTTGTTTTGGGGTTGTACATGTACCTCTTTGGTGCAGCTCTCCACAAAAGGCCCACCGAACATAGCTGCCATCCAATCACAGCTAGAGATGAGCAAGGGCTTATGGGCCATTATCGTCCCATCGTCTAGCTTGAAGACAACATCTGCAACACCAGAATTACACACACATTACATCTTGTACTCTCTGGTGCTGTGCAGCGGCACAGGGCTCGGTGGCAGTTTTATTCAGCACTAGACTTTATCTATAGCATCTTCCATGCAGTACCGTATTGTCCTGAATATAGGCCGCCATTTTTTCCAATAAAATTGGATCAAAAAAGCCTGTCATGGTACTACAATTGCGCCTTAGATGGCAACATTCCCACTGATATCAACGGAGCGTCTCCATACAGCATCAACAGTGTGTTCACAGTAACACACACAGACAAGATCGAGAACAGCGTGGCCATCTCAGACCAAAAGCTGGCAAAGTTAACCAAATGACAGAAGTGAAGTTATGCTGCCTTCTTTATTCGACTCCAACCAACACAGCAGCGCAGCTTTTGTAATGTCTAACTACAACATCGGCATGTAATGTTAGTTCCTAGACCAACATCACTCAATATTATGGAAATACAAGGAGACCTGAGACGGTGGGTGGCGGTTCATGACCCAGGATGATATTATTATTATTGACAACTGTAGCAGTCCTAACAATAGCTGCTACTCTTTAGCTGTTACTCCATTCTGCGGCTAGACACTGCGGAATGGATGTGATGGACGGCCCGCTGAAGGTTGCTTGTTTTTAATGTGAGCCAATGGAGAGGAATAATAGTAAAGAAATTATGACAGGAGACTAGCAGGGTGACAGGCAACCAATGTAATGCTACAAGGTAAACAAAGTGTTGGCGGGATGATTAATATAACAAACATTGTGCGATACTCGCAGCATGAGCGTTTATAGATTAGCTATAGCGTAGCTATTCTTCTGGCTGTAGAATCATGACATACAGTACATATCAAAAGACGTAATCAGACATTCTCCTCACCAGAGAAGGTGCCTTTGGCCAGGCACTCTTTCACTCTGTTGGTGCGTCGCACGTGGAAGGCTTTGGTGATCTCTTGGTTCATGAAGGCTTCGTTGTTGAGTATGTTGGCCACCATCATCCGCAGGTCGAAGACCTCCAGCAGCTCGGCGATGTGTGCGATGTGCATCAGCTCCTTCTCGTGCTCGTCCAGCTGGCCCGTGTACAGGTAGCGCAGCACGGCCCGGAACGGCCCCAGCTGCATGGACTGGTCCATGTGCACCACCGTCATTGGCCGGGGGCTGTAGGTGACCGGGTCGTCCACCAGCTCCTCCTGGATGCTGACAAAGGCCCTGCTCCATGAGGCCAGCAGCCTGCCCCGCCGCCCCCCCGCCGAGGAGGTGGAGTCCTTCAGGGTCCCGTCGCTGGTGCAGGCGCGCAGGTTGGCCCGGTCCCCGCTCTCGTCCACGCTCTCGCACACGTCGAAGCTGGCGGCGCGCATCAGCAGCTCGCGGCCGGAGAGGGGAGGAGCGCCGCCAGCACTGCCGCGCGGGGCCTGCCTGCCGTCCGACTCCGACTCGGAGCGCGAGGAGGAGTCCATGATGAAGAGGTCGTAGAACTTGGAGGAGGACGTCGCCAGGTAGATCTTGTGCGCGAAGATCTTCTGCCGCTCCTGCAGCACCAGGATGACATCGGCGCAGTGCGGGTCCTCCAGGAGGCGCGCCGGATGCTCCTCGGTGGTGGACGGCGGCGGCGGCACGGTGATGATGGGCGGCGGGGGCTTGGGCGGCAGGAACGGGGCCTGGAGGAGGGGCCGCTGCACGTTCCGCAGGTGGGACTTCCAGAACTGCAGGTGGCGGCGCGAGATCAGCGCCGCCCGGATGGCGTTGTCGAAGACGTCCTTGACGCCGAACTGGGCGACCACGCTGGTCTCGTAATACGGCACGCCCAGCTCCTTGGCGACCTCGCGGCCCCTTTCTGGAGGCAGAATCTCGTTAGACTTAATGGGCCTGGAAGAAAGGAGAAATGCACTGAACCACCGCTGGTACTGTAATGCTGTACTGTAATGGAAATATGAACCAGGAAAGATATATGTGAGATTATGCCTTAAAGATGTAGTGCCGTGATTACTTGTACTTTTCCCAATTTTTCATGCGTTTAAGTGGTTACATTACTTCATTAGACCCCGTGGTGTGAATTGTATGTCTTCCTAGAGGAAGAAACCCTGACAGTCAAATGTGCCAATAAGAAGAAAAAAAAACTCTAATATAGTGACATCACAGTATCAGCCGCTTCCCTAACTCCTCCCCTTTATCACACATCTACAGCTGTGGGTGTGGCTTCAGTTCAGGTGGATCTCCATCAATCGCCACACACCAGGCAAACCAGGCATACTTAATGAACTGGTGGGGGTGCCCACATAAAAACAAACAACATTTTAACAAACACTGTACACTGTAAAAAACAAACTTCCTCCTTATATAACAATAAGACATGATCATCATGTTTTATTGCAAAAAAAACATGTCACTCTACAGTATCTTTAACACTGTTAGGTATAATTTTCCACAGTTTAGGAACTCATCTAGTAATTATCCTTGTTGTTTCAGGGAATATTCCATTACTTTTTATTGCTTCTGTAATGTGGTATATCGGTGTGTGGCGAGTGTGCTGCTTTCGACCTAATACTGAATAGCATTCTTAATGAAATGTCATTATACATAAGAAATATTCCAAAATCATGGAGTTAAATGTACAAATGGTCTTTGAGAATAGCTACCTTGCTAAAGGTCTCCGCGCCCTGTTGACAGCTTCCAGATCAGCATAGCGCAGATCCAGTTGACAGCCCACCAAGATGACAGGAGCACGGGGGCAGAAGTGCTTAATCTCAGGGTACCACATGGTCTTCACGTGGTACAGAGAGTTGGGGTTGGCGATGGAAAAACACAACACCACCACGTCGGACCTGAAGGGAGGAAGCAAAGTGGTTCTGATTTAGTTTATTTAAGACGCACATGCAGAAGGCAGGCAGTGTGTGGAACGTAGACAGTATTAAGAGCAGTATGCAGTGGGTACACAATGTGGGCACACCTGTACACCTGCTCCAGTGTAGCTTGGATAATACAGAAGGGAAACAGCTTTTTATTTGATTCAATTTATGATAAGCTTACCTGCCATATGCAAAACGGCGGTCCTTGTGATGGTCCCCGAAGGTATCCCAGAGACGAAGTGAGACACTGACATCGTCCACCACATCTCTGGAACGCTCTAGAACCTGATAACAGAGAAAACGTACGCACATATTAAGAGTTAAGACAAAGAAAGGATGGAAAAAACCACCCCCTCAATATCCCATTTGAAAAGAAAGTGAGAGTCAAAAGCAGATCTCAGTAAACAAGAAATCCACAACAGATTAAATAGTTCATGCACTAATGGCAAGCAAGAGAATGCTGATAAATCACCACAGATCTAATGCCTAAAATTAAGCCAGCATGGAATAAACAACACCAGTGTTTGTACAAGGACTAAATAATAATAAACAATAGTTCTCAAACTATGCCCATGAGCTGTGATTGCACCCCCCCCACACACACACACACACACAAATTATCACCGCCTTCCCTGAGCCCGATGAATGTTTTGTTTTCATGATCTGTTGACAACAACAAAGTTCAGGACCGTCTGCAAGACGAAGCAAGTGTCTGTCTGCAGGGAAACAGCTGCAGCATCAAGAAGCAATGTAGAGGGGAAAAAGGAAAAAACTTGATACTTATACTTGAGTGAAACGATGTTAGTACCTTTCGCAAGACTCCTGCTAGTAGACAAACAGGATATGCAACTGCTTTTTATTTGACGTGGTTGCAGACATGCTAGTAGAGACATTGATGTTTGGCTGGATGTGGGCCACCCTATGCCTGTTAAATGTATATTTAACAAAACAGCTCAGTGGCCTTGTGGTTAGAATGTAGGCCCTGGCCGAGACTAGGAGGTCGGGGGTTCGATCCCTGGCCAGGTCATACCAAAATGGAACCCAATGCCTCCGTGGGGTTAAGTGCCTGTGACACACTTGTGCGTCATGTCCAGGGCTGTACTTCATGCTGTAGAAACAGGAGATATGCTCTTGGCCTACGGTCCTCACGGCTCGGCACGGTTACTTACTGGTCATACAACTGTCACTTGTAATTTTTTTGAGCAATAGATTAAGAGCACAAGCAGGACACAGATGTGCAGAGTTGTGAGCAGCAGCATATTACGGATGGGAATCAAAGGATCACTTACTTCCTGGCAAACTCTGTACTGGTCGATCGCCCAGACCGTGGGAACGTGTGTGGCGAGAAGCTGGTACTGCGTAAGCGTGGCGTTGCAGGCCCGTGCACAGATGAGCCGGGTCTTCCCGACGGCATTGTCTCCCACCACCACACACTTGATGGTTTCAACGTTTGGCCTCTCATAGTCCATATCAGAATCTGTCAACTGGGACCTGTCACAGTGTAAAGATTTCAAACATCATGTCCAACGTTTTTAGCCAAAGAAATTGAAGTGGCCCTCTTGTGCGCGGTACAATGTCAGTATTCACTTATCAATCAATGAGTCAATGCAGCAATTAGACCCTTTGACTGGTGTCGATCTGCATTGCTCATTCAGTCTGCAGAGCTATCAATGGAGCATCGTCATGTGACTGCTCTGTGAATGCAGCTGGCTGTGCCAATTCACAATTTCCCTTGTCCCCGTTCTAGACCTAGAGGAGAGGATTTAAAGAGACAACCAAAAACAGCAAAGACATTTTAAAAATAGTCCAACTCTCTCTGTCACAAGTGAAAGATATTACGTCAACACAACAAACTCCGTTTAGAGCATAACCAAATAAAAGAGATATTTTTAGCTTTTTTAAGTGCACGAGGGCTGATGCAACCCAAGCCAATTCTGTAATTTCATCCATCAGCTGCAAGAACACTGCCCACTGTCCTTCGCTGGCATTTCCTGGTCAAATGGTCATGTCCAATTATGCTCAAGCAGAGACTGCAATAAAATGTTGACTCACAAATACAACAGCTATTGTACCCAATGAGATGCAAAAAGCTAGACACACTAGTGACTAGACAGAAGTGTTTTTGTTTCTATGGAAAACAGTCCCCATGTTGTTGGTATGCTGCTGGCAACTATTTACCAGCCCCGGCCAGGCCATTATGCATGAAATAAATATAAATAATAAATATCAAAGCATCAAATCTTTGATCCACAATACATTCCACAACCACTGTGGCAGTATATGTCTACGAGAGTATTACAAGATAGTAGTTGCCCTCCCAAATTCACCTTCGAACCTGTTATCTGCTTTTCAACAGCCTGGCACTTGCCAATTTGATCAACATATAATGCTGCACATACCGGTATGATCCATTCATAAAAAAAACAAACCCATTCATGGTTAGCCTGTGTAGCATTTTTTGGAGGGGGGGCACAAGAAAATACCATTGTAGGTTATTATTTGAAAGAGAATAGATGCTTTCCACTAATGTAATTATGGTTAAATGGGAATTCCACCCATTTTCAACACATTTCTGTATGTATAAATGTGTACCATATTTGGTACACAAATGTGTACATACAATGGGGGGCACTTTTATTATTTCCACACAACTAAGGTATATTAATGACTTGGTCAAATGTTTTACGTGGGTGGAAGGACCCTTTAATAATACACCCATTATTATCTATATACAACGTAGATATACAAATGGGAGCTATAACAACATTATTAACTAAATGCATTACACACACTGACAAGCTGGCAACTTGTCAAGACAACTAATAACCTTGCTCAGTCAATCCTATATGAAGCACAACAATAATCACATCCATAAGCTTAGGCGTGAAACAGAATCAACCTCACCTGCGGTAGATGCTGTTCGCAAACCTGACAGTCTATTGAATAGTATAGCATCGTAGTGAGCAAAGATCTATTTGAGTGTTAGGCTTACGCAAACATGATACCATAAACTTGCAGATCCACACTAAGCTATTAAAAGGCATTTGCTATTATGCCATCCTACTACAGTGTTTTCGTGATCGGTTATATTTTTCCAAAATCTACATGGATGGCACAACCCAGGGATTTATAAATTGAACAACCAATAAGCCATAAGGCACAGACAGCCAGGCTTCCATCTATACCATACACATGAGCATTAATATAGAATAATACAAGACATTATAGGATTTGCAGTCTATACCGGTGGATCTGGAGCATTCCCTTTTCCAACAACAAGACAAGTCGCTGCTGGTCGCTCGGCGCCGCTGCATTTACTCGTTATGTAACATCCAGTAGCAGCAGCAGGGCTTCCAAGTGGCGTTTAGCGTAGCCTGCTGTTTATTTGGCTCTGTGTGTAGGCTGCCTAACTATATCTACATCCCCAAAATATACACGCCGACTGCGATCGGCTTGATTCGGCTGGCTTACAACACTGTCGACTGCACAAAACACGCCGTTTCTCCTTACCGCAACATAAGGAAGTGGTGCATCGGATTGGTCGACGAACGAGATGAAAGAAGGGGCTCCATTGGATGCGGCTTGCACCTGACGGCGGCTCGATTTTAACCTCATCTTCAAGGAGGCAAGGTTAAGGAGGCTTGAGAATAGGGGATCGGGCCGCAGAGGTTTCGAGGAAAGTAGTAGTAACCAGGGGGGAACGGCTAGCGTTGCAGCCGCCGCAGTGCCAAATGCGAGACAAGCGGTGTCTATATCGCAGAGCTGCAGCCCCGACCGTGGGGAGCAGCAGCGGCAGTAATAAGGAACAACCTACAGTCAGTCACGTTATTATCATCATCACATTGGCCTACGTACTGTAGCTAATAACAGACACTGGCCACCAGCATAAGTTACACAACCCATTCATTACAAAACAAAACAGAAAACTGTAGGCTACCTTCCCTACTACTGTTGACTACAAACCTACTGCTAAAAATAATATCTAACTTAGGAATTAACTCAGCAATTTGTATTAAAACAATACGCGCGCGCGCGTGTGTAGAGCCTGTCCCCAGTGAGCCCTAGAGTTAAAGGGATATTTCACTTTCAAAAAAACTTTTGGTCATTTTATCGTCTATTGTTTCCATTTTTGGGCATGCCCCTACGGCTAAATGAATAAAACGATATTTTTAAAATAAATGAAAACTGTAAATGAAATTCCATGGCCCCCTCACGTATTAGGAAGACAATCAGTCACCAGAAAAAAAGATGGGTTGATTTCCAATAGGTAATCTGTCATGGTTAAAATAGAGTTTTAACTTTTAAGTTATAATGGGTTTGTATAGGAAGGAGGCGGATACGCTAAAGTGAAAATCAAATATCTAAATACTGAATGGAGTAACTTATGAACTGTCTGGGGTGTTCACAACTTCACTTGAGACTGAGTCACTGAGACATGAGACACCCACACACACACACACAGTAGAGTGTGTACATGTGCACATCTTGTTACCGGGGCGGATCATTTCTAATTTTTTTTAATAACCCAAATCGCTGACTTATGGTCCTTCAATGAAGTGTGGGTCATGACCGAAAGATTATTGTCGCAAATACAAGCGGATGAAATTTCATCTGCTTCAGACATAGCCTATATAAAGGTGAGAAGTTGTCACACTAGAGAGAATTGGGTGCTTCTTCACTTGGAAAGGAGACAGCTTGGTTCATGGCATCTGGTTAGGAGCAGTGTTGGGCAATATTTCTTAGGAGAGTAATATTATTTAATAGAGTAATAACATTTCATTACTTATTACCTGACACAAGAATAATAGGTAGGCCTATTACTAGCATATTACTTTTATATTACTTTTGCACCACCCCAAACGTAGTAGGCCTACAACACAATCATTTTAGTCAGAATAAGGGTCACCCACTTCCCAAATCTTTAAAATGCTATAAGGACACACAAGATCTTTCATTTTTGCAAATTGACACTACCCAAACGCTGATGCTTTGTACGTTGTACATCTGACTGTAATAATAATAGGTTGCTGTTCATCACACTTTTTAGGTCAAAGTAAAGTCGAATTAGCTCATCTCCCTTCACCAACAATACTGTTGAAAGCAGCAGCATGACAAAAGTAACAAGTAATATTTAGAGTTAGAAGTAACTTGTATTACTGTTTAGGACGTAATCTGATAAATCGTTACAGAGAAAAGTAATAATATTAGTAGTTAGTTACACCCTTCTCTGTTTAGGACTAGGGAGAGAACACACACACACACACACACACACACACACACACACACACACACACACACACACACACACACACACACACACACACACACACACACACACACACACACACACACACACACACACACACACACAAGCTGGCAAGACTTAAACTCCTGCAATGTGAAGCTTACTCCACCAGGTGAGGCTGTCACATTGGATTTCTTCAAATTGGTCACTGTCAAAGGCATGAGGAACAAAGTGTGTTTATAGGTGATTTGTAAGTGATACATGTGTCTATTAGTGAATGTTCGTAAAAATAAATAAATAAAAACATTTGCAGTTCACAGAGAACAAATACAGTACATCAAATATAAGTCATCTCACATATACAGTAAATATAAAAAAAAGAGACCAAGAATTAGTGAAATTGTAAAATATCTTGCACACATATTTACAGTATATACAAATCGTGTATAACTATGTATAAGCTCTTAACTTATAGCTAGCATTCTGCCAGAGCTTGCTTCGAGGCAATAGCTAGAGGGAAAGGCTTGAGATTGCTGAGAGAATAGATAACCTTTGCACACAGCCCACCCTGTGCCATCTGCCCTTTGACTTGCAATGGTTCATAATCAGTTGTTCTAGTTGTTGAATTTTAATCCTCATGTTTGGGAAATGTTTAACGTGCACAAAATAATAACAAAACATGTATCGTCACCAAAATACGTCACCAAGCAAAACACAGATTCTGATTCTGTACACAATCTATAGGGTTACACAATTGCAGGAGCTGAATGGCAAAAAATATTGTGCAAGAAGTCAACATCGTTGACGAGTTTAAAGTGAACTCTGTGCCGGTCAGAGTGTATATCAGGGGTCTAGCCGGACTCTAGTTTGCACGGCGATTCCATCGATCTGAGAATCATTACTGTCTGTAGGGTCTAAAGACTGGCTCCATGGCCACGGTGGTCACAGACTCCAAGGCTCCTTTCTCCCTGGAACCATACCATGTCTCTGAAGAGCTGGGCTTTATCCTTTCTGCACCACTGGTAGGTAAAAAAAACAATGTTTTGTGGAGTAGGATGAACTATAGTTTTAAATCAGGTCATCTCTCGCATTATCTGATCATGCCCAGCAGACATAGTATGCATCATAACAAAATTGGATTATATTCCAGGGCTTTTAAGGTAAGAAGGAGTCCAGGAAGACAAGTTAAATAGTAAAGAATGTAAAAAATAAATGCAAATTGAGTTGCTGATGTGGACTTTGGATCCAAAATCAGTGTCCTGTCCTGGCAGTTACCCCAATGTTTTGATTCTTGAAAAACTGCCTTTATGATGTACAGCTACTTAAATAATTTTGAGAGTGGTCTTGCTAAAAACAAAGTTAGATGTTTGTTCTACTTCAACACTGGCATACTGTACATACAATATATTGTTATCAGTAATATTTTACAAGTAACATTTCTTCGGTTAGCTAGATTTATGGATTCTTTCTCAATAATGCTATGTCAAATGTATATTTTATAGTGATGCATCGAATATTAAGTAGAAGAAAATATTTGGCAGAAAGTGACTAAAAATGCATTTTTGGGCCAATTCGGATTCGGACCAAGTTGGCAAAAAATATATCACTGAATAGTGTATGCAATTTATGCGTTCAAAAGTGCTGAATTAATGTTTTATAGCCCAATAATAGTGCTTATTATTTAAATTAGGTTTCCCATAATCAGGTAGCTGTAAGGTGCAGCCTTGAAAGCAATGGTAGGAACAAAAATATATTATATTAATAATATAATATTAATAATATAATATGTTTTGCCCCAAAGAAATCCCTTTTGGTGCATGATTGATATTTTTAGGAATTCTGAGTTTATTGTAAATATATGTTAAAACCATAGGTTTTAGCTGTGTCGCGCCATGAGTTTGTAGATCTGTCTCCTGGTGTATGTCTCTGCATTTCCATTTGCCCTCTGACATGTATATTTCTCAGCAAAAGGTTCACTTGGCTTCATTGGCATCTTCACTATGAGTTCGCTTCTGCAGTATTTTGGTTTAATGTGAGACAGTTTTCCTTTTGGTCTAGATATTCTTATCATCTGAAATGCACATTTGTTGCAGGTTCCCAGTGTTAAAACTCTCTCTCTCTCCATTGAGTGTTCCATAGTTATTGAACTACATTTTAGAACTACAATACCCATCATGTTTTCAGGAAATTACATTATACTGTGACTGTTCATTACGAGTTGTCATGGTAACCATAACGAATGTAAATTTAAGAACGGTAATAAAATGTTTGCATCGCTATGTTACTTTGCGGGGGAGGGGGGGGGGGGGGGGGGGGTGCTGAAGTGAGGCTTGTAACTTGGGCGACATTCTATCTCCCCGATATGCATAATGGAATAAACCCTTTAAACCTTATGCTGCTGGATCTTGCGGATCATCTCTTTGCTTTGTCTCAATAATTGGGGGGATATTTTTATTCTGGTTCACTTAAGGTTTTGCTATTTCCTGGCTCTTACTTTAGGTGAATTGCATTTGGCTTCTTCTAACCATTGATCGTAAAGCTACAGTACATTTTGGTTGAGTACTTCTACTATGATTACATTTTATGACTGGTCTTTAAGTATGTTGCAGTTTGGCTTTTATTGGCTTTTGTTCATCATTGTGAATCGTTTTTGAGTCGAGTTGTCGAAGTAAATACAGTCCGTTTTGAGTTCATTCTAATTGTCCTCTTAAAGGTTAAATTAGAACGTCAAAAGATCCATTTTTATACTGTGCATCACTTTTGTTTTACTATTTATTTATTTAAAATTACATACTGTATCAATCCCCTTCAATGCCTTCCAAGATTCCATACTGCAGTCCTAACAAGTGTTCTTCTTTGCTTTCAACTTCTAAAAGGCAGAGCTGCCATCTTACTACCAGCCATGGATGGACATTGCACTGCATGTGACAGAACTAATAAACTCCCATGAGCTTCGTTCACATATTCACAAGGTACGGATTGAGTGAACACAAACAATATCAGTAAAAACAATGAACTGAGAAGGAATGAAGTGTTTCATGCTAAATTCCTCCGGCCCTCTCATCTCCTCTTCCCAGATGCCACTGTTGAGCATCCAGTCTTTGAAGAGCCATCGGGAGCTACGGTTGGCACACCTGGTGCTGGGTGTTATGACCATGGGCTACGTCTGGCAGGAAGGAGAGAATGACACCATTCAAGTATGTGTCACTTGGGACTCTATTACACTTTCTCTGTTCAGCTTGAAAACCTAATGGTTTGGTAAACAGCAACGAGTATCACAACTTTCTAGGCCATAAATCTTTGCGCGTGCGCGTGTGTGTGTGTGCGCGTGTGTGCGTGTGTGTGTGTGTGTGTGTGTGTGTGTGTACGCACGCACAATTCCTCTTTCTCTCGCTGTGTAGCCAGGTATGCAACAGAAACAAGTGTCCAGGTCTATGAAGACCACCACACATGAAAAAAATAGCTGATCTACAAGCTCACAGTGACACATTGTGAGGTTGTATATCTGTCATTTAAAAACACTTTGTGAATAAAGTGAAATATTTTGAATATTTTCTTTTAAACATTTTAATGAAAAGGGCATGCAATATTTTCTGAAGGTTGTCTGTGGACAATTACAGTATTAATCTGCGGTGGGGAAAACACCGGTTTAAAAATTAGGAAGCAAGCTCAAATAAGCAATTACTGTATACCTTGGAAACAAACCCAAGAAACATCAACCAGCAACTACCAATAATTTATTTTTAAGTGACTTCCTACATAAAAACAAGTCAACGGTCTGCTTATAGGAAGCAGACATGGCAACAATGTGTTAAGGGAGCCATGTCTGTGTGTGCTTTGGTTCCGGTCCCCACCAGTGCCTCGGCGGGGAAACTCACAGGGATGGGCAATGTCTGCCACTTACTTTGCCACTGACTTTATTCCTGTGACAAAACATAGACTAACCTTATGACTATCTCACCTTCACTCTATGAAGTAGGATATGTATGTATTTTAGTTATATGTGAGTATTTGAGTTATACTGTAACTTCAAAACAACTTAAATTGGGGAAAGGTTGAATTGCGCCATGTGGACAAATAGATTAGAACTTTTGGCCAACTGTCAAGTAAAGTGTTTGTGCTGTATGGCTGGCTCAATTAATTGGTTTAGTGAGATCAGGATTGGCCACTGCTGTTACAGATTTAAATTTTGAATTTGATATTTTGTGTCATCTGTAAACATCTACAAGACACTAAAGGTTTCTCATCAAGCATTGACACTGCTGCTTCTCTACTGTTCTTCTGTGCACAACTGACACTATTTACAATTTTGTTAGTTGGTATCATTTTAGGTTTTTGTAGACCATTAATTATGGTGCAATTCCTTTTTCTTGTAATTACAGGGATGCCTATAAGATAATTACAGGCTACAGCCGCTACAAAACATGTCTAAGAATAGTGAAGTTATAATTTTCTATTTATGAGGATGTATACATCAATAATCATTATGTAATCCTTTCTTAATTAATGTACATTTACAAAGTGCAAGGCACTGTTGTTACAAATTGAAGCAATGCATAGCCCCAACATGTTCTCTGTACTAATAACTGGTTGTACTGTACAAGCTAGCTGGGTTGTAAAATTAAACCATTGGTGTTTGTTCCCACCTTCACAATATAGGCATGAGGGATATGTTGTTTACTGTCAATTTGTTCCCTGTAGTAATAGTTTGTTTACAAGGCTATACAGGCTGTAAAATAAGGTCAATTAATAAGTAATTACTCAACCATTCTCCTCTACCTTTAATACTGTTTATCCAAACCAATGCTGTCCCCCTTTCAGGACCTGTAAAAGTAATTAGCTTAAAAATGTTCTAAACATTAAGTGAAACTTAATGTGTTTTTAATGCACATTCAGATATATTCCAAATACATGTTTTACAAACATTTTGTCAATCAATGCTGCATCATTTTCCTTGAAGTTGTTACCTCGCAACCTGGCCATTCCGTACTGGAAGATATCGCAGAGCTTAGGACTTCCCCCAATCCTCACCCATGCAGATGCTGTGTTGGCTAACTGGAGGAAGAGAGATCCCGAAGGGTAAGATTCAACTACATTTATATCACACAAACATTACAATTATTATTTTTTTTTTGTGCCTCCCTGTTGCATTGGTTGTTTGTTGTGCCGCCCATGTTTGGGGCTCTTAGTTTTTTAGCTTGTGTACAGCACAACCCTGTTGTTTTAAATGTGATTTATAAATAAACTGGATTGGATAATGACATAAAAAAAGATAGCAGGAACACATCACATCACATCACATACACACACACACACACACACACACACACACACACACACACACACACACACACACACACACACACACACACACACACACACACACACACACACACACACACACACACACACACACACACACACACACACACACACACACACACACACACACACACACAAGATAAATCAGGACATCCTACAGTAAATCCTACAGTAAATCAATCACTATCTATACCTATCATCATTTCTGTGTAATGTTGCCGTTTATCATCCTAAATACTAGGCCTATATCTAAATGTTAAAGCCAATTGATGAAAGTATGTGGAAGTCGTCGTTGCTGCTGTTAAGCTAGCAATGACAACATGCTCTTTTCTACATGAGATGCAGAAAGTGTAATATTAAACCTCCAAAAGTAATGAAAGCTTAATTTAGAAGCAACCATATTCCAAAATATTTCAGACCCTCCCAAACTGTACAGCATGAAAGTAGGTTGATCAACATGTGAAGATCAATGTTGTATAATTAACTGCACCTTTTCTTTCTCCCGTTTCTTTTTCCATTCACCTTCATCTCCTGTGCCAGACCTATTGACATTGAGTAAGTACTTTGCGAATTTCAGTTTTGGTCCATCAGATAATACTGTTGGATTGAACACCCTGAAAAGTTTTCAAAAGGACAAAGAATATTGTGATATTATTATTATACCTGCAACATCTAGGAACCTGGAGTTGCTGGTCACCCTCCCAGGAGGGGAGAGCGTCCGAGGCTTCTTCATGGTTACTCTCTTGGTGGAATTGGCTGCCGTTCCAGCACTGAGGGTGAATATCTGTTTACAGTACACAACACCACAAACAGACACACATTACCATGTACCGTTCCCCAGAGGGAAATTCAGGCCGCATAGGGTGGTAACAACAACACGGTTGAAATACAAGAGAGTCAGTAGATGGATAAACTACCATAGAAAGGCGTTCTCGGTAGCATTATCTCCAACAGTAGGCATGCCTTAATAATAATAGTGATGTATGCAATTACATTTCTACCTACAGCCACGACATATGCTTCTTGTTATACTTGTTATACTCCCGGGATATCCGATCATATCACCAAAAACATACAGTATTATTTTACAAATGAATGCCTGTTTGGCAAGTCTATACACAGACTATATTATACAGTATACCTGTGCATTCAACACGGCACTTTATTAGGCTGTATTAATTTTCTGAGGTAAGCAACAACTCATCAAGCTATCTACAATGCAGTGGTACAGGCAGACTGGTGGTTTGTTTCTTCCACATTTTATACACAATTATAAGGCCTTCATGCTTGCACTCTTAACATGGTTTTAACCTCAAGCATCTTTGTTGTGGCAGGCTATTAAACAGGGACTAGTGCATCCCTACCAGCTCAAAGACCTTCTGAATTCTAATTCTCATTTCAATATGGTGGTGACCCTATTCAGTTCCTTCATTGGAGAAAGATGTAGATATTTATGTGTACAGAATTGTATTCAATCTTCTGTAAAGGCTAGTAGAGTTGTAGGTTTAACTCAAACTGCCGTTGAGTAAGCACATTCAGTGAGGTGAAGCTGTGGACAGTCAACACCAGCGTCCTCACTTCCCACATTCACACACCAACGGTGGCATCCTTTGATTGATTGATTGAATGAATGAAATATTTTATTAGACAATAAATACCAAAGAGTACTTAATAGAGTCAGGCAAGTGCTGGACTAGAGGGAGCACCAAAAAAAGACCTTATTTCCATCTGGGTCCCGTACAGTCCATACAACAGTAGTGAAACAAAAACAATTAAGATCAATGAAAACAAAACTTGAAAATCACATGTGCATGCTGCAGCAGGAATACGAATAACAAAGAAAGAACAAAGATAACAGGATAGTGATAACAAGAGGTTATTGAAGCCAATTCAATAACCTCTGGAAACTGGTTCTTTGGTTGACCTTTTGAATTACATTTGAGGACATTTTATCACCAGATAGCTTTGCCTTTTGTAGGTCTAGCACGACCATGCCGCAGTATTTGCCAGCATCCACCTCATGCTTGATGTAGTCGCCCAGAGTAGGCATGAGTGAGTGGAGTGGGCAGATCTAAACCCAGACTGAAATTCATATCTTGAAACATTCAAGGATTTAGTTCTGACTAAAGGATAACCATGTGAAAAAAAATCATGGGTGAAACCGTAGCCTGTTAATGAAGCAAACAATATGCCAAATATTCTCAAAATGTGCCACACATTTTTGGATTGTAATATTTAAAAAAGTTTTTGTATTTTTTGTATTGGTCTTGGTTTTCTGAGCTCAATTGCATCCACAAAACCCAAACTTTTCACATTCGGCATATCTTATGTGGTTGTGGACTTTCAAGATTTTCCTGCTGAATGCTATGCTGAATGCTATGTCAAATTTAGGCTATATCAATAGGATTTAAGCGGGTGTCTCCGTTTCCACTGGTTTTCATCACAGCTCAAAAGCCTTCCAAACCCCAAAGAAACTCCACCCCACAGGAAAATACACTGAATGTTCTAAATCCAGGTCTCGGGGTGTAATTGTCATAAACAAAAACAAAAACCTTGGAATGGATCATGGGTATGTGTTGCAGAGTATTCCCTGTGTGATCAATGGTGTCAGGTGTGAGGATGTCGAAGCCGTGGCCAAAGCCTTGGAGGACATGAGCCAGTCGATCGAAAGCATGACCCATGCACTCAAACTGATGCACGGTAATGATTTTACATATTGCACATAATTGTAATACAATCAAAGTCATCTTGTCTATTTGTGCATTATTATGCAGTAGATATGGCCTTTTTTCTTCCCCTCCTAAGCTCACGTGGAGCCATCCGTCTTCTATGGAATTATGAGGATCTATCTATCTGGGTATATATATTTTTTTAATTGATCAAAACACATTCAGTTAAAAATAAATAAATGCAGTGTGCCTGTGGTGCTAAACAAAATGCATGCACACAGATACATTCATGAACACTACATTACTCACAAATGGCCCCTTTATGGCTTCTGATCCACGTCTGAGCATTTGGTTGTGCATTTAAAGGTGGAGAGACAACCCCTCCATGCCAAAGGGTCTGGTGTATGAGGGGGTCCAGACAGCTCCTAAGGAGTACTCAGGGGGAAGTGCTGCACAGAGCAGCCTGCTGCACTGCTTTGACGAGCTGCTGGGAGTCCAACATGAAGCCAAAAGTGGTGAGATCCTTCTTTAAGTGTTCATAAGTAGCATAGATAGGGTAACCAGGTACACACACACACAAAAAAAAAACAATAAGCATTTGGCTTCAGTCTGGGATGGGTGCTCTTCAATGATTGTCGCTCTGATGGGCTATTGTGCTGAAATGTTTCTAATCTGAACGATTAGCCTAATGAGATGTAAATGCAAATATGCAACTGTACGGGTGAATTACCCCCAAATGCAAATGACTCAGCTGGAGGTCTAGCTACAGTACAATACACGAAAGTAGTTTCTGACACTGAAACGCTGTGTTATCTCTGAATCCCCTAGCCTCCACAGAGATTACGTCACCAGCGTTCCAGCGCCAAAAGTCAATGAAAACATGTACAGTATTTACTGAACATATTGAGTGCCTGCGAGGCGCCGTCAAGGGTAACGGGAAAGCTCAGGAAGGCTTGAAAACAACGTATTTCAAACTCCAGTTTGTCCCTCTTTCAGGCTGCATGAACACCACCTGCGTGCTCTGTTTTCTGACCCCTTAATGTCGCAACATTTCCGCTGGTCCGGGTTTGTTTTGGGCCGAGCCTTCATGTATTCCCGTCAAGGACACTCAATGTATTAACACTTTGATTGCCCTTGACGGTGTGAGGCGGTGTCCCTCACAGGTCAATCACAGGAACTCAGTGTGTTAAACTGCTCTATTGTGTAGGTGCCTTTTTAACCCGCATGAGGGACTACATGCCGCCTGCCCATAAGCAGCTGATCGAGGCCATCTCCCAGCAGACCCCTTTGGCCAGTTTTGTCCGGCGGTGTTCCGATGCGCGCCTGGGCCAGGCCTTCCAGTGCTGCGTCGGCAAACTGTCGGCCCTGCGGAGCTACCACATCAACGTGGTCAGCCGCTTCATCACGGTGCCAGCCGCTCGCGCACGCCAGCTCCGCAGCCAGGGGGGGCGGTCCTCGGGGGCAGAGGACACTGTGAGTAAGGCCCCTGTGGCGCTGGAGGAGAGAGGAACCGGGGGCTCTGGGATTATGACCTTCCTAAAGACTGTGAGGGACCGGACGCTAGACGCCGCCCTGCCACAGGCCAGCAAAGCTGCTGAGAAAGCTACGACCGAGCATCATAGATGACCTGGATCTTTCGCTAAAACGCAACACTGCACATAAAAGACTATGCAGTCAGTGACGCACAGAATCGCCCACGATTGCATAACGTACCCCAGAGAGAATAGACAGCATTAAAGGGGTAATGACATGATTTTTGGTTTGTTTGTTTTTGTGTGTGCACACGTGTGTTTGGTGCTCCCATGTGTGTTTTCTATTCCCGCACGTTTTGAACAATCAGGCTTTCATATCATAAAGGTGTTTGTAATGACGCCATCAATGTATAATGCCTCCTCTTCATCAGCCTTCAGTTCCAAATTTGCACTTTGTTTACAATGTCCGAGATGGAAACAAGCCTGTTTTTTATCTAGCATCAGTATTATAATGACTAAAATATTGATTGATTTGCACATCAGTGCCCCCACCACCTCAAGACACTGTGACACCGCAGCTAAACTGACTTCCAAAGTCCAGAAAGAAATAACTGATTTCTCAGAGTGGTGATTGAGGCTCAAACCATTAGAAATAAGCTTTAGGGACATATACAGTATTAAAAACAATTTTCGGGAATGCATGTTATTTGCACTTTAATAAACTGATGTCTTGAGGAATTGTGCACGGTTTAGAATGTTTGTATTTTGTCTGGCTTTGTTGTTGTCCGAGCAAAACCCCAGTTATATATATAAGTGATACCCGTCATTCAGTCCAAACCATAATTCAAGCCATCACTGTTTAGTCCCATTAAATTCAACCACTAATTTCATCAATCTGAAAGAAGAATGCAAAAAACTCCCATCGTTGTCCTTTCCAGACCAAGATTACTAAATGCAATCGCCCCCGCGCCGCGTGTTGTGATGGACACATTATAAAACACTCGTGCGAGATGTCTCCCACATTTCTTCGGGGGAAGTGACTGAGAATAGTCTTCTCGGGTTTAAATACGGCACAAATCTGTCAGCGTTCATTTAGCCTCGTGCTTGCGTGTTTTGTAAATGACACCGCTTCTTTTTGACAAACAAGAAAAAGTTAAAACTGTCATTGGCCATAATGTAGGAAGGATCACACACACAAAAGCATCACACACAAACTGCAACACCCTGTGAAGCCAGTGGAGGGAACTAAATGGCAGTGTCATTCAGAAGAATGTAAGATAGCATACTGTAGTCTTGTACACCTCATTGCCTATATTACCTTAAGATCATCATCATCAGTATTATTATAACATTATTATTATTATTACCCATTATACATACATTATTATACATGTAAGACCTTGTATGTTGAGGTCCTGTTTGCACCCATATACTGTATGTATATAATTGATTGTATGGATGTTTGGACCCCAGGAAGAGTTGTCTTCACTGTACTGAACTGTACCGACTAAGGGTGATCCGTAATAAACATAAACGTACTGTATATCTTTGCATCTGCCTGTGCGCTGTCTACCTGTGTCCTTTTGATGCCCACATATGGAGATCCCTGATGACATCTGGTGTGCCCATACCCATAGCATACCCATACCGGTAGTGGTCCTTGATGGGATTCCAGGTGGTCCCCAGCTAAACGATGGATAGTGGAACAGTGCCAGAGTACTGCATCAACAGTGCCAGAGTACTGCATCAACAGTGCCAGAGTACTGCATCAACATTAAAGATGTTCTTGAGTTTTTGGTCTGAAGAGGCTAAAATCTGGTGGTGTTTAGGTCAAAGGCTGAATAGATTGGTTGAAAACCACTGACGTAAGCGATGGCAGTGTAACATTGTTAAAATGCAAAATGGTCGGGGGCATTGTGGCCCAGTGGTACAGTAAGTGCTGTTGCCTCACAGATATAAGGTGCTGGGTTCGATTCTTGTTGTGCTGGTGGCGTGTCTCTGGTGGAACTGGTTGGAATAACATGTTCCTTCCATGCATTACATTACGTCTAACCAGGGAAACACTCCCCTGTCAGGTGAAAAGAAGGCAGCTTGGACTCATTGAAGGATGGTGGAGGGGGGTGGAGGGTGGAGGGTGTGAGCTCAGGATCACATTGAGTAATTGGCACCGGGTGGGAAAAATGTGTTACAAAATCGTGTTTGACCATTTAAAAAATAATAAAATACAAAATGGTGAAAATACACCTAGTTCTGAAGCGAATTCATAGTATAAATAAGGAAATGTCTGTGAGAATCAATGTCTGAATGTCTGCCTGAAACCGCCTAGGTCCTCCCTGGCTGCATATTTCACATGGGCATTGACCATAATATTACGAAGAGATAAACAAAGCCCTTGCCTCAAACTGACAAATTGTTTATTAACAATTTATTACATTCATTGGTTCATTAAATTTTCCCCATCTGCTTAATTGGTGAAAGCAATTCCCTTTTCAGTCATAGGGGGCAATGCAAATCACACGCACGCACGCACGCACGCGCACGCGCACGCGCACACACACACACACACACACACACACACACACACACACACACACACACACACACACACACACACACACACACACACACACACACACACACACACACACACACACACACACACACACCCCCACCCCACCACAGGCCTCCA
Organism: Benthosema pterotum; assembly: GCA_039105355.1. Lineage (NCBI taxonomy): Eukaryota > Metazoa > Chordata > Actinopteri > Myctophiformes > Myctophidae > Benthosema > Benthosema pterotum. Next base: position 38,753,506 of record CM076972.1, read on the forward strand.
GCTCCACATCGCCTCAGACACTCAGCAACGACTGGTTACAGCAAGCGTGCTCTGTGCAAAAATAACTCATCTACAAGCTCAAAGCTGGAACCATTATAGCCTACATATCTTCCACTTTGAATGCGTCTTCCATGTACACGTCCTGTGAGTGACTCCAGTAAAAAACAGTGCTTCGATTATTCTGTCTCGCAGCGGGTCGGCCGCATGCCCACTGTACATATTTTGGTGCATGTATTCAAACAGGTAAGGTCCTAGTTCCTATAATTAGGCAAAAATATGTTGAAACATTGCCGACTCAAGTCCTTTCTTGGTGACAACAATGACCTATTGTTATGTCTGTAATATGTTAGGCAACGGTGAAACACAATGCACAATACCATAGAAAGACATCAGCTCCGGGTTACCTCAGCCCCCCTGCTATGCGTGCTGCTGCCCACAGCCAGCCCTCACATGCCCCGCAACTACTTCCTGGAGTGATAGAGCATGATGGAAAACCCGAGAGAAATAAAGACCTGGATTGTGCCACCAACAGGCTTTTGCCATATCACCTTCTCCTTTCCTGGCTCGTCTCCACTGGTGTTTCATTACAATAACAGGCCTTACAAGATCAGATAAGCACCGATGAAGGGGGAAACCTACCATGACAATCCAATTCCACAAACCTGTGCAATCTGCTGTATCTGTGGCCCCCAGTCTTCATATATACACTCGCTGGCGGTTATCAGCGGAGGAGGGATGGAACAGAGGTCTACCGCGTGTCCTATTATATACACACTGTTTACAAGTTAATCTGTCAAGTGCACGTGGAGCGCATGGGTATAAATGGAATACATGGTCGAATGACACATTTGATTTGTTCAAATCCACGATCAAGACGGATATAAAATAATCCCAACAGCCCCAGCAAAGCTATCATTCCAATTCAGTTCAATTTTTAATTCAATTCAATTTTAATTCAATTTAAAGATGCTTTATTGGCATGAGAAAACAAGTTTATATTGCCAAAGCAAGTGTCAAAATACAATACAATAAAAACAGTTGAAAAGTATACAGTTGGGGGTACAGCATTTTGTAAACAGCGTTATGTTATATTGCATTTTTTCTTCTGTTTTTTCCCAAATAGCAGCAATTATTTGCAGCCTCTTTGGGATAAACACTTTCCCCCAAGACTACAGACAAACCTAAAAGGATCCCTGGCTAATAAGACAAATATGAATTCAAACACTATACTTGTCTTCTATAACTAAAAGGATAAAAACACCTTCAATATTTTATTTCTTTCATAAATAGAGCAGCTTTCACTCAATGGGGACTGCTCCTGTCGCAAGCTGATGATGTCATTAGTGTACATGTGGCCCAGTCCGATGGAGTATATGGAATGCATATGCTAATGTAAATATTTAAAATATTGCTTTGATTCTTTGATAATTTAGAAAGTACACATGGACATATGGCACCACCAACCTGCGACAGAAACAGCCTCTACTGAGTAAATGATTTGCTATTCATGAAAGAATTGAAATATTTGTATTTGTTAATTTCAGTTATAGAGGCCAAGTATAATGTTTTAAGGCATGTTGGTCTTATTAGCTGTGGAATCCTTTTAAGGTCTGGTTAAATGTATCAGTGTGCTACATTTAAACAATTGCACTGCACTATAGTAACTGTCGTGCAAATATGAAATCCTTTTATTTGTGTGCTGCTTTTACCAAGTTGCCACAAATGTGGAAATAATGTTAATCAATATATCCGATGTGTGACTAACAAATGCCTGTATGACTAAAAAAAAAAAAATGAGTCAGCCTCATACTGTGATACTGTGGTCATTCATGCCGTGTCCTGTCTGCTACACTGTACTGTATGCATACTGTACAGGTCTGTTTTACAACTTGAGGAAAAACAAACACCACAGGAAGAAACAACAGGGGAAGAGGTGAGCAGAGAATGCGCAGGGAAGGAGGGCGGGGGCGGGCCGGAGAGAGGCAGGGCGGCAGGGCAGGGTGGCGAAGAGGACAAACACAGTGCTCACATGTCACAATGATCTGATTAGAGCCCTTTTCTACAGCCAAAGCAAATAATCCCCTTCCTTATTGCCTGAACTGCTGGAGGACTCCCTGACAACCCGGGGCGGTAAACACAAGCCATCTCCAAGGATGTGTTCATTGTGTGGCCAGAGGCCGGGTGCCGGGACAGCCGACGGACTGCCCGCGCTGGTCCGACCAAACGACCGACCGTCTGGGAGAAGTTTCGCTACATCTCGGAAACATCTTGGTTGGTTTCAAGCGAGACATGACACAAACACACGCCCTTTAATTCCCAGCCCCAGAGATTAGACGACGTCAAATGCTTCAAAGGGAATGAACACATTGTAACAGGATGCTGTCCGCACATTAGAATATTCCTATACGTGTAGAATTCTCATATTATTGAATTTAGGTTGTTATTGCGGGAGGAAGCCTGTCACTCTGTGACGCTGCGCTGTAAACATACGCTGTGACGCCGTTGCCTACCGCGGTGCTAGTGTGTTTGTTAAACATCAGAACCTGGCAGATTAAGACACACATTTCTTAAGTTTTCATCTGAAACACCCCCGCACAGTGCTAGCAGTATATTCCAGAGACATGCAATACATACACATCAAAGAGGGCTCCAGCCCCAGTCGCTTCTCGCCTCTACAAGGTGTTTTATTTGTTGCACGGTATTTGAACTCAGACTTGAAGGTTTTGGCATAACTTGGTGTAAGTCATTGAAGTTTCCTCGATAGATACAGAACTGTGGCTCAAGTAGTGTTGGGCAGTAACTAATTAAATATTACATATTACTGTAATCTTATTACCTTTTCCAGCAAAAGTAAAGTAAAGCTATTACTCTGCCAAAATATGCATCATTACTTATTACTTTTGATCTTGTTGTTGCATGTGAAAATAGCACAGATTTCCAAGCTATCAACAGATAACAACAGAGAAGGACTGTAGTTTGTATGTAGATCTTAATCCACCACAGCATTCTGCACACATGACGTACACTACAAGTTATCACAGTTGTCACTAAACAGATTGTGTTGTACATCTCTAGCTGTGTGGGTGGGAAAGTAATTTTACTCTCCGATATTACTCTCCTAAGTAATATTGCCCAACACTGGGCTCAAGTATTATAAACATTTTGGCCTCCAAATCCCTGTCATACGTTTTTTTCCTTCTTTCACATTCCATCACTCAGCACCTTCAGGAGCAACAGCGTGGGCGCTACTTTTGGTCAGAAAATCTGATATGCACGTGCCTTGCTGGTTAACCACTAGGATAATCCTGGATTTACTCTATTTTGGGAATGAACATTATGATGCTGTTTATCTTAAAACCTAAATACCTAAATACTTTTTTGTCACTTCAGATAGTAGTTACCCCACATAATTTAGCTGTGTCCGTGACACACACGCACGCATGCATGTGACTGTATTATCATCTTCCAGAGTAAAACATTGGAACAAGCAGACTCGTAACCCCCTGCCATTGTCCTATCGTTTTTGTCTGACTTCTTTTGTTTATTTTGGAGCTACAGTAGCAAAGATGACCTTATAGGTCTAAACGTGACGTCTATTAACCCAGAGATTTGTTTTTTCCTCCCTGTTTTTGACTCAGTCCCTGTTACTTTTAGTATTGCTGCAGCCGCGTGTGGGGTCCATGGGAACGCGCTGAACTTTCTCCCGACGCTGCAGTCGTCTCGCTGCTGCAATGTTATCACTTCCTCTCCCCTATGAAACTCCACCGTGCCCACATAAAAAAGCTGTCTGTGTTCACAGACAACTTTGAAAGCCCCATGCTTTTTCAGGTGTAAGAATGGCGCTTGTTGCAAAATGTCTGAAGGCATCACAGATGAAGTCATCCGCATGACAGTCGAGCATACCTGTCACATTACTATTGCCTTTATTCCTTCCGATAAAACCCCTTCAGAGCTGTGTTGTGACATCTCTTGCCCTTGACACCCCTCTCGTGCGAGCTCATTTGCTGCAATCCTCTGCTGTTTTCTGTTGGAACTCGGTAGGCAATATCTGTGCAAAGTATGTTACCGGTACTTGACTTGACACTACAAACAGTAGCCCACGTCATCATGTGTAATGTCCTAGTGGTTATGGTACGTTGTAATACTAGCCAGCACAGTAAAGGATCACTCTGTATTTTTTTAGGGCTGGGACTTTAACTGATTAGTTGAGATTAATTAATTACAGAAACAATAATGTGATTAACAAAATTAACTTATTTTAATCGCACATAGATTTTGCACCACAGAATCTTTTTCACTAGATGAATTTCAAGCATACAGATCGTACCGGTGCATGCAACAGGAGAAAAAGCCGGCCAGGGTAACCAACAAGGGCTGCCATTGATCCAAACTCCCACTGTTCCGTCCTCCCATTGGTCTGAAATTACTAGCACTATACCAGCCTGTTTTGACAAAAAAAATGCTTCTTAGTTCAAATATGGGTATACAATTAATTGAGATTAATTAATTACAACGTTTCAAATTAATTAGATCAATTTTCTTTTGCACCCCTAATTTTGAATCATACTAAGAAAAGACAAATAAAATACTAGAATTCCTCACAGTAGGTCAGTATGTTAATAATTTGACCTGCTTTTCAATCGCTTTAGTTTATCATTTACATATATATATATATATATATATATATATATATATATATATATATATATATATATATATATATATATATATATATATATATATATATATATATATATATAATGTACAGAGAGGCAACCTAAGGAGGGACTACTATTTTGCTGTCTATTTTGCCATGTGTAGGAATCCAGATACTAGCATAAGCATCACATATCTTAAAAGGACGTTCCCAATGAGTGGAATCCTTGACGTGACACTAAATTCACGTCATTATGTTTTGTATTATGTATCATATAAAGGATGATATCTTGCAACACGTTTGCACTGAACATAATGTTGAAATAATTTCAAACAAAGTCTCTTTCGATTTGTTACGTATCCACCAATACCAAAAATAACCCCCCTTTGTTCCGACGCAGCTTAAATGCATTAAAGTTCAATTGCACAATTGCCTGAAATTGTATAAGAGAAAACTTTCACGAGTTCCTCTGTTCCACAGAACCCCCTTTCAATAAATTGAAAACGGTCCCTTAATTGTAGCCTTTGTGCTAGCCTCCAAACGTTCGGATTAAAATGAACTTGGCACTGCACCAAGAGTTAAATTGCCGAAATAATTGCACTGGCCAAAAAAAAAACACTCTGACAAGTCACACAACTGGTGAAAGGTTTCCCAAGTGACTCCCCCTCCCCCCCACATCATTATAAAATGGGATTTTGTGATGGCACCATGAAGAATACGTGACATTCAGGTGGCTTGCCTCACAGGATTAGAGGGAGCCGGCACACGTCACAGCCTTTTGTCTTAAAGGTTAACACAACTTTGAGCTGAGTGACAGGAAGCAGCTTAACCACCTCACATCGTTGCTGACTCACTATACAGTGGCCTGACCAGGTGCAATCACGGAAAGCTGTGCCCATGATGTATCTATCCAACATATACAACTGACAGGGGCTGGACTGGGCCCTGGACAAACCAACAGACAATTACACAAGCGTTTGTTGCTCTCACAAGATCGATGCTGGCAGATTCAAGATATAAGAGGGTTTATTTGCCACTCACTGATACAGCTACAACACACGCCTGTCCAAAAAAAAAATAATAATAATAATAATAATTAGCGCCCCCTAGCAGCAAGCCACCCATAGTAGTCCCTCCTTAAGTTGGAGAGGAGTGAATAGGCTCCCAGAATCGGGCCAAATAAAAGTCGGACCAGCCGAAATGTTGCGACATTAAAGCGTCAGAAAACTGAGAGCTCGAGAGGATCATTTTGCGACTGCGACCGCTGTCGCGGCCATTAAAAAATGGTTGACCATTTCAGAACAGACGTGACCATGGTCACAGTCGCAAAATGATTTCGCTGGCTCTCCAAGAGGGCTGTTGCAGGCTGTTGAAAGAAGGACAAGCTTGAGTTTGAAATACATTGTTTTCAACGAGGGCGGCGCATATAAGAGCTATTTATGTGTGCAACATCTGTTTTAAAGTATTGGACGATGACAACTAAAGTCTCTGTGATGCCTATAGTTGTACTAGCATACGATCTAAAATAGTTAAGATCATCAAAGCTGGGTTGTTAGTGCTGTACTAAATGATCTAAAATAAAGGGATTTATGCACATTAAAGCTGGGCTGTATGCTATATCCTATTATTACAAAACAATCTGAAATAAAGATAAAGAAGTCTATGTAGTAGAGCCGCCATTGGATTGATCCCGTGAAGTGAAGAGAGTTTGTGACGGCCTAACTCTGTCTCTATACTCAGCCAGCCCGAGCCTTCCTGTTACCCTGGGAGTATGATGTACACCTTATGGTCAGTCCGACCCTGGACACTGACCCGGAGGTTCTCCAACAGGCCCAGCTTGAGAACGACTGTAGTAGCAACCTCATACACACGGATAAATGGACACATAACTGTGAGAAAACGCTGCTCTCGTGCCAGGCTTGTTTACACAGAGGATGCTGAGACCTCCATGGGCATACAATGGACACAGGTAGACAATACAGAGACATCCTATGTTCCCACAGGATAGGGGACACGGACAGACGGGTGCATTGGGCACTCTGACAAAGCCTTTGAAAGGCTGATGAATGAATGACTTTTTTATTAACAGAAATGGAGAAAAGTCAAGAACACGCTGCAACAACGGATAACAGCTTGGAGATTTACAGTAAAATTCAAGTACAACTAGAAAAAGTGCCTTTCCGAGGATAGGTCTCCACCAGATCAGGCTGTGGCCTGGCGTTATAGAGCTATGAAAAAAGGTGCCATTTTTCTTATGCCCTTGATGGCAATAGGATGATTTGTGGCATTTTGTTCAGACAATGTGTTTTGCAAAAAATCCACCTGTTGGTGGCGCTATAACAGGCCAATATTTCTCAGAGCATAGTAGTGCAGTGCGTTAAAGATTCTGCGTAAATTGCGCGCTGTGTTCACGATTTGATGGAGTAAACAGTATGGATGACACTGCAGAAGAAGCCTTGTTGCACACACACACACACACACACACACACACACGCACGCACGCACGCACAAGCACGCACACACACGCACACAACGCTTCCAGCTCTGTATATGATCTGCAACAGGAGATATAGTATATTTCTGCTATCTTCCCACTGGACTTTTCCTCCCCCTGACACACATAATGTCCCCCTCTCTCTCCTGCAGCACTGATTGACTTCCTCTTCCTCTCAGTTTCCCTCTAATGTCACCTACTCTGCTGGCGCCCACACACTGCTGTTATCAACAGCTTCTCATCCGGGTTCCAAAAAAAAAAGACATATGGGAAGTTCCCTGGGGGCAGGGGCGGATCTAGGCATGGGTATGGGGGGCAATGCCCCACTAAATGCCCAGGCTGCCCCACCAAACACGATGGACTGCAAAACAATCGAGAGTGCTTAACCAACTGTATTTAAAATGATTTGAAACACTACTACTGCGACTAACTAACTACAGCTGTATCACCACTAAACCAACAGCATTTCATCATTGAAAACAGAAAACTCTCAGAGTCAGACTTTAGCTTTATGCATGCTGCGTGTCTGTTGCAACTTCAACAACTAATGTTATTATTGATGCTTTACTGGCCTAATAAAAGTCTTTAAACCAAAAAGCTAAAATAACCATCAAAATAACCATACCAACCATTCGCTTGCCCCCCCCAATTGGGAAATGTTACATCCGCCCCTGGGGGGGGGGGGGGGGGGGGGGGGGGGTTCTTCTGCAATGGAAAAGGAATCTCTCTCTCTCTCTCTCTCTCTCTCTCTCTCTCTCTCACTCTCGCTCTGTCTCTCTCAACACCACACACACCTACATTGTTTTTTATATGCATAAAAGCAGTGATGTATTGCTCGATAAGAGGGGCCGCGACAGCGCCCCGGGGGTAGATTACACAGCAGGTATTCGAAGATAATACCACTCAACCTACTCGGGGAGGGGGGGGGGGGGGGGGGGGGGGGGGGTTGTGCACATGGGGTGGGGGGTGTGTGTGGTGGGGGGGGGGGGGGGTTGCACACCCCTCAGGAACTAGAGATAATTATCAGCATCACGTCTACTGCAGCACCCACATAAGCTAAAGCAATGCAGATAAGAAAATAACAATAAAATGAACACTTGTTTGGCATATGGTAATTCCCATTACCAGTGTTGTCAAGTAACTAAAGTAATATATTACTTAATACGTAATATTATTATTTTACATTTGGAGTAACTATGGCCCGAGCACTGCAAAGCCAGTGCGAAGCCCTATTGAAATTGCCATGATTGTTTCTTTAATATTCCCCCGAATAAATGGTGTTTTTGAGCCTCATGACCTACTCGAAAACTTGCAAAACTTGGCACGCATGTTACTAGTGCGTAAAATTACGACGTATTCTAATATTCTCAAAAGGGGCGTGGTCTAATGATGTAATAGCCCCCTAGAAACTTCGTGCCTCAAGCCCAACACATGGTTTGACGTACATGAACAAAAATCGGTATATACAGTACCTCTATCATGTCCCAACTTTTTTTGTTTTTGCATGTCCAAAACAAAACATGAAGTCATGTAGGTTTGTTCATAACAAAACTCGAGTTTTCGGAAAACAGCATGACTGTGCCGAAGCGAATCTGTTGGATGGCAAAAACTTCACCGTCAAACAGGAAGTGGTGGTACTATAGCAGCTGATTGGTCGATACTATTTCCTGCTATAACTTTTCAAATGGTATGTCATACAGACACAAGGGTGGCATGATTGGAATTGTTTTTGACAACACTGACTGATCGGGTTGTTACATGTGGATTTTGTGTGGTTAAGGTCAGGGTAATGATCTGACAATGACATCACGTAACCTCAAACTCCCTATAGGTTCCAGATTGATCCAAAGTGCAGAAGACGCTTATCCCACTTCCACATCCCATCCCATCCACCCTGGTGGTGCATCATGCTTATTTATCATAAAGACTTAAGATGATGAACAGTGAAGTGGACAGGAAGGCTCCTTCTCTGAGCCGTGCAGTAGACATGGCTCAGCCGTGACACCACACACTGAACCGCAGTTTCAGATACACAGTATGCAGTTGGATTTTTATTCCATTGGTATAATACTCATTAATCTGCAAAGATGATGACTTACTTATGTAAAAAAAAAAAAAAAAAAAAAAAACAGAAAAAGAAGAGGGTAGGAGAGGGGGTTCTTTTTTGGGCTGGAGCTACTGAAGCTGGAGATGGAATGAAAATCCTGCAAGGATTCCTTCTAATCCCCAACTTCCCTGTAAAAACATTCCTCTTCCTCTTCTCCCCGGGTGAGATCCCCAGACGGGTTTGCATGCAGAGGAGCTGCTGAGGGTGGGCTATATGCTAGCACACAGCTGGGGTCACCGCTGGGATCAGATCGGAGGAGCTGTCAGGTGCAGTGTATAGGCCTGGGGAGACCGGGGGGGAACCGTTGCGTAACCAGACATCCACCTGCCAGTGTTGTTACAAAGTGAAGTTTACTGTGGAGTGCGGACTATTCACTGTATTCAGACCGTGGCCATCTTGCCCAGGGCCGGATCTAGGCATGGACATGGTGATAACAATAATAACAACTGATGTTACTATTGACGCTTACTCGCCTAGTACCAGTCCTGTACAAAATATTAATATTGTGGGTCATAGAACTAAAGAAAACATATAAAATAGAAGATAGATGTATGTGCTATAGATATGACTATGCTAAAATGCATAGTCTATTCAGTGTGGGGTTTGTGGTGAACCGCCACCGGGGGTGAACCCCCCCCGGTTACATCTGGGCCTGTTCTCACCATCAGATTTCGGAAGTGCTTGTTTTCATTATAGCAACGTCCCTGCTGCCTAATGCATTACGTGCAAAAACAGAAAAAAAAAAACAGAAGGTGCGCATGGGATGTTGAATGATATACTGTATAATAACGAGTACTTCCAAACTGCAAAGCTATAGAAAAAGAATCGCCAGCAAGGACAGAAAGTAGCTTATTATAACATGTCCGCAGTGGATTTATGAAACAAAAACTGTGTGTGTGTGTGTGTGTGTGTGTGTGTGTGTGTGTGTGCGCGCGCGCGCGCGCGCGCGCGCATGCGTTTGTGCATGCGAGCATAGAGGTAAATGTCTAACTATGTCAGCATGTTTGTTTGGCCACACAAAGGCAACATTTAAGAAAAAACGTACCCCCCCTCCACCCCACCCAGCAGATAGTGTTTTTTGTGGAATTACATTTAAATCTGCTGGTTTTACTGGCCCATGAACCGTAAGTAGTCTTTCCTCTGTCCTCTGGCTCGTTTCTGATGGTTCCGTTTAAGCTCAAGCTTAAATGCTTGAGGTTACTCGCTCTTCCGTGTTCCCAAGGCAATTGACTGTGTCCTGAAACGCGTGTTCATAAAGCAAACTATTACAATTTGTTCTGCCAAAACATGTTCCGCCACAGGCCAAAGACAACCAAATTAGGGCCGTGTACTTTCTAGCCATGTCATTTACCAAATTGGAGAAACCAATATTGTCAGGTACCGCAGACACATTAATGCATGTTATATGGCCGCCAAATGCAAATGTTCATTTATTTTTCACGGATAAAATTAGAACTCCCTGTAATCGGTACAGGCCCTATGTGTATAAAAATACATTTATTTCTGTGGGGCGCCACTCATGACGACCTTTTCTGCATGTCTCTCCAGTTCTCTCTCCCCTCTTTCCTGTCACTTGAAACATTGTTAAAAAAAATGTTAAAATGATAATCTACCTTCCTTAAATTAACTACTGTATACGTTTTGCACTGACAGATACAACATATACATGTAAGTCTGATAGATAAGAGTTCACTGGGAATGTATCCCTTCATATTTCCAATAAAGTCTGTACTGGTCGCAAGACAACAGAACCGCAGAAAGTTCCCGGCGAACGCGTTTTATTCACGGACATAAATTGGCATGCGAGTGTATGGAAAGGGAACTCTCTGGTAGCCTGAGGGCTCTTACTGCGGGTTTTTTTCCTTTGAATGTTTTTCCTTACTTTTCTCGCTTATATCAGTAGCTTGCAGAGGTCTTAAGTCTGGCTATCCCCATGTGCGCTTGCAAACGTCTGAGATTTTTTTAAGTCTCCCAGCTAGTCTGCAGCCCCACACACGCTCGTGTTTATTGCTGTCCTCTAAATGAAACGCGCTTCCAAAAATAATTCTGCAAAATGATCCGCCTCTGTGTCAAGACAGTGTGTCTGGCCAGAAGTAATTCACTAAACTTTAAGTGGCCTGATTGTAAAAATTAGCTGACAAATTGCAATGCCTAGTATTTCCCCCTCCCTTATCCACTTAAACCCTATACACTTTGTTGACTGGAGTCCTGCAAGGGTATACACTAGTTCCTCTCCCTGTTTTTAAGCTCATCGTGTTACAATGCAAAGGGGGTTCATGTCGCTAGTAAAGCGAAGCAGGAAGATTAGTGTTAATACTGACGTCTCACAATTAATAACATCCAGATGCATGTACAGCAGCAATTGGACTCTCTCACACACACGCACGCACGCGCATACACACAGGACAGCAGGGGCCTGAATCTTCACTTTCCGACAGCAGACTTCAAGCACATAAGGTCAATAAAATCTAATTACCCTGAACCGAGTCTTGTAACACCACGGTGCACTTTAACTTGTCTAAATAAACTCACACGTTATTCACATTAGCATACATTAATCCTGCTCTTTGGTAGACACCACAGAGAGCAACGATCTCCGTCTATGACATCATAATAATGCACGTTATTCCGAGTCTCCCTGCTCATTGTTTTGCCAAGTTATTTCTGCTCTTGTCATTTTAAGCCTGTACGCGTATCTGCAGTGACAGAAGTAATTATTTTGTCAATGTTGGACAGCAATACAAGTTCATGAATGCAGACTTGAAATAACAATTTGCCATTCCTTTTTATTGAACTAATTGACCGCTCTTAAATTCAATAATTGTTAGAAAAGAAAAATGAATCTAAATCTAAAGGCGCACATTACTGTAACTGGGCCATTTGTCAACGTTTAGGTCCCTTGCCCTAGATTTTCTAGAGCCACGGGTGACCATGACTCAGGGAACAGAGTATTATGTTGCTCTGTTCATTTGTGCCCGACACAACATACTTTTTATTGAGCTGATTATACTCAAGAACATTGTCCTGGTCTTGGCTGCTATGACAACTGAATTTCCCCCGCAGGATCAATAGAGGTCTATCTGTCAGAGCAGCAGTATCCAACAATAGCAGAATAAAGACCGTGTGTTAAATATATAGGTTTAACCGCCTATAGTAAGTAATTACTAAGTAATTAAGCAAGTATGTCATCTATCTATTCATCGATCTATCCATCTACAGTATCCATCTATCCATCCAGCTATTTTATGTTTTGTTGTAAATGAATGCCCACTATACAGTACTTCATTGTATAAGAGTTTTGCATATGACTACTGAAAAATGCAGATCCACAAGCTCAAGTCACATCATGTGTTACAATGGGATGCATTTGAGCTTGTACTACATTGTACTTTGTTTTCTTAAAAAATAAACAATAAAAAGGGAGGCCAAACACATATACATACTGTACATAATGAGCAGCAAAGTGTTTTCCTATATAATGGGACAGGATGCTCGAGCTGTGCTGCTATGGCTGGACCTGCTTTACCCAGCTGCTGCTCTGGCACCAAGCAGGCCCAGAAGAAATTGGCCATCGCAGCGCTGTCGCTAGGCAGCAGCTTGAAGTAAAACGGTCTCATGCAGACCCAAGCTTTGTTTCATTAACAGAGAGAAGCTTGGAGACGGGCCCTGTTGTACTACACTGCTGTTGTGTCTGGAGCTTCAAGGTTAACAAAAAAAAGTAGGATGTTAATTGGAGCGGTGATTCTCAACCTGTGGGCCAGGGACCACTGGTGTAAGGGGAAAGCAGCTTTAAATAGGAGCTTGAAGTATATAAGTTAGTTTGTGATCCACTAAATTATTACCTGATTTATGAGGTAAAATAAACATCTTAAAAAATGTACTTTGACACTTGACGCTAACCAGCGCTGACTCATTCTGCTCCTTTATGTCTGAAAATATAAGATGATTTGTTCGATTTTTCAGACATCATTGCATGTTTGAAACTTCAACATCAGACAAAAGAAAGTGGGCCTTATTCAAATTGGGCTGAGTGTCCAAAAAGTCAAGCTCTTGGGCCTACTTAATCTACCTTTCTCATTTGGCGATAACAAAAAGAACATGCAGATATATAGTGCTAGTTTTTGTGCATTCATTTCTGAAGACCCAATGAATGGACTGGTTCTCGCTCTATAAGAGCATCGTCACTGAATCTCACAGCTGATGTGGAGAATAAGATAGAAGGGCTATTAAAGCTCTCGAGGGAAAATAACGCATGTAAAGACTGCAGCACCGAGGGAGTTGATGGCATTTTTTTCCTGTGGATAGGAAAATGGAGCGCCCCCCTCCTCCTCCTCCGCCACTGGTGGGAAGAATGCCTGTCAGCGCGCCACAGCCAGGTCACATTAACTACCAGTTTTCCCACAATCTGGCCTTTATTAGCACTGCTAATAGGAACCCGAGAAGCAGGTAGATCTGGACTGCCCCACAGGGAGAACGCTGCACACTGCCTTAATTCATACGGAAAGAAGGGGGCCTAAAAATATCTCCTCGTACAACACGCCAGTTTCAGCTTCTTGGCTATCGCAGAGGATATTTCTTTATTTCGTTTACCTTGGGCACACTTTGAAAGAAATGTCCGAAGGCAGGTGATAGTGCAAAGAACCTTGAGCTCGTTGTGTCATGCAATGCTTTCTAATTTAGTTTTAGCACGTTTTCATTCCGATTTGGGCCGATGCAGAGCAAGACAGGCTGTGGGGGCTACGGTGATTCAGCCATTCAGCTTTGATGCAGCATGAGTACAACAGTTGAGAGATTTAACATGGCCCGAGTCCAGTGATGTTTGGCAAAAGGCCTCCGTGACTCAACAGGTTCACAGAGCAGTGACTGACAAGCCCTTCTAACACCAGAGGAAAGCACCATTCACCACGTTGTCCTCCACCACTTCCACCTTGCTTTAAGAGGGGATTGTCATATTGACTCACAAAGGAACAAGCAGGAGGATATTTCCCACTTGCAAATTACTCATCATCGCTCTGTTGGAAGTCATGTTTGGCCAACATAAATCACTGTTAAGCTTGTGACTATATCCTTCCCTGTCTCAATACAGTACCGTTGAAGCGCTTTGGCCGTGACAGCGCTGTTTTTTCCCCTCCTGTTATAGTTACTGTTTTCTTTTTAAATCCTCTCAAATGATTAGTCATTCCAAATCCACATAATGCCTGCGCTGAGGTAGTTTAAAGAGTGCAATGTTTTTCCTTCCAGCGCTCATTGTTTCGGCGAAAGCATTCCGTTTCTCCATTCTCTGACATTTGCTACCGTACCTGTACACCCACAAGGAAAACAACATGGCGTGAGACAACAGTGTTTGTCTATCTTTGCACTATAGAGCTGAGCAGTCCCACCCCTTCCATGACGTGTGCCTGCGGCCCAGAAGTAATTTCCCCATGCATATTCCTCATAGACCTTTCAAAAATGATTTCTATAAAGACAATTATGCCGTGGACGCAGCCAAGTTATAAAAAAAACGGCAGTGTTGACACTATTCTTTTTTTTTTCTTCTTACAAATTATTGGATGGTCCTAAAACATCGTTCGAGTTGTCATTATTTGACACCATATGCGTTATCTTTGTCTGCAGCATAACCGTCTCTACATAAATCATTTTGGAAAGGAGGAAATGAGGAAAATGAATGGGAAATTAATTTCTGGGGCACGGGTGAGGTCATGAAAGGGGCAGGACTGCACAGCTCTATGTATTTCATTGAATAGACATAGCATGAAGGGTCAATCTTGTGTTGTTACACAGAACTAATTCATTCCATAGAAAATTCCATTGTGCCTATATGAAGAAGAGAACATGTGCTATCTATTAAGTTTTCAGTGTTGACTAAACAAGGGTCTAATGTCATCTGCCTGAAGATAGTATTTCCAAAAACCGAGTCATTGGCAGCAACTGGCTGCATATCCTGGTATTCTACTGGATTCCATGAACCCAGAAATGTTGATTAATGTAAACTTTTATGATAGAAATGTTATCTATATTCCTAATGGATGAGATTAAGGCATGGTTGCTAATAGTCGCACTTGGAGCAATTTAAGTTATTTACAGACATAAAGCAAAAATAACCTAAACATCACCATTGTTTAAATAACTGAAACTAGGGTGTTTTCATAACTCTGGGTGTTCTCATAAATCCATTCCAAGCATTATTTTTGCACAAAAACACTCCTTGTGCTAAAGGAAAAAAAGCAGCTATGTGCCCAAATGGGCCGACATTTGTGATGATGTCTAAAGGCTGCATTCCTAATTCCTAATAATAACGCTGTAACGGGGAGGCAGGAGAGAGCCACAGGATGCTATAGTAGCCCTTGAAGGGCACCAAATACGAGCAAGTGAGGATTGAACTGCTTTGCTTTCTAAACACGCATGGGAACCTGCTTAACTTCACTTGAAGTTGAAGTGTTAAAGGGAGGGGCTCTTCGGTTCAAAACAAGCGAGCAGGCCGTTTGAACAGTTTATGTTGACCTTTCGATATCCTATCAGAAGCACAAGCCAGACTTTCAGGAGGTTGTATAAATATGCGTGTGAACGGGGAGTACGTACGTAGAGGAAGAAACACGGGGGAAAAACAATGCGACAACAGCAAGAGCGGGGAAATGAAGTCAAGTTAACAGGAAGTTTGGCTGCTTCCTGTGCGAGATGGGGGTGATTAGTGTTGACGATGTTGTGCGTTGGGACAGGTCCAGGTGTTCACAGAGCTTCATTTGTTTTATTCACTTTTCGCACTATACTTTGACCTATCGAACTACTTGGCAAACATGGGATACTCACTGTTGTTTTTCATTCATTGGACCTTTGCCTACTAGCTTTGGTACGGTAGCTATTTACTTTGCTAGTAGCGACAGGTATCGATAGCGACTTGGTTAGATAGACCTTTTACGTGAAACCATCCATGGTACCTCCGCTTTGACTTGACACTATCAAACACATGTACAGTATGCATGTACAGAATACTAATTTTAAGGCCTGGGCATCTGGCATAGCGGTCTGGGCACCTTATTGGATGGTAATCCAGACTGGTTGCTGCGGGTTTGACTCCCAAACTCAACATTGTGTCAGCCCATCATCTCTCTCTCCCATTTCCTACCAGTTCCTATACTGTTGAACCATATACCTATAATCAATCTATAAATATGCCATGTGCAATGATGTACCGACAAAGAGTTGGCTGAATCTGATCAGCAGTTATAGATTAAGCAGATCTTTCTATCTTTTCATGATCTTGTTAATGATCTCCACCAGCCCAGAGTGGCTAAAGGCGAGGATGTTAGAAACCCTCACACTGTCAGTTTTTCTGTTCCGTATGTCAGGCCGTTGCATGCAGAATCTCAGCTGACGAATGAACCTCTTATACCGTCTCCTGGATTCCTTGGATCATGATGCAACAGCACACATGAAAGAGGATGAAATCTTAAACATACCAGTAGGACACCTGAAGCATGGACACATCTGTCGAGGGGACAGCAGCCTGCTGGACGAGCGCTGGCGCGTTGGCATTTGACGACCTAAAAACACATTCCAAACACACAAACCTTAGTGGGCACCTTTCCAACATAACAGTGATCAGCATACATTCAATAGTTACGTATAGTCATTACTCAGAAAATAAAGCATGGCACAACTTAGCGGTTAACAGTGTACATACGTAGGAGGGGAATATACTGTATCTAACAAAACACAATGAATAAACCGACAAAACCACGTCAGAAACGAACAAAAACAACATCTGGGGACGGTCAAGCAGCAGCGCTTGCTGCACCTGGAAGTTAAAACGAGAGTCATTGTTTTTGGTGTGATTATCATCATGGTTAGATATATGAACAGCATTTTGTGCTAACCTCACCCTATAGCACAGCTTCCACTTCAGTGGAAAGTCTGGTCTATGTTTCTAAATCGCATGTGAGATCCGGGCTCAACCTATGCTTTGTAACATCTATAGGCTTCTATTTGTTTTCTGCATTATTTTTGCAAAAAGCCACCTGTTGGTGGCGCTATAACAGGCCAATGTGAAAATCGCATGTGTCTTTCATTCAGTGTGCATGCAATGTTTCATGCAGATCCAGTTTCATGCAGTTCTTTTTATGGAATGACCCCACTGTCTGTGCAACGTTTAAATGCAAGTCCACAATAAAAATATGTGAGTATAACTGTAATACAATGAAAGCTTTGATTAACATTTAATTCATTTATGTATATGGTTTCATAAGTATTTTCCCATGCTGTGTTCTGTCCTTACCCTTACCCACGTACAAATTGCCCATGACTAACCGATCATCTTTATTATCATCAATGATGAAGAGTGTATTTTCCAGAGAACACCCATATAGTTTATGAGAAACACTAAAGTATATAAACGAAGTCTTGTGACTTACCCAAATAAACAAGAAGGTTAAATTAAAAACCTCAGGTACATTGTGATTATGGGTACAGAAAATTAATCCCAGACCGCTGCTCCCCCTACAAGTAGAGAGTTTCACCGGAGGAAACTTTAGCTCTGCCTAACGCATTGGATTCCATTCCACATCCAAGATGTGGCACTTGTTTCAACACAACCAATCACACTATCGCAAAGGCTCACTCACAAGCACCACTACACCTACAGTATAATTATGCATTGCTACACGCGCTGTTGGTAAGCTACTGCTTTGGTGGAAGATGCGACAGACATACATGCTGCAGGCTGCTATAGTACACATATCTAAAACACGTAGTGGTCACATGTGGTGTGAGACACATTACCATTGTTGTATACTGTACATATACTGTACATACACATTATACAGTAGATTAAATTGTTGATATTTTCATCTCACCCTGAACAGCATTTTGGTCAATTTTGATTGTTTTAAAAGTGGTCTATAAACAAAGTTTTGATTTGATTCGTTTTGATTTGATTTGATAAGATTTGGATAAGATATGCCTTGATTTGATTACCCGGAAGACATTTGTTTTGAGGCAGAGTATTAACAAGTCATCTCCTGGATAAGTGCACCGGTGATATGGTTTCTGATCTCTGCACATGGAAAGCATCCCAGGCAGCGAAGAGCGTTGTCATTACAGCATCACCCTGTCCTCATAGTCCGCATATAGTGTACTCCCCAACTTTTCTGGCAACGACGACAAAGCGCCATTTTACAAGTCTTCCACGCCCTGACGGACCATTCACCGGAAAGGCCATGCCATTAAGTGCGGCAAGAGCTGTGGGAAGGATGGAGCGAGAGCTGGAGTTCTAAAGCATGTGCTCGTAGATCTGTAGAGCTGTCTTCTAAGCCTACACATCTGGCAAACTATCTGAACTACCACTGGCTAGTAGAAATGGAGTGAAGGAAGGTCGGATTCAATGCCAACTTGAAAACCATAGTAATGGCATTCAGAGCCACTGCTACCGCCAGCAGGACTGTGTTTGAGGTCATGTAAAAGCATAAAAGTATGCGGCTGTCTCTGACATTTATAACAAACCAAATCTTCTACAAATTGGGTGAGGATAGAACAAGTTATGATTATTTAAAAAGTACAGGCCTCGTGGACACAATGTTATGATTGAGCAAGCTGCACCTCGGTAAGATAGCCGCCACGTAGTGGCGTCGCTATACTATAACTAGAACTCTCAGTTGTTAAAGTTGCCCACCCCGGATCTGCGATATATTCATGCTCAAGAAACGTCATCAATGTCAATAACTTTGGGAGGACCACATCAGAGGCATGGAGCTCTATGGGGGCCTCTCGAGGCTCATGAAGAAAGCAGATAAGGATGGGTCTGGCTGGGCATCGTGTCAGGCACCAGGAGCTGATGGTCAGTCCTGCTATAGGAGAGAATGGGGATGCACCACCTATGAGAACACACCCGTACCAACAAAACGGATGGAGGAGAAGTGGGAGAGGGCACATGTACATCTCCTAGGACACGTGCCACAGGTGCAGTGTTGCTATCCAATCCGCGGTACAGGGGACGACATGGGGGCCACATCAGGGGGCGTGGGGGCCGCAGGCACACAGTTGCTCAAATTTACACCAATGCAATGAATGAGTTGCTTGGTAGAATAACCTAATAAGCTCGAGCTCCTGACAGTTTCTGACCCCTCAGGAGGCCTGCTGGGGAATGGGATTAGGCAAGATCTCAAGATCATTTGTTGAACCAGCTTTCAGCTGCTTAAAATTAAAAATATGCATTTTTCCATTGAAAATAAGAAAACTTTATTGCTTGCTACATGTCTGGCCAACACATTTCCAGATCAAACAAGCCTTCATCAGGGTAGTATAGTTCTATATGTGCTTCTGGAACACGAAACCTGGAATGCCTGACAAACAAAACAATAGTGGCCTGTAGAGTTTACGAAATGTACATTAAAAAGGATGGGGATGAAAGCAAGAATGCGGCAGTTACTCTAACCACTTTCACCTCAAAGGGCCGAGGACAATGATGAAGACATGGAAAGTTGGGGCAGAACATGGCAAATTATGTGAATCAGCTCACACACATTTGGCACAATGGCGTGCTTTATGACTTCTCACAGGTGGCCCCCTTTAAAGTTTACAAACATCCTCTATAAAGCTGGCAAGTGACTTAGCACTGACTCATCTTCACCAGAAAAGGCCTTTATGCACCTGCATGCACAACTACCACACACACACACACACACACACACACACGCACGCACACACGCACGCACGCACGCACAATGACATGCAAATTCATTCTAAAAAATACACATTAATAGAGGTACAGGAATAATGATAGGAGTGCATGCATTTGTGTTTGCAAACTAAGACAAAGGCAAACCTACAGTACATGGAGGTTTAACAAAAGCTTGATGCGAAGTTCAACATTCTGGTACCATACCATTTATCAGAGTACAAAGGTCCATTACACGTTACTTGAATGTGTATGGTGCCCGGTGTCATATCCCCATACAACAATTACGTTGTAGGATTTCTGATTTCATGATGCCTTTCATGTTTTCATGTATCTGTGATGTGTCCCGATTCTGAAATAATAAAGCCTGTCTCCTCCACAGAGTACTGTATTAACTGTACGTAAACAAATATCCAGGCCAGGCCAGTTTGCATCATGTTGAGCACATGACCCTTAATAACAACCTAAAAAGACTAAAAGGCTTAATTGATCATATGCTGTTGTAGAATACTGTGCTGTAGTCACTAAATGCAGTGTGACAGTATTATTTGCATGTGCACTAGTCTTGAACAAGTATAGCGGATAAGTAGTTGCTAAATAAGATGTATTCTATTTTCACATATTTCTTGCAATTTACGTTTTGTGCAAGGTAGTTTATGCTGTATAAAATACAGTGTGTGGAGTAGAAGAGTAAGGTACAATTTATGTCATATTGATTTTATGCAGCTTAGGCGAAACCTTTGAAAAATAATCTGCATCATTGTTCTGGGCTCATGAATAGCCTAATGTAAAGAGCACATGAATTAAGTGATAATGGTGTGAGGGGTGAAATAGAACATGAATGCCCCATGCGCCCTTCAACCACAATCAGGGAACACTGTGGCTTCAACTTCCCTGCTGATTTTACTGTAAGGTAAGGTAAGGTAAATACTGTCCCTGAGGAGCAAATAACAACATAAACATATTATATGGACATAATAACAGTACCGTTTTCCACAGGATTGGTGTTAGCCCTTTGCAAGAGAGAGGGGGGGGGGGGGGTTCTCTGTGCAGCGCATGCAAACAGCGAGCGGAAAAGGTATGTCAATGAAAACAAAATGAGTGATATTTCTCCACCCCCAAAACAGCCTGGTTATCACCGCAGACACGACACTGCCTCCCAGGACCTGAGCTGTTTACAAGCTCATGAATTTCTTAATGGAAAATATTTGCCCCCAACATAGTCACCGCCAGTGCCAGGGTCTGTTTCTGCGAGCACGCCCTCTCCTTTTCCACATAAAAACCACTGTCTCAAAAATTGTGCAGTTCTCAATTAGACATCCTCCGAGCTATCATTTCTTTCTACTAAATCACCCTGCTATGGGCAGTGCAGTGGTGAAATGATGGAGGGTTAGAGGAAACCAGCAAAAATATTCCAGCAGTACCGTTTTTGCAATGCCATTAAGATGTCAAAAGCCAAGGCTACATTAATTCTAATCAAGTCAATGCATGTATTGTTCAAATTAAAACGACAACTGTTTGTGTCTTACTTTATGACCATATACTGTTTTTAACAGCGGTGTTATTTCAATTCAAGTAAAGTGGCCTCGGCATTCAAGAGGGCTATTCACTTGTGCAATAAGAACATTTTTGTGGGATCGAAAGACTGAAGTGCACATTTCTTGCCCCTTCACTCAATGAATTCAACAGAGATGCAACCACGAAAGAGAAGGCCAAGCTAAAACAACTCTACCGCAAATTTGCCCGGGCTGCATGATGAAAGGCTTACATGTTATTTGAATTAAACACTTTCACATACATTTAAACAATTTCGCTTTTAGCTCGATACAATGGTGTGCTTTGTATTCAATTCAGACAAAAGTCCCAACAAAATGAGAGAGAGAGAGAGAGAGAGAGAGAGAGAGAGAGAGAGAGAGAGAGTGTGTGCGTGTGCGCATGTGTGCGCGTGTGTAATGTCCTTCATAGAGAGAGTTGCAATAGGTAGGGTACAACAGAAACAATTACATCTAGCAAATGGGGATCCCTGTGGTTTCACACGGGATAAAATGCTTACAAAGGGTAATGAGAGGGCTATGGTAAGTTGAGGACCACTGAGGACGTTTGTTGTCGACAGTGTGACTTACACAAAGCCGTTCTCAAGTTCTGCTTTTCATGTAAGCAAAAGCCTGGTTATCTGTCATGGTGGACAGAAATGCAAACACAGTGGCTATAACAAATACCAGGACAGAGCCCCATGCATGCATGGATAATGCCGCTGTAGTCGAATCGAAACTATAGATACAGTAATTAGCTGAGGCTTTGCATGCAGTAAAAAATCACTTAAAGAGAACAGTACAGCTTGACCCCACAGCTAACCTGATGATCTTTAACAACTTTGGGGCATGGAGAGATTTAGACAACAATGCCACAAGAGAGAGAGAGAGAGAGTGTGAGTGTGAGTGTGTGTGCGTGTGCGTGTGCGTGTGCGTGTGCGTGTGCGTGCGTATGCACGTGCGAGAGTGTGAGTATGTGCGCGTTTCCAGTTGTGGTCACTAGCCAGAGCCTTCCCAGATCTACGATCAAGGCAGTTTTATGGAACACTGACTCAACTCAGAGCAAACCGCCCGCACCTGAACTTTACGGTGGGCGATTAATGGATCATACGCTTCCCCCGGCACTTTCAAGAGCTCTCCAAGAGGCCAGGCAGAAGAAATTTAAAACGTCAGAGGGTATTGAATGTATCACTATGCCGATAATATCTCCTGTTTTCCTTAGTTTGCCCCATGCTGTCCCTGCGAGTGTGTTCTGTGTGGTGTAATCAATTAAAATTGTCATATAAACTCACAAGATAATGTACAATGCTAAAAAAGAAAATTGGGACATTTGCGTCATTTTTCAGATCAGGAGCGAAAAAAACATGCCCAGGAGATCTGATAGAAATATTTCATATTTCTGAAGTTTATTGTGAATGTTTTCACATATGTCATACCATTGGTTTGGAACTGGGTCGCGCTACCACCTTGTAGATCTGCTATTTTAGATCTATAGTATAAATATGACCGGATATTGTTTGTTCGTAATATATATAGTGTTTCCTTTTTTTCCAGAAATAATATACTATACTATAGTATTTTCACAAGCGTGGTGGAACTGCGTTTGAGTGTTTATTTTTAATAGTAGACTGAGTTGGGGTCAAGTTGCTTTGGAGTTACATTGAACGGGTTAACTTGATTATTCCTTGTAAGGTTAACTCATTGGTTCTTTCAGTGTAGAGTGAATACGGAAACGATGCACACTCTATCTGTTTCACTTCATTATTCAATCTGAAAGCCCTCTCAACGCCTGCTTTTTATGGGTTGGCCGTTGTCAAAGCAGCAGTCTTCTGCGATTGGTTCATACCAGCCAATCATACAACATTTAGTTGTAAAGCATACAACATTTAGTGTACTGTAGGAAGAGAGTAGTGACGTTTTTTTTTTTATCTCGAACCTCATGGTGGCTGGAGCTCTGCAAGTTCCAAACATAGGCCTACATAGCTAATCACTGCACAGCTTATTCTCTTATTCTCTTAACTAAAGCGATTTATACTGTATAACGAATAATTATTCACTAGAGTGGTGAGAGGTCTATAATGCGTTAAAATGTCCTAAGTGCCATTATTTGGCCAATTAAACTGTGAACGTGCGATCTGCTGTCAATGGAGCTGGATGGCCAGAGTGGTTTGTTTGGAACTTCCTTACTAAGCGGTCGTTTGCGCTTTCCAGCCAATAGCCATTGTCAGGTGTGCTTTTCAGCCAATATCCGTCTCTTTTCAGCCACAACACTGGAGTCAACAGGGAGTGTCGCTACTCTCTCCTATTCCAAATACTTTAACGATGTTGTTGTCATTCATGTGGCTAATGTGCTAGCTCGGTTGCTGACCAAACAAACACAGCCGACGAGTGTTACTGGCATGTGAGCAAAAGCAGTAAAATATGTTGGATGACAATGTTTATAAAACCCGGCGCTTCTTTAAAGAAACTATTTATCAGAGGTCGGTTTAATAACCAGATTGATAGGGCTGCAATTCATCGCAGTGATTGTTGTTTGATGCCATTACGTGACAGCCCAGATAGCAAAATGCATTGATTCAACCAAAATTCAACGTTGAATCAATGCATTTTGCATTGATTCAACCAAAATTCAACGTTGAATCAATTCATTTTGCTATCTGGGAGGGCTGATGGCCAATCAGCTGCACTAATCGGATGTTCAACCGCTACTGACGACACCCGAGGGAGTGTCACCAGACTGTGAATCGCAGGAGGGGGGAAAAACAAAGTGGTATTTTTTAAGTTGGTGATTCAGGGCTGGGGCCAGGCAAGGTGCAAGTCATATTTTGACAACACTGCAAATGACACATCATTGTCAACTTTGGAAAATGCTGTCCAGCTTCCGTCATGGCTGTCAAAGACATTCAATTATAACTGCAGTATAGAGAGCTGAGTGATGACGGGGAAATAACTATTATCAGCCTGCCCATCCTGAATGTATCCACTCTTTTTGTGTCACCTCTTAATTTATTGCCCTTATCTCCTTTCTGTACCGCAAATCACTTCTAATATCCGTCCTCCTGGGCAACAAAAGCAGGGAGGCTCTGACCCAGCCCTCTCTTGTTTGCATTTCCTGCCGTGTGCACTAGCCACTGATGGATCAATGGAAAATGCATGGCAACATGCACCGAGCTTTGCTGGCTGTATGGCGATGCTACACACAGGGCTATATTTGGAATGGCCAAATATAAGTGAATGGCCTTTCTGTCACTACTAGAGCTTGACAATGAATACAACCAGAGGGAAAACGCCCCATGCCGCTATGCACAACTGGCATGGCAGCAACCACCATTATCCCAACACAATCTTGTGAATGAAAAACGCAGTCACTTTCCATCATACCATGCCAGCATACTGAAATAATTCTGTTCATATAATAATGACCACTGACACTGACAGTGACAGAGCTCCGACGCCTCTACCAAACTTGCCACTAAGCGAGCTGCTAGCCAAGGGAATTGCCGCACAGTGCTGAGCGTCATGAAGTTTGGTAGAGCCGACTCAGCCACGTGCGAGTTATTACGTGTTATGGACGGAGTAGTAAATATTTTAAACCCTGAATGCATCAAGCCGAAACTTACGGGGTTGTGACGCTTATAAAAGCCACATAATATATGAACGGATGCAAATTAGGATACACATTTCAATGACTTTAGTAGGATAGGATAGGACCCCCCCCCACAAACAAGGGGTAACAGTGAATAATCGTGGCGCACATGGTCCTTGACACTGTTAATTACAAGGGGCTTATTCAGTTTGTGCCAATAAAATAAGCCCAATAGTCCTAAACCATCATGATCTGGTAGTTATTTTGTTAGTTATTTTGGCTGTTTATTATTTGTATCAATCCCTTGCTGTAAATCCTGCTGAAATGAGGTGAATATTACACGCCTATACGTCATTATTGATATGAGTGTGTGCAAACCTTATGCGCCGCATTGGGAAGAAAAATCCTCCGATGTAGGGGTGCCCTTTGGCTGGTGATGGGTAAACTATGAGGGTAACCTGCTACATGAATGGAACGGTGGTGTGTCGGTCCATGATATTTATACGACTTAGGGTGAGATTGGGCGGATTATCCCATTTTACATTTACTGGACATTTTACAGCACTAAGGTATTGCTGTTGGTAATTGTGCGACTGTGTCCAAGGACAGGTCACAAGACGTGTTTCTTTCCACAGACACAGAGCAACTGCTGCAAGGATCAAAACTCTCTGTTCTACAGTAGCAAGCAGTAAGTCACGACGCTGCCAAGGTAGCAAAGACACTGTATACTCCTGGCATAGGGTGTGTCTTCACTACAGATACAGATGTCTGTGGAAAACATACGTAGCTTAGATTAATCCTATATACCTCAGGCAATAACACCACGGCCCTTCTCAGTAAATTGCGACAGTCTGATCACCAGCGATGTAACACGGAATAATGACAATATTATGATCATCCCACTGGATGAATTAACAGACAGGTTCGGTGGGGTTTGTTTGGGTGTGGATGTATGTACATTTCCAGGTGACATTTATGGCACACACCCTGCATTAATCTATGTTTATTATTTATACCGATTACAGATTACGATTGCACACACACACACGCACGCACACACGCACATGCACACACACACGCACCGCAACCACCACCACCACCCCCCACCAAGCTCCATGCCGCCGGTGTGGTTTCACACGGGATAAAATGCTTACAAAGGGTAATGAGAGGGCTATGGTAAGTTGAGGATACAGACATCTGTCAAAGTGACACAACACTGCAGAGTAATGAATAGGCACCATTGTGCGGCCAAAGCCTTGGAGAAGATAACTTCATCGTGAAGCATGCTCTCATCCTGCGGAGAGGGAATAATGGTTCCTATTGATAGACTTTATTTATAGTCGCAGGAACGAAAGTCGATGAGCAGTGGGAAAAGAAAACCTTTAAGCCACGGATGCTGAATTAAAAGGTCCCTGCCTTGACCTGAGCCAATAGATGTGAGATCCTCTTACAATGAATGTGATCTTTATCTAGGATTATAAATGGAAAATATATATCCCTTTAATAAAAAAAATAAAAACATTTAGGACTAGACGAAGGCTGTGCAGTTAATTTCCCAATTTCTGCAGGCACGGGAGATATATAAGAGTGCAGGGAATCGGAAGGTTCCAGATTTGAATCCCTGGCACTTCCTGGCTTAGTGCCAAAGTGTCTTTGAGCAAGACACTTAACCCTAGCCTAAGATTTAGACTCTCGTAGAGACGCATTCTCGATTCTGACGGCATCACTCTTACGAGAGTTTTAAGTGCACGTACAGGTAACAGGAAGACCCGGCCCCCAAAAAGTATAGACAGAGTTACGCCGAGTTACTTAATGGGATCAGTCCAATGTCGGCTTTTCTACACAGACTTTCAATCTGTGTAGAAAATCGTCTACAATGTCTTTCAAACTCCCTCTTACAGGCTGAAACACTCCTCCCGAGCGCTTGGTTTTCTGACCCCTCAGTGTCGCAACATTTCGGCTGGTCCGGGGCTTTTTGTGATGACTATTCTGGTATTCCACGTAGGTTGTTTTGCTTGTTGCGGAATTAACGTTTTCTCCCTCAAAGCAACTCTTATACCTTGTACAAATGCAACGTCTAAGTCTCGGACATGGAGTTCCACTTGTCATATCACTATTCGCAGAGAAGTGACAATCTGCAGGACGGTAATTTTCAATAAAAAGTGGTGTTTTGATACACCCCTCGCAGACTATGTGATTCCAGGCCAAGTGGATCAAAACACCCCTTTCTATTGAAAGCCACAGCTCTACGGATTGTAATAGCATGGTAAATAGTTATCGGACAAGTGGAACTCCATTCCACCCGATTCTGCCTCAAGCAAAACAAAGTATGTTGTCGTTGTCTTGCAGCTGGTAAAGCACTTTGGATTGCACTATATAAAATGCATGATTTCTATGCATACTGTGAGCAATGCGTATACCTCCAAATATGAAATGAATGCATCATGGAACGCCCGGGCTTATGTCCGCGAAGAGCGGTGAGATTGAATGAATCTGTGGTTCGTGCAGCTGTCTGAGGTGTTGATGGAATACCTATTTTATGGGAATCCGTGTTTGTACAAGAAATTTACAGTTCGTTCCCCAGACATTCACACCAACCAACACATGCTGGCCATTCCAACGAAACAACCCCTTTAGTGTCAGCAGAGTTAACATCCTAATCTCCGTTTCTCCGATAATACATGTATTAATGTCACTCCGCACAATTATGTTCCATGCCTGGAGAAATAAGGCTGTGAGTGAGAAGCGGGGGAAGGTTTGCCACTCTACCCTCACTGCACGCATTTTTGACAGCTGGGAAACATGACTGGCAATTGAACCCTCTTCACTTAAGAGCTCATGGGCAAACCTAAGCCATATGCGGCTGTTGAGTGACAGGTGTTAAGTGTGTGTGTGTGTGTGTGTGTGTGTGTGTGTGTGTGTGTGTGTGTGTGTGCGTGTGCGCGCGTGTGCGTGTGCGCGTGTGCGCGCGTCAGATCTACAGTAACATGCTCTATTTCAGAATTAAAAAACAAAAACAAAAAAACATCTGCCTCCATGTACCATGTAACAGCCCCCCCCCCTACACGCACACACACCATGCACACACACCCACACCCACACACACGTCTGGGAGACAGACTCTGTCTGTAAGAGATGAGCTTGGACGCCGGCCATTCCAAACGAAGCGTCTAATTTTCCTGATATGGCGCTTTCACCCCATGTCGGGGCCTAAAGCGTGTAACCTCGCAGATCAGCTTTCTGCCCCACTCCCAGGAGGAGGTCGCGTGGCGAGTGAGAAGCCCGCCGGGACCCCCTGCAAAGGACAGGGCCCAACAGATCCTTCTCCTTGCGCCCGGGCAAGATTCCAGCCCCCAGCACGCAGCATTGGCCCATCTTCCTACCCTGGGGGGCTTCTCACCGATCACTGGCTGGCATTTTTGCTCTGATGCCATGATGCTTTCATTAAGGTCGTTTATTCCCCCTGTTTTCCACTGCTGGGCATCTCTCCCATCTGCGTTCACTCACAGTGATCGGGGGCCAAGTTGCAGAGGTTTCTAGGTAGGAGGATGCAACATATCCCGTTGCTCTCTCTGCATGATCACTCTGTGGTTGTGCGGTTAG
>CM076972.1:38787156-38892156 GCA_039105355.1 Benthosema pterotum
CGTCATGATGAGGTCATGATGAAGGTGGGGACTATAAAACGCCCTCCGTCCGTGCACAAATCTGTCTGTCCCATGATTAAAGAATGATGAGGTAATCATTCTCTGTCCGTGCACGTCCTAAGTCTGTCTGTTGCACGACTATCTGTCTTGAATCTGTACCTGGGTACAGGTCTCTAGGAGGAGACCTGAGCTTGAGATGACGTCATGATGAGGTCATAGGTAAGAGATACGGTGGAGATAGAAGTGTGAAATAGAGATTTTTGTACGTAATGAAAAGAAGATGATGTAATACATAGCATATATAAGAAAGAAAGATGAGATTCTAAAAATATTGTTTAATAAAAATCAATAGGTAGTTAGAAGAATGTTGTCTTCTCATACAGTAGATGGAAATAAGAATGATTTGAGCATATATGATCGAGAGTGCACAGGGGAAGAATCTCAGAAATTATTAGTATTTCATAAAGGAGAATGGAATGAAAGCAAAGTTCATGAGAAGAGAGAAAAATTGACTTCGCAATCTTGGGACAAAGACTTATCCATGAATGCTGAAGAAAGCTATGGGGTAGAATATCAGGAGTCATTGCTATTTCAAATAGGAAAGGAGAGTGAAAGCATAACTCGTCAGTTTGAGGAACAGAGACATCAGAGAAGAATTAGGGAGAGAAACAGAAAGAGAAAGTATCGGGAGAAGGAAATAGAAGAAAGGAAGAAACTTAGACAGAGACGATTAACTCCAACGAGATCATGTGAGTACCAATCACCGAAAGTGGACAGTCATGACCTCATGACTGACCCCAGATATTTTTTTTCTTGAACTCTTCCATAGAATTTGAATGATTTTTTATTTGCAACTGAAATGAAATAGAAATTTCAAATTCAGAAAAGACATTAGTATTTTATATATATTAGAATAATATCATCAATTCTTGAGCCCGGACGGTGGAGACCTGTGCCCCGTAGGGGCACATTCTTGTATTATCATTATTATCGTCACAAGGTGGAAAAAAGGTTTACAGAATAAAGTTTAGAGAATAAAAGTTACAGAAAAGGTGTACAGAAAGACGCCATCACAATAACAGTAGTGGGGTTCCCCTTCAGGCAACCCCACTAACTAATAAAATCAGGCTTGTTTACATTTCATATCAACTTAGAAAATCAGGACTGGTGGACATTGCAAACACAGTGGAAATGCAAATTTGGAACTGAAGACTGAAGGAGGAATTAGATAAAGTGGGATGCATTGATCATCATGAGGCCAAAATCAGACAAGCTGTCCCTGAGAGAAATTTCCATGAAGGCCTGATTGTTCAAACTTGGTTAATTGAAGGGATAGAAAACACACATGGGATCACCAAAAACATTAAAAAATAAAAAGTAGTTGAATTCCATGTCATTACCCCTTTAAACGGATGCATTGGTTGCTATGGTAACGGTACCACATACAATTACACGATGCAAGAGATAATGGTATAGGATACTGTACGCTATGTTAGAAGTCTCTTAAGTAGAGTCCGACTGATATGGAATTTTGCGAATGCGATAACCGATACGATAGAAGGATACAACCACCGATAACGGACTAGCAACCGTGAATACTGGACCCTGAAGCCAACCCTGCAGAAGTCTCTAGACGGCTGCTACACCAGAATGCTGCGTGTAGTGCTCAACATCAGCAAGAGTGCACATGTCACAAATAAGAATCTGTATGCTGGGATATTCAGGGTGAGCGACAAGATAGCAGCCAGGAGAATGCGGCTTGCAGGACACTGCCAGAGACTTCAGGAGCTGCCAGCAAACTGGTGTTGTGGGAACCAACACACGGGCACCGGTCACGAGGACGTTCCACATTAACATATATGGAGGTACTCAAGAAAGACGCAGGAGCACAGAGCACCAAGGAGCTGGCCGGATGTATGGAGAACCAGGACAACTGGAAACGCAATGGAAGGCTCGTCTGAGGACGACCTAAGAGAGATTGCGGACTAGGAACCCACCCCTGAACTAAGCAGGCT
This sequence comes from Benthosema pterotum, assembly GCA_039105355.1. NCBI lineage: Eukaryota > Metazoa > Chordata > Actinopteri > Myctophiformes > Myctophidae > Benthosema > Benthosema pterotum. The sequence continues at coordinate 38,789,172 of CM076972.1, forward strand.
TGACGGTGCGAGCATGTAAAACAATATTAAAAGCATATGGCCGGGGGTCCGGACCCACAGGTTGAGACCCCTCCGTTCTAAGAGAACTACTGCTGTGCAGAGCACAAAACAGATTACATCAAGAATGGTATTAGCATGCAAATGGCAGGGAGGGGAGGGGGGGCCAATATTTCTTTTGGATTAGCTGGCTGACGCTGCCTGTGCAACCCCTTATCACACATCCACATGAATTACGGTGGCGGCGTGGGCACATCATGCCCACCGGGCAACTCGGGGGAAGAGCGAGCTGCACTTGTTTAGTCACAGAAGTCATTAAAATGTGAGGGGGGTTATTGGTCCCGTCCTAAAATAGATTCAGGTGGCAGGCAGTCTGACACAGCAGAATTCATTACACTGGGAAAAAAAACATTGTGTGTGATCTCCACTCGCGCACGCACATGCGCACGCGCGCACGCGCGCGCACACACACACACACGCACACGCTTGTGTTATGGTGAGTCATGAATATTGACTAAGCAACAGCTACAGCAGCACACATTTTCAAAGACAGTGAAATATTACCATGAACCTCATCACCCTGTTTTCTGTGGTCCACGACATACTACTACTATAACTTTTAGACTCAAGTTTTTGAAATTAAAACAAGTTGGGATTACTGATAACACCGGAGAGGCAATATATGGACTATTCATGAACTCACACATGGGCGCTAATAAAGTCCCCCATGCAGCTTTCACCCCCTGGGGCGAAAAATATACCCATCTATCCCCCAAAAAGATAGTGAATGTTCCATCAAAGTGAATCCAATTTCAGGGTCATCTGGGAGCCTCGGCTGACTAAGCTGCATACCCGTGTACTGTTGTACTTGCAGTGTTGTGGATTCAAATCCAGCTTTTGTCCTTTGTTGTGTGTCTTCCCCCTCTCCCCTCCTCCCCTCTTCCTCTCCCTTCTCTTCCCCTCTAATCCATCCTGTCTCCTCTCACTGGGTGATGCCTAGTAAGCAGAAATGTCACAAAAAAAGAAGCTTCTTGGGAGGGAAATATCAAGTACGAGGCGATGCATCATCCCAGGAAGAATCAAAAAGTATCTAACTGCTTATTTTAGTGAGTTACACGTATCGTATACAGGACATACATACTGTATAGATTTTTTTCATAAAATGTGCCAACCATTGACAAGACGAGATGTTTGATATACTGTAAGGGCATATAAACATTGTGGAACTAGAACTGCACTCAGTAGAGTGCCGACTTGCACATGGTACACAAGTAGGCCATGCCAATTATCTAATGTGATCCTCCTGGGCTCTTCCACAGGGCTTCCCTGGGCTCGTCTACACACCCTCCACCAACCTGGGGAGGCAGCGGAGGCATGAGGAGTCCAAGCTGCCTTCTTTTCACCTGCCAGGGGGGGGGGTTTCCCAGGTTAGATGTACCATGTGCAACCAGTTCCTGTCCCCTCCATCAGGCACCCCGGCTGGCCAGGGAGAGGCAGTCTAGAGACCAGGATTGCTGTATGTTTTTGTGAGGGTATCTACCCTAGGGGATATGGGGAGAACATAAACTCCACACATAAAGGCCCTTTCGCCAACCATGCCTCGGGTATGGGCACTGATGAGATGGAGGAGGAGGCACGTTGCCAGCACCCAGAGCGCCCCTAGCAGGAATCGAACCCAGGACCTTCTAGCCGTGAGGTGACAGCACTGCCACTGTGCCCCCGCCCACCCCCCCTCGTCTTTCAGGCTAAGTGATGACATATTATCTCCAGTCATCAAGGTGTGAGTCATTGGACATCATCTGTGTTGGTCGACATCTCTTGTCTTTGAAGCATCTCTTTTAAAAGCAGTGTTTAAGCTGCTGTCTAAAAAAGGCAAATCACTTTTTTTGAGACATTTAAAGTTGAGTAATTGAAAGCACTTGTCTGTGTGAACGGATGTGGGCACCGCTCCAAAATGTATTCCTGAGATGCCTGGGCTGGAGACAGCTCCAGATGGGTCCAACTGAAACCAGATGGCTGGACGAAGGGGAGCAGAGCCTAGGTACTATGGACAGAGTACAGACCGACTGCTACCTCAGGTCCAAAGGTCCTACCAGATCCAAACTGTTCATTTGAGGGAGAGAACTATTGCATGTGTGGGACAAGTGGGGAAAACATGTTGCTAACGCGGTTAGCAAATCACTAAGATCTTGATGTAAAAAAAAAAAAACAATTCAGGATTTCAATTAAAAATCACAAGTATGTACAAGCTCAAAGCTTGTAGATACTTGTAGAGACAACAGAGACATGTACTGTATATTTCTGTTTTCTTTTGTTCTTTCAATCATTGTTAACGTCTCTTTTGTTTAGTAAAGCCAAGAAAGCAGCATATAGTAACATGAAGCAATGTTGTTGTTGTTTTTGTTCGTTTTTTTTTTTTTTTTTTTTTTTTTTTTTTTTTTTTTTTTAGTTTTTTCTTGTTTTGATCTGCATCATGGTATGGCTATAAGGTCATTCTGGCAACTCGGTGCCACATGTTTCGTCTTTGGTATCCAAGGAGTGTGTGTGACTGTGTGTACAATTTGGCAGGACTGGAGATGGGGTTTCAAAATTAACAGATTAACATTTTAAGAGTACATCTGTGTAATATGGATTACATCTTAATGGGGTACATCTTAATGGGGTTATATCCTAGATTACGTTTCAACCCTCCCCTCATCAAGCTGCAAACTTCAAACACCAAACAATAAAATAAAAACAATAAAAATTCATTCAAACTAAAGCACGCATGATGACACATGATCAGCCGACCACGCTCTGCCTGGTTTTTTCATAGGCTCAACATTCTTGCATGGTTATCAATGGTTGCTTAAGTAATCCAAGCGATTACTAGTTTTAGTTATGCTTAAATAATCCAGAGGTAACAGAAAGTAATCGGTTACTTTAAGCATACTTTTCAAATTCGGTAACCAGGACCAATTTTTAAGTAACTTGTAACTAGGGGATTACTTTTTAAAAGTAACCTTCCCAACTCTGCGCACGCGCGCACGCACACACGCACGCACACACACGCACGCACACGCACACGCACACGCACACGCACACACACACACACACACACACACACACGCACACAGACGAACGGATGGACTTCAAAACATACTTTCCTCATGACTTCCGCCTGGTGGAGACAATCAGAACCTAAATGCAGCAGCCAAATCTTACCAGTGCACAAACCACAAAGTACAAATCAACAGAAAAAAGGGACATCATGTCATTATGAGTCCACGGATCACTCTTCAGCGGCTCATTCTGGTTGCAATGCATTCCATGTTTAGAGGGAGAAGATTAAATGCCGACACTAGACACACTTCCCTTTTTGGCTTGGTGCTTTTGTTGAATAACACGGGGATCACAATGTATAAAATGTCACTGGCCAATTAGAAATCGTGTTACATAACAATTATGTAAGAGTTCATGTAATCTCAAGGGTTATTACTCGACATTTTAAATGCCATTACAACGTGTTATGATGTTATAAAGCATATACAGTGTTATAAGCACAATGAAGAAGCAAGTGTGACGGTTGAGTGTTAAGAGCTTCCACTCTTAACCACCATTCTGTATTAAAGATACGTCATCAACTAATAGTTTCGATGTGAAGTATTTGCTAGTGACTATCGTCTATTTCATGTTGTTTATTTTCATACACCCACAGTGTGTAAAGGCCTTTATTGCTCTCGACCACGACAAAATGTGGATCTAGTAGGGTTTTATGAACTTACTCAGACTTACAGTAGCTCCTCCCATTTGGTCGGTGACATGGTCTCTCCATGAGATCTTCAATATCGATCTGAGACGACGTCTGTGGAAAACATCCAGCTTGTTGGTGGTGATGGTGACTGTCTTCATCCATGCCTCCACGGGCACAGGTTGCTGTTGGAATGAAAGTGCACAGAAAATTCCATTCCAGTCAATAGCATTCAGGATATACTGTACATACTGCACTGACCCAAATGGCATAATCACTAGCAGGGCTAAAGACACAATGACTGAATCTTTGCCACTGCATCTTGACACCTGACATTCCATAATACTTCCAACAGTAATACTAACAGTTATAGGAATCAGCAGTCAGTTTTCCCTTCTCCAGGATTGTCAGAAGGAGATCTATTACTCTGGTTCTGTTTCTCTGGCTATAATATTACCCAGTTAACTGTTTGCAGAGCTTTTTGAAGTGCAGTGCCCGTTGGGAAATAGTGCGGTCTAGTTGGATGCACTTCAAATGTAATTGTATATCTCCAACTGCATGGCAATAAAAGCAACGCTTATTTTGTCTGTTTAACTTCAAATGCATTCTCAATGACAAATAAAAGTTGTTTATAATCTGATTTAGCAGCTTGCATGAAAGAACTAAGAGCAATGTGTCATACAACAAACACATGTTGAAGCACCTTGTGTGTGTGTGTGTGTGTGTGTGTGTGTGTGTGTGTGTGTGTGTGTGTGTGTGTGTGTGTGTGTGTGTGTGTGTGTGTGTGTGTGTGTGTGTGTGTGTGTGTGTGTGTGTGTGTGTGTGTGTGGTAGGGACGCTGGGTGCTGGTGGTGTTTCTCCTCCTTTGTGTCATCAGTGTCCTGAGGCGGGGCTGGCCAAAGGGCCTGTGTGTAGTTTGCATGTTCTCCACGTGTCACCTAGGGTAGAGATACCCTCACAAAAACATGCAGTAATCCTGGGCTATAGACTGCCTCCCCCTGGCCAGCCATGGCGCCTGATGGAGGGGACAGGAACTGGTTGGAATAACGTGTTCTTTCCACATGCTACGTCCAAACAGTGAAAAGAAGGCAGCTTGGACTCCTCATGCATTGAAGGAAGCATGAGGCCAGTCCGCTGCCTCCCCAGGTTGGCGGAGGATGTGCGGTGCCCAGGATCAATTAATTTAAAAAAAATGGACAATTGAAAAGGTGCCCTCTTTTCAATTGTGCAGCACACATACAAGTGTAATATCATACCTCTGCAAGGCCATGAACTTTTGAGAGCTAGAACAAATATAGCTGTTATACAACAGGTTGTGTTCGGTCATCGTACACTGGCCTCCAGAGCTGTAAACTTCATTCCGGCGTCCAGATGTACAGCATAACCCTGCTATGCTACTCTTGTTCAATACACACATTCAGGAATGCAGATCCCTCGAGTTCTTACGTTATGTTGAAAGGATGCAGACATCTGTTTAAGGACATGTACCATCCATCCATCAGGACATTACTGGGGAAGTCTTTAATTAACACAAATTGGAGGGGAAATTCAAGATTGCACCTATTATTATTACTGGAGATCTATCTGTCATTTGCATATTAGGCGGCACACACACATACACACGCTATACAAGGCACTCTGGTGATTATTGAGTATTGTGAAAATCGAAACCAGAACTTGTCCTATGACTTATTGTTTTGCTTAAGGCCCCAACATAATGAATGCTCTATTCACGGTCGTGACTGCACGTTCCATCATTGCTGGGTGGTGTTTCTAATTCAGATCACGCTAGTCAGAGAGCTGTTGGGGGGGATTATCCTCACCTCCTCTCTACAAACGCTAAGCTTGAATGATGCTTTCACTGAATTTGAGATAGTTCTGTTGTTTTGAAAAGGAAGGAAAAAAAACATTCAACAGACGACAACACTGTTGTTGTAGAAGTTGCAGAAGTTGTCGAAGTTTTCTTACCAAAGACATGAGTCTCTGGTTGCGAGACTACAGCATTGACAAACACCCCGTTCAGCCAATAAGTGTAACAAAAAATGTATATTTATTTATTATTTTGGAGGAGCGCTCCTATATATCCAGATGTTGGCCTGTGTCTGAACACTTTGTCCTACGCAAAGCATAAATTCCCATTGACTGAATGGAGATTTCTTTTTACGTCATAGTGTATGAGGAGCAACTACAGAGTGTCTAATTTACATTGTGATGATATTCGATGACCAGAACATCTTGGATTTAACTGCTCGTTTGCTTGAAGCTTAGATGTTTCGGTTAGCCTATATAAAGTGACGCTAAAACCAGCTTACGGTAAATGGAAATTGACTCATCTGAAGATTCCATCTGTGGAGAACCTATAGCAATACCTGTCCACAAAATACAGGAAAGAGGGAGAATGGGGAGGAGACGTGCAGCGAAGGTCATCATGAATGGCACTCGAGCATGCAATGCGTTGTCTGCCCAAAGTGTGGCATGTGCGTGGCCCAATTGATATTAACCACGGTTTGAGTTCTCTGTAGAACACATTGCCATCAAAGGTTTTCCCTAAATTACTGAGAGCAATGAGAAGGCAGGCTGTCCGAATGAGTTCTTACACAAGGGAACTATAGTCACAATTTGTTGACGCTCATGTAGTTGTTCTACCAGAGCTCAGAAGTCTACTCAACCAGTCCAGAGAACAAAAGTGAGACATGACCTTATTTAAACATTAAAGTCAATATAGGCAACTTCAAGTGTGTACAAACTCTGCATTTGTGTACACAGAATTGAATCCAACTCCTCATCTCCACTCAATTGGCTCATTATGAAACTGCTGTACTGTGCTTGGCTAAAGCTCAACCCCCACAACCCCCTCCCCCAACACACTAGCACCAACTTGTCATGAGACCAACATCAATTACCCTATTGGCCTGAATATAAGACTGTTTTTTTCCAGTGGAAATATCCCCAAAAATGAATTCGCCTTATATTCAGGAGCCATACTATTTGACATTCAATGCTATTTTTTCTGTAAATGGGTCTTGAAAAATAAGGGTCGTCTTATAAACGAGTCGTCTTACATTCGGGACAATACAGTATTTGTTGACAACAATAAAGTCAATAAAGTTCTGGGCTGTCTGCAAGTGTCTGTCTGCAGGGAAACAGCTGCAGCATCAAAGTAGAATCAACAGAAAAGGGCCAAATATATACTGTAGCTAACATTTTGATCTTGGCTAAAAGGTTGCCTAAAATACCTTTAAGCAGTAGCAGCAGGGGTTTGTAAGGGAAAAGCATAAATGTTTTTCTTCTAAAGACAGTAAATAAACAAATGAAAGCAGGACGTTCAAAGTTTCTCAACCATTTTGGAGGCAGATCAGCTCCTCAGAACCACGGTTGATCCCTGACTGCATTATTGTAAGCCTGGAACTTCCGGGGACCCCTGCACGAAGTTGAACCATTCAATTCACACAGGTGTGATTTTTTATAGCCCGTTTGTGTATTGATACCATTGGCATTAAGACAGAAAGGATTGTGACAATGCATGCAAACAGCGGTGCAGCTTAACCTGATAATTCCCTTATACGATTTGTATATAGGATAATGGAACACCACACACCTTTATGTGACCAATAAATGCAACCACAGATTTTACAGATGTCACATGGTTGCAATAACCATGGCCAGGTCTCTCAACCATAAAATCTCTTCTCTGATCTCTTTCTATAGGAGTCTGCTTTCTTTCAGATTGCATGATTCACGACGCCCAAAGCATTTATAACAGCAACTATAAGACAAAGTATTGCAAAGCAACACATACACCCACCGGTGAAGCTTGTGACCGGGGATTTTAGGGTCGCAGTGACCTACTTTTTGCATGCATCACACCACCTTCCAGATGTAACCATAATAGAAGTCTAGCGACGTGACCGCGCATCTGTGTCGCAGTGTGATCCCAGTGAGACGGACACACTTTATCTAAAATAAACAATAATAGTTTTCCACTTTAAGACCGCCGCAGATTGGCTATAAGTGAAAACAGAAGATAAAAGTGCCAACTTGCACATTGCACACAAGTAGGCCATGGTCGGGTTGTGCGTGAGCATAGCAAGCGCCTGGAGAGCAAGTTCCCTCACACCTCTAGGAGGGAATACTCATGACAATACTTCTCTTAATTACATCAAGATTCCGCCATCACATGAACCATCCAATCAGAGTCCACTGAGGGACGTCAGACTGACAGACAGACAGACAGACTGCCCGCTCACATAACAAGCACAAACAACAGCTGATTTCAAAACTTCTCACCGCCAGTGCCTGGACTCTGGCGCCTGTGACCACAGAATGCATGGAAAAGGCATGCAAAATAAATAGTGTGTGGAATGGAAAGAGGTTTGCTAGGTTATGTTATCTGAAAACACATGATCAGTGTATCCACTCAGCCAGGAGAAACAACACCTCGATCTCTATAAATTGTGTGTCAGTCCGTGAGATGTCTTGAAGACACAGGTCGTTCGGGTATCTGGTTAGGATGCCTCTCAAGCGTCTCCCTAGGGAGGTCCTCAATGCACGTCTCACTGGGAGGAGACCCCCCAGGGCAGACCAAGTGACTAGATGAATGGATTACATCGACTCTCCGCTTTGAACTGTCTCCTCAGGAGGAAGTCACTAATGTTGCTCGAGAGAAAAAGCACCTGGACCCTTAACCCTTTCAAGACGGGAATCCATATTTGGATTCTGTACAGTATGTACAGTAATCCATAATTAACTTTTTTTGTGTGATATATAAATATTTCAAGTTTTTCAGAAACCTTAGGTCAGGCCTAAATGGGTAGATCTTTAACTCTTGAGAGCCTTCTGTATGGTGGAGTGGCTAAAAGGCAGAATAAATATAGTGAAACTGATATGAAAATGGCTGAAAACAACTGCTATAGAACATAAGCAAATATGCTAGATAAGTACTTGTTTTTCTAAACACTGATTTAGGCTTATTACACATATTTGTACAGAAATTTGTACACAGAAATTTGTTATAATTGAATGCAGTTACAACCGTTATTTCTACAGCCTAACCTTTTTCCCTGACGTTTTTTTTTTGTTTGTTTTGTTTTTTTTTTTACTTTTGTTGCCACCAGGGGGTCAAATGCCCCCCTGGCACTCTCCTAAAATCACCAATTCTTCCCAGTATAAACTGAGAGAAGAGTTCCGGTCTGTTAGGTGCCTTGAAGACAGAACAGTGCTTCCACAAGGGAGAAGCGTAGACTGTATGGACAGTTCCGCTAGATTATATCATCAGAAGAGGATATCAAAAGAGTTTCAACAATTCAAACCTAAAGTGGCAGAAGAAGAAACTACGGCATTGGCAATTTTAGGAAGGTTCCATGGGGGGCACTTGCCCTACCCCGATGGCCAAAAAAAAAAAACTTCATTGATGTTGTGTCAGTGTAAATAAATCACACAGCGTCTAGAAAAACTTGTCTAGCATATTTAGTTGTATATATTCTATAGCAGTGGTTTGCAACCATTTTCATACCAGGCCCCAATTTATTCTGCATTTTAGCCACGGAGGACCACCATTTGATGTCGAGTTTTTTGTGTCTCTCGGGCCCAAAAACTAAGGATTTTCAAGATTTTCGATTTAGGAGATAAACAGGCAAAAAGTTGGTCAAAATTCTTCAAACAATTCTTCTACATTTTCTAATTGTGCAGAAAATTACATAATTCGGATGTTTACATATAATTGAACTTATAATTTAAGAGTTACAGATCTATAAGCCCCCCCCCTTCTGTGAGCGCCTAAAATCACCTATGAACTATGATACAAAAACAATAGGGGTCTTCTCCCCCCCTTTGGCTTGGTCCCTAATGTATACTTATTTACTTTAATGTTTTAAACAATACGCAACATCTGGCAAAAGAGCCTGAGTTCAGTAAGTACTGTAAATAACCACATGAGAGATGTTTTAGAAAGACGTTTGCACCGTATGCTACTCAGCAAGTGGATTAGGTCAACATAAAGTAAAAGATGGGGATAAACGTTAGCAGTATTTGTGACCTCAGCTGGGTGTGTTTGATAAGTGATCAAACTCCCTCTCGTTGGATTAATCTTCAATTTTAGCTCCCCTGCCAATATTCTGTCATAATGAGTAATCTTGTAATCTTGCAATAATTGCGAGGGAAGCTGCACACTGGAAATTTGTAATGAGCTCAGGGCAATATTCAACTTGGATGCAAAGTGGGCTGTAATCAGAGAATCAGTTCAACCACCCCCCAATGTAAATGAATGCAAAGCACTCATTCTGCAGTAGGCAGCGGTTCTATGCTGCTACTTCTCCTGTCCTTTCACTGAACTCTGCCCTCTAGCCCCAGCAAACATCATGTCAATACTGCCTGTTTCAACTGAAGGTGAACCAATAACTTCTCCAACCTGACAAATAAATTCATTATCCTTTATCTGACAAGGATATGATCTCCTCAAACGTGTTTGTGGTATGGCAAAGTCCCCAAAGCATGAGCCTGCATTGAGTGCCCACATGGATGAGAACGACCGATTTCCGGGCCACTAGTAAACACTCGGCCGAGACACACCGTAGACCCCAACACTTTGTTGAGGAGTTGGACCAACTGGAAAGGAAGACTTCCTAAGGCAGATGTATACTTGTGTGTACCAATAATATTTACAAATATTGTGAGCTTGTAGATCTGCTATTTTTGGCATACAGAAAACAACTACATCTACTACAATGGAGAATAAATTAGGTGTTAAATTAATGGAGAGTGTGAGCACAAGTCAAGACTGAATTTATGTCTGACTTTGCCTTATTATTAGTTTACTGCTGATAAAAGCAATGAGCAAAGAGATAAAGATTTAAAAGGATCACTGGCTAATATGACAAATAGGCCTTAAAACATTATACAGTACTTACCCATTACTTTTACTTCTTTCATAAACAGAGAATCTTTCACTCAATAGGGTCTGCTCCCTACACCACACATGTCATATGTCCATGTGGTATAGCCTTAAGGAATTTCGTTCTGTTTCTTTCGTTCACGTCACCCTGTGAGGGCAACAGTCACCCCCACAGGGTGACTTAACAGTCACTGGTGGTGACCGTAAGGTGGTAACTATGTTTCACCCCTGCAGGCAACTGTTACGTCACCCTGCGGGTGATGTAACTGTTGCACGGACGGACGCGTAAACAGACGGACAGACAGGGGGTGAAACATAGTCACCACCTTACGGTGGAGACAAATATTTCTTTGAGGCTCATATTAACTTGTTCTCCATTAGCATATCCATTCCATAATTTCATAGCTTTCACTATGCAACCTATCTGGCAGCGCTGATAGTGGATTTAGGATGAGACATCGGATCTATAATCAGTCCCCAGCGAATCATCTGCCACCATCTCATCCTGTCCTCTGCCTCCTTTTCCCTCAAACTTCATGTCCTCTTTCACTACTTCCATAAATCTTCTCTTTGGTCTACCTCTAGGCATCCTAGAGTTAGACTGGATGCGGAAATGACACCCGCACGCAGCTTTAACGTCATTTCCATCCACCAGCTATTTAAAAAGCCATCAGCCAATGTTTGTGTTCACATAAACAGACAAAGCTTGTCGTAGGATGTGCTGCCGCCTCTCAAAGAGTGAGGGAGCGCTATTATGATCATTAAATCATCAGCCAATTAAACCATCACATTCTGTGCTACAACCACACACATACACAAAGCTGTGCGAGCCGGAGTGCCCCTCAAAAAACTAAATCAGTTGCAATGGAATATTTTTGCCCTGAACAAACATTAAAAGTCCATAGACCTGGCTGCCATATGGCGTTAAAAAAGGGTAGATTTCCCTCTGTGACGTGGCTTTGATGGCATCATTAAGCTGTAATAATCATTAATAATAATCAATTTATTATATTAAGGGGTTGTTGGCATGAACCCAGAGACTGTATTGCTGTGGCTAGATTGCACAAGCAAGGATGATTGAAACTCTAAAATGGCCAACTTGACAACTTGCTCAACTCCTGACAATGTTTGGGTAGATGTTAGGGTCATGGTGTTATGGTTATGCGCATTTCTTTTTCAGAGAGAAGAACAAATGTTGTTTTTCTTTTCATAACAAACAACATAATTATTACTTGCGCGAGCGGTCTGACTACCGTCCCTCGTTGGATTCTGATTGGCTTGTTGAGATGAGTGAGTGACTCATGAGACGAGTATTTGTATTATTTCCTGAAGGTGTCGGGGTACATGCCCCCTGCTTGCTCGCTCTGCTTTCGCACAAGCAGGTCATGAGTGCAGTTCTAGTTTTCTTTCTGTAGGTATAAAACCACAGCAGTGTTTTGTTGACTCATTTCGGAGCTTTCAAATAAAATAAAGGCTATATGTATGGATAGATGTAATTATGCCTGCCTGTCCGTCTCCGTCACATATCTATAGACTCTCTGTTTCCCTAAAACCAATTATTTCTCAATCTCAATAAAGAATCCACATAGTTCAACCAAAGTGAGAGGCATAAGACCTGAAGGATGACTTGCATCATTAGAAGCCCACACATCTTCCTCTCGCTGTGTACTGGCACGTGGAGCTATAGCGAGATGCTTGACTGTGTGCCAACATTTCAAAAGCCTGAGATGTCGAGAATAGAGCCTATAACGTCAACAGTATTTGCTATTCACACGTAGTGCGCGTTGTGTCAATAACACATGCAGTTTATCTCAAATGTTGAGAAGGTTTTCTCTGTTAGAGCAACAATGGTCGCATTATTTAGAGTGTGCTTCATCAAAATGCCACAGTGATAAAAGACATCATTTGAATATTCTGGGTTGATATTTGGACAAAGACATTTAAGTATGACATAGCGCGTGTCGCATTTGACTAAAAGATGCGTAAAATACACAGTGGTCCACTGGGGCTGTGTAATGCATAACACAATGGAGGTATGGCTCTGTCAGTCAGCTATAGCCAATAAGACAACATTGAGTATAGCAAGCCAATGTAATGGATCGTAATGACCGGATAGCCCAGTTCCTGTCGGTCACTAATCATTTGAAAGACTCCACATTATGTTATCCTTGTTTGTCTAAGATGCACCGATAGCTGCTATTTAAACATTTCAGTCAGTGAGAGCTCTATAAGCCTCATTGCAAAGCGCATCATCTCCGTGGTTGATAAAGATCAGTGCTGCAAGATAAATAGTCTAAAAGAAAATACATGGATGGACCGGTTCTTGCCACGAAATAACTATAGCCTGGTGAATGTCAATTATTGTTCAAAGCAAATTTTCTTTAATGGATTTTGCTTAAATCCGCTTCCTTCGCGAAGGAGGAGGAGAGAAGTTAGAGAAACATTTTTAAGCCTGAAAGTTTGTGAATGCAAATCAGGTGATAGTTTATTCCCAGAAGGATTTATCATACAAATGCTATCTTAAAGTACAGTAGCATTATACGCCTACACAACTACTGCTACTAGTAGTACTACGACTAGCAACAATGACTACTAATAAGGGTAATAATAATAATAATAAAATAACAGTAATGCGGTACACATATTTGGGCATACCCAATTATGGAGTGACACACACACACACACACCCACAGACATTGTTCTGCCTGGCTTACATAGTAATCTCACTCACTGCGTTCGCAAAAATAACTACCTACAACAACAACAACAACAAAGTAGGCTACTCTTGATACAAATTCAGGTTATACTCATACTGAAATCATTAAAGCCATTAAAAAAAATCACAGATCCTTGACGGCGATCTATTCTACACCTGCACCATGTATCCTACTACTGTGAAATGATTTGTCAATTAGTAGTGGAAAGAGTCGGAGCACGGGCTTGAAACGCTGCCTTCTGATTGGTCCAACCCGCTCACTCGTAATGTTCAGCGCTTCCATATAAACGCATGCAGACTTGACACCGTTGCTATGTGTCATGCAAGTCAAAAGGGATAGTATAGGCTCGAGTCCAACGTAGAAAAAAGGGGGGAACGTAGCAGCATTAGGTAGATAGTAGCCTTACTTGTCATACTAGCTCACAATTATTATTCTGTCACGGCGTTTTGTAGAAGCTTTGGAGCGGCGTTCATATGAATCCTCCATCATCCAGGACACATTTCTTTTCGTTTTGTCATATTATCTGTGTTAAGGGGACGATGCCTTTGAGGACCGCCGGACTTTTTCTCCTGATGGTGCTGAACGCATCATCATCATCATCATCATCATCTGCATATGAACTGGATCAGAACGAGTCCTATTCGCCCAGGAGAACACGCTTTTCTGCCAACAGCCCTTGTAAGTAACATTTTCTCTCTCTTTAGCTCAGCTCTCTGGGCTACTACACCTACAGCTGCGGAGTGCAGCTGTTATAGCACAGATTTATATGGTGATTGCCAGCCTTCTTATGTCTTTCATATACTCTGTGGAAATCCCCCCCCCAACACCCACAAGTATTATATAGGCCTCTGCAGCCCCCCTTCAAACGAAAGCTTTGAATTGATACAAGGAACAGGCTGCAGGATTTAGCAGGAGAGCGGCTGACTGTGGTTTGCCGGTGTTTTACCGGCAACAGATGAGTGAGCTTCGTGCTGCTCAGTGTGGCTCAGGGACGTGCACACAGACAAAAAGGGGGCTTCATACAGCCCCTGACACTTCTACCCTTCTGTAAAACAACTGCACCTTCCAGACCAAGAATGCAGCATTTGCTATAGTGAAAGAAATGCAAATAAATAAATAATTCCTTTGAGTCCTTTCCATGCCAAGTCTCCTGAAATTGGAAGTAGGCTAGCATTTTGTGTTGCACAAAGGGTATTTATAACTCTTTTTGGTACATGCATCTCAGAGAGCATTATTGGGTGGCAAATCTTGGGAAATAAGTCATGCGCATATGCGCACTCAAAAAAAGAATGCCTCTCCCCCACTTTTGGGGATATCCCCCCACCTTTGTGTTGATCAAAATCACACAATGTCAAGGTAAAACAGTGCTAACAACACTACCAACTGTTCCTGCCGGATGTTTTTTCCCCTTCTACTCAATTTCCACAAAACTAAATAACTCCTCAACCTCCCACTACACACACACAGAACCCCCCATTTCACATCAGTTGGTGTGATATATATATATATATATATATATATATATATATATATATATATATATATATATATATATAAACAGGTAGCTTCTCGTGCACATCCAGGTGGGGGAGGTGCTGGTAGGCAAGGTATGAATGCAACCAAGGACAACTTCCACAGTAGGAGGAAGGAACCGCACACTCCAAAGATGCTCAGGACAATTACATATGTTGCTTCATTGTTTTATTGCACGCACAACGCGTTTCGCCATGTAGGCTTCATCAGGTGCTTTGCATGCAAAGCACCTGATGAAGCAACATATGTAATTGTCCTGAGCATCTTTGGAGTGTGCGGTTCCTTCCTCCTACTGTGGAAGTTGTCCTTGGTTGCATATATATATATATATATATATATATATATATATATATATATATATATATATATATATATATATATATATATATATATATATATATATATATATATATATATATATATATATCTCCAAAAGTGCCCTCTTAAGGGGACTTCCGCCCCTGCCCCTGTCAAACACTCTGTGCACGTCCCATGTTCTTGCTGCTGGCTGCTGACACCTGCGCCTGCGGGCTGTGTCATGTCAACTGTGTTCTCTGTAGCCTATGGTGGCTATGATGTTGCACGTACCGGTATGTGCAATACGTATAGTTATAGTTCCCAAACATTTGAATGTCGCAAAGAACGGCCTCCATATTGATACAATAATTAGCCCACGGGCCCCCCCATGACTGACTCTGGGGGGGTTTACATTGTGCTTTAGTCTGCTCCAAAAAACGCCAATAGTGCTGTGTAGCTTAATGATGGAGCGGAGGTTTTTCCAGAACTCTTGGCGGCCCCCACGGTATTCGCAGAGCCTTCATGCAGGGATAGCCTGTGTAGGATACAGTGTGGGATATATTGGCTATGTGTCCTTGTAATATGAATTTAACCTGTTGCTGTCATCATGGGGACAACGTAACTGGAGCATGACTATAATAGGGGAAATTAACATATTTGTGTCTTTTCAATTTTCATTCTGTCTCGACTTTAAGTTCAGAGACATGGCCACTGGCAATGATTAATTTTAGAACGTTGTTACAATGTAGATGTATAGGCTGTACTACATTATGTAGCTCATTGCCTCATTAAAAGGTGTGTGTGTGTGTGTGTGTGTGTGTGTGTGTGTGTGTGTGTGTGTGTGTGTGTGTGTGTGTGTGTGTGTGTGTGTGTGTGTGTGTGTGTGTGTGTGTTAAAGAGAGATTGTAATTTTGTAATTATTGTAATGTAATGATTGTATTTAGTAAATTCTGCTTAGCTCTCAGCGAATCTACTGCATGTCTCATTCATCTATGGGTATTAAAAACCTGTTCCTTTAAGTAAGTGTGTGTGTGTGTGTGTGTGTGTGTGTGTGTGTGTGTGTGTGTGTGTGTGCGCGCGTTAGAGATTGTAATTTTGTAATTATTTTGTAAATTCTGCTTAGCTCTCAGCAAATCTACTGCATATCTCATTCATCTATGGGTATTAAAACCCATAGTGTGTGTGTGTGTGTGTGTGTGTGTGTGTGTGTGTGTGTGTGTGTGTGTGTGTGTGTGTGTGTGTGTGCGCGTGCACACAAGTAAAATTACGCATATAATGCATTATGCTATCAGTGAATATGGTCCGGGTAGCACCTCATCCCTACCCGCCGTGTTACAAAGCTGGACATGCGTGTACGTAGGTGTATTGCATACACGAGGACACGCGGAGACACGTCCAGGCTTGTGAATGAAACAAAATACACGTGAGTTGACATGCTGGTCTGTGTGAGGCATGCAATGTGCCCAGGAGTGTGAACACTGCCATGGCAATGCTACAATTCAGCCGAAATGGGCTTTCTAACGTGTCAATCAATGTGTTTTCTGTAAAAAAAGCTTTGGAATATGGCACTAATATTACCTCTGTGTGTGTCACGCACGCACTATATGCAATGCATATAGTATACATTTAGTTACCATCTGCATGTAGGCTACTTTTTGTATATTGATCCCTGGTCTTCTAAAGGAATCAAAATATGTAGTTCAAATATATCGCTTTTGACCAGGGAATAGTGAAATAGTGCCAAATACTGCAGAATGTTGAAAGCCACGCATCAATGCCATTAGCCAAACTTGTGCAAAAGGTCCTTTGTCATCTTAACACTGGATGTTAATGTCTTGTCATTTCTTCAAGGACAATTTAGCTGCTGTACCACAATGTCCTGAGGTGGTGGGGGCGCCGATATGCAGATCATTTAATATTTGAGTCGAACAATGACGGTAGATAAAACCAGGCTTGTTTCCATTCCATTACAGCTGCGAAAATCAACAATGTTGGACATTGTAAACAAAGTGGGAATGCAAATTTGGAACTGAAGACTGAAGGAGAGGAGTAATTATACAAAGCATGATGACATTTTAAGTAGGGAGCATTGATGACATCATTATGAGGCTAAAATCAGCTGTTACTGAGAGCGATTTCCATTAAAGCACCTTATGCGATATGAAAGCCTGATTGTACAAACTTGGTTAGCGGTATTTGTGGAGATAGAAAACACAACATTAAAAAGTTGAATTTCATGTTATTCCCTCTTTAGCTCCTATGTCCAGGTCTTCATTGTTAATTAAGGATGTCACTAGCTTATGGCTGCTGATGGCTCCCCTGCTGATCGGTTCATTCTCTGTACCCACAGCAGATGTGGCACGCTGTCTCAACAGTGCCCTCCAAGTTGGCTGCGGAGCCTTTGCCTGTCTGGAGAATTCGACCTGTGACACAGATGGCATGCACGACATCTGCAAGTCCTTCCTGTACAGTGCTGCTAAATTTGATACTCAGGTACAGTGATTTTTAAATTACATCTTGGGAACATTTTTTTTGTTTGTTTGTTTTTTGTTGTCTGTGCACAGTCTATGCAGTATGGAAAAAATCATCCTAGAACCGTATAGCACCTGGAAAAACGAGAGTGTCACCTTGATGATCGCCAATGTGAAAAGAGGACGGGCAGAGCCTTTTCATGTTGCAGCGCACCGAATGCGTGCAATTGGAAATTAGAAACAGTGCGTTGAAACTTGTTTTCTGTGCAGGGTAAAGCGTTTGTGAAGGAGAGCCTTAAGTGCATTGCCAACGGCATCACCACCAAGGCATTCCCCTCCATTCGCCGCTGCTCCACCTTCCAAAGAATGATTTCTGAGGTGCAGGAGGAATGCTACAGCAAGCTAGACATCTGCACTGTAGCCCGAACCAATCCAGATGCCATTGGCGAAGTGGCACAGCTACCAAGTCACTTCCCCAACAGGTGAGCTCTATGTTAACAAGTGTTCATGACTGTAAAGAATAAAGATACAAGATACAAGACAAGTATGAAAATACTCTTAGGGCTTTACAGACAGAGTATAAATCACGCCTTCTAGTTCATTTTCAACAGGACTGGCGTTGTGTGCTTAGAAAATGCCGTGCGATAAAGCAAGCGTATGACGCCGGGCGTTATCACACGCGTTCGGTGTTGTCAGACTCACATCAACACACCAAAGGATGCCTTGAAAATTGTACCACTAGAGGGAGCAACAGCAAATCACTCCCAACATTAAAAGAGAATTCCACACCATTAGGCTTTCTTACCTTTATTTGCAGTTGAGTTATTTCCAAAAAGGTGGTCCAGTTGTTATTTCACCTACTTCCATCACTGGAAAAAAAAATTGCACTATGTATTGTATTGACTCTCCACCATTAGTGTCACATGGCTGAAGTCAAAGTGTGAGTGTCAACCCACTATTGACATGGCGGAGAGACAATTTATAGCACAATATTTGCATTTGGATGAAAATAGGTGAATTTATTTTGAACAACACCTTATAGCCCCATTTTAATCTTAGACTTAGAGTACAATAAGGGAGTAGAATAATGACATTTTCACAAAAGTGGGCCATTATTTTGGAAGTAAATCAACTGCAAATACGGTAAGAAAGACGTGGAATTAAAAGATAATAATAAAAGTGCTGGTAGTCAGTGAAGCATTTTACTTCAACATATAAACGTATTGATTGACATTTTAGACTTGTCGTGACACATCATTTCACAGGTTTTATGGTAAGCTGCTACAGAGCTTGATGGACTGCGACGAGGACACGGTGGACCGCGTGAGGACCAGCATGGTGTCACGGATGGGCCCTGAGATGACTATGCTTATTCAGCTGCTCCAGAGCAAACCCTGCCCATCCATTGCCGCCGCGGCCGCTGCAGCGGCTGCCGCCGTCCCAACCGGAGCAGAGGGGGGCCGCGGGAGCTGGCGTTGGTCCATGGGCCCGCCGCACGTGTACAAGATCCCTCCTAATCTGCGAAACAGAGATTCTGCCAGCCATTTTGGCAAGAAGCGTTCTGCCAGCGACAGCTCCTAACTCCCACTCCTGCACACTCAGATTCATGAAAAAGAAAAAAAAGCAAGCTAAGCTCTGCTATTCCCTAGTGGTGACTATAAATCCATTCCAGGCTGGAAGTTGCAGAAACACGTATCTCCAGGGAATTTCCGTTAGAGTTCCAACTAAGTTTATGTCAAGAGTTTTGATTGTTGTTATACTGTACATTCTACACTTTAGGTTTGAGAGCATCCCTTACATACACACCAAACACATTCACTCAGTTATAGTGCCGAGCATATATGGCTGCTGCTTCTACGATACGGTCCAGGTTCACTTCACCGTTCTCTCTCGACAGAGGAGGGTTCCTTGAAGAGCTGCGGGTGATGCCAAGCACAAAAACAGCCATGGTGGTTCATGCCTCTAGAGCACAAGTGGTCTGTACTTTCAAAAAGACGAAATACAACATCATAGCACATTATTAAGTACCGGTAAGTCATCAACAGTTGCATCAGTAGTTAGTCGATAGGAATGGGGAAACCATTATTAATATTTCATGGACGAGGACCAATCAAATTGTGAACACGTGCTATGGAAATGGGTGTCGTATCCGTTCTCCTCACAAAACGTAATACTTCAATGTACTGTATGCTAGCTTATGAGACAGCCATATCCATTCCAGACCCTTGGAAGGGAGCACTTATAAAGAGAGAGGTCCACCGTAGACCTAGAGGTTTCACAATAGCCTTTGAGTGGTTACCTTAACCTGACCAAATAACTTCAAACTGCCCTGAATGCTATTCATGAAATACCAAAACTGTAGAGCTATAGCACTTATATTTGTTTTTTTGTTTGTTTTTTGTTTTTCTGGTGGCAGATCAAGCCATGAGTCTTGACCGTTTTGCTTCATGGCCCTACGTTTAAGGATTTTATAGGGCATATCTTGTCTCCATACAGCAAAATCCTGTGTTCATTTAAGACCGAGAGAGTAGTACATTTACTTAAAAGGTATTATAGACAACTATATATATATATATATATATATATATATATATATATATATATATATATATATATATATATATAGCCTTTTTCCCCTGTCGCTTCCACTGCAACTGTTTCCCTGCAGTTTTAGCCAATCAAAGTCCAGCATTCATAATGAGACAACAGAGTAGAGGCGAGGTGGAGTTAGATTAAAATCTGTTTACAAACACAGATTTGTACACACTAAAGTTGCCTATATTGCTTTTAAATGAACACTGTATTTTACAGTACAGACGTTCTTAATACATAAGACTAAGACTGTTGTTGAGCTCTACTGTGCACATGGCGTCCATGTTTGAGTGAAAATCTGTATCCATATTTCTTAAATCGCGTGTGAAGCAGTGGCGTCGGGTCAGAAAGTTCACCCCCTGAGATTGAGAGCAGCCATCTTGTTGGACTGATTATCAACATGTCTCTGTGGTGAATAATAACATAACAGAGGGTTGTGTGTCGTGCACACTGGCTTCCAGTGTTGAGAATGAGAATGATTATTTAAAAAAGCCTTGTTAGAATTATATATTTATTTTCCTACTATATTATTTAATTTGTTTTTTTATTACTTTATGGCATTAAT
The DNA here is from genome assembly GCA_039105355.1 of Benthosema pterotum. Lineage (NCBI taxonomy): Eukaryota > Metazoa > Chordata > Actinopteri > Myctophiformes > Myctophidae > Benthosema > Benthosema pterotum. The sequence continues at coordinate 38,809,963 of CM076972.1, forward strand.
TGTAGTTTTAGTTAGTTTGCAGATATCATGCCATTTTGGTCACAACTCATGTATGAACACATTGGTGAGCTGCCAATAAGCGGTGACTGAATAGGGCCTGTGTCATGACTCTGTGCTGGTCATAGGGGAACAAGTTGGTCATTCAAAATCAGGTGTTCTATTTTAAAGGGTGTTAATGGGACCACATACAAAAGAAGATAGTTTACTACTAGTTTTTAACACATACACTACAGCAATGTCACGATTGCTTGTTGAGTGCTGAGGTTCTGCGTACTTTACTTTCTGAATAGCGCCAAACGAAGATTCAGAATGCTGGATGAATAAAATAAAGGAAACATCAACATAAAGTAGCCTATGCCAGTAGCCTGGCAACAATCCATAAGAGGGCCACAGCAATTCTAAGAGATCATAATAAAACCCCGCTAACCCATCAAAGATGATCTTTACTCCATCCATGTCTTATCTACAGTATGTTAGGAAAAAGGATGACAACCAACATGATTGCTTGTGCTTTGGCCTGCCGGGATTATGTCAAACTTTATATTTAGTTTGCTGATAGTTGAAATCTCTAACAATGGGTAGTTTGAAGAGAATACTCGCTCCAACGAGAGAAAGCAAAGAGGGTCAATATACAGCATTTGCCAAATCTGGATAAATCCTTAAAAAACAATTCAGTAGCTTTGAGCACTCGGCCCAAAACTTTGGTCAGACATTTCGGAGAGCACAGAGTTTTAGCCGCCTGCACAAATCAGCACAAGTCAGGGTGAAAAAACAAAATAAACTTGTAAGGAAACTTCCAATGACACTGCACATTCATTCACACATGGTATTTGCAGTAATTTCACCCTGATGGCTCATTAGTTTAGTAGAATTAGTAGCTTACTGCCACTAATTCAACTGAATTCCACAATCCTTTACTGATGTGTAAATGTGCATTGCAACAACAAAATATCCCAGCACAACAGCACACTATTCATATTTGATATACAGTAAATCAACTTGAGACAACATCCACAGGTACAGTATCAAGCTTAAATGGCAGTAAAATCACCTCACTAAGGAAAGCCTTAATGTTGAAGTTTCCTTATTTTTCTTCATATCAAGCAGATAGCTGGTCAGTTGTGCAACATCATTAACGGTCGTCAGCTCACATTAGGTTCTGTTAAAGACTAAACTGCATATGTTTGCGCAAAAATGCTAATTCTCAGAGTCAGTGTTACTTGGAAATTACAATTAATTTTAATCGGTGTTGGGGTCGATACGCTTTTTAAATACAATGGCGTGAACACGGAGAATTTCTTCTGTAATTTACAAACTGGAACACTTTAGTCAGTCATAAGAGGATTCATATCCAACCTACAAATTGCTACAATATTACAGAGTCATTCAAAAGTGACCTGCAGTTTATATTTAAATACGGAATTACAAGAAAGTGGCCGCACACACCAGTAGCCAAAGTGCCAATATATTTATTTAGGACATAGCAGTAGAATGAATCCAACGTTTCGGCGGTTAAGCCTTCATCAGGGAATCAAACGTTCCCTTCATAAACGTTGGATTCATTCTACTGCTATGTCCTAAATAAATATATTGGCACTTTGGCTACTGGTGTGTGCGGCCACTTTCTTGTTTTGCCAAGAAGTTTTTCTACAGTTTTCTCCCGTGGGCCTGCACCACCAAACAGGATTTTGGTGTGCGTGAGCATTTCTGTGCACATTTAAATACGGAATTAACCTAAAGAGTGAATCAACCCCAACGCTGCTTCCGTCAAAGCATTTTCCGCGACTGTATTTTTGGGTGACACTACAAGGCCAAAAACAAATTGACATGTTGGTTTTGGTTTGATGTCTAATTAGGCAGTGGTGTTAAGAACTCCAAGCTATGCAATACTCTCTGGCACAAAGGACTCAGAGCAACACACACACATTGACCTTGTTTCATCCAGTGCCAGCTGATGCTGTGTGTCTAAAGCAACAGCACGCATGCTATCATACTGTACCACCAGTATGAAAGCAATTCCTTTATATTCCCCTTTCTTTTTTACGTGACTTTGGTTAATTTGCATAGTTTGTTTTTTTCTTTGTTGTTTTTTATTTTATTTCTGTGAATACTCTATTGGGGGGGTGGGGGGTGTGAAAGGTTAGAAGCTTTGAAGGAAACATTCGGGAAAGCTAAGAAACCGTATTCACACTGTAGTTATACCCTAGCCTATTACTTCATGTTACATGATATGCACTTTGCATCTTAACCACTATAAAGGGCATTGAAACATTCAGGACACGTGCAATCGAGACATGTTTTATTTTACCCGACAAGTAGGAATACGTTTGAATTCTGTTGCATTTATTGATGTGTGTGTCTCCATTGTCCGTGGGTAAGTCAAACCCAACAGTTGCTGCTAACCTATAGCCTGTTTAATTTCCATGTGAAAGCTGTCCAATTTAAGTTCTACTGGACTGATGCCACGGTTATCTTAATGGTTCAACAGTCTTTGAACTTGGCATCAGTCGATGTGCATTTTAAAAAGGGCAACTTCAATATTTTTTAACATGAGTATGATCATTCTATAACTTCTATTAGGGGACATGTGGAAATCTGTTGTGAAACTGGCCAACGCATTCTGTGATGTAAAACAGAGAGAGAGAGAGAGAGAGAGAGAGAGAGAGAGAGAGAGAGAGAGAGAGAGAGAGAGAGAGAGAGAGACGCTAGGAAGTGTGTGGTACAATGTATTTTCACATGTCCTTCTTATAATAGAACTGGTTCTAATCAAAACCAGCAAGGTTGCCTGCCCTTTTACATTTAAATGTTAATGTTTTATTTATTTATTCTCTTAAACGTTTTTTATCACCCCTTGATTGCAAAGCAGATGCATTTGTAGCTTCAGAGAAGAATGTATGCTGAACGTCTGTTGAAATGAGGACGTGGTCAAAGCAAGATGACTCCCATGAAGGCTGCTGGGAAAAAAAAGTGGGAGAAGTAAATGTCTTTTCATCTTTTCTGTTAGATTCATTATAATTCAGTAAAAAAGGGTGCGCATGGTGGTACGGCATTATCGGTGAATTGACCCATATATGGTAAGATCTGTGAAAGCGCCTCCTTTCAAGACAAAAATGGAGATTTTCAGCTTAATTTGTACTTAGTCATACAGCCCTTCCACCAAGAGTCATATGACAAAAAGTTCAGAGTTTTTTTGTCAAGCATCATTGGTTGTGTGACATTATTCTGGCATAAGCCTACAGGCTCCCTTGATTCTGGAACTTCACGGTACACTTTTCCTCTCAAGACTTGAAATAGATAGATAAATGTTGTGCTTCAATTCAAAAAAAGAAAAAAAAAACAGCTTCAGTGACTCGTAAAAAATATTTTGTATCGACATGAGTGATGAATGACTTTACTATCAAATGTTATTGAGGATTTGAAGAGGTTGCTGAAGTTTCTGACACAGATGCTATGTTACGCATGATTGATCCTTGTGAATCACTTGCACTTTAAAAATATAACCCATGGACATATATACCCATACTGTGTATATGTTTGGGTTTTTCTCTGTTCTGAAAATGTCATGAAAGATACAAATGCATCAACTGTGTCTTTTGCTGATCAGAAATAAAATATTTATCATATCTGGTATATGGTACAAAATGTGTTGCTTGCGGTTATTTTATTGATTTCTACTGTGGGTACAGTACAACCCTAAATTCAAGGTATTATTTTCGGCCTTTATTTCCAGAAAAACATGAATATAGGACATTTTGAATAACAAAGACGATGTCCCAATTAAATAAATCCATCAGATCTGCCACACAGATAAGCATGCACAACAGTGTAGAATACCACAGAATTTCTCTCCTTGTACCTAAATGTTCTTCTGCATACCTCTCAAAATGGACAACACAGAACCATACCAATACTAGTAAATACTACTAGTAAAGGTCTTATGCATCACAAGTGGATAGGTATTATAAAGTACTGCAGGTAAACCCTATCAACATCGCTGCTGTATTTTCCCACTACTGCTTATACTGTACCTACTTCCTAATACTGTTACTGTCGTATACCTTCCGGTATACATACAAGGAACGAGACCCAGTGGCCGGCATGAGAAGACCAAGCAGACAGCAGTGTTGGATGACATGAAGTCAATCGGCATGGACACTGTTCCTAGTGGTAAATTATGTTTGGAATCCAGTCCAATCAATCCATCAGTGTCTGGGAGCAGACTTTAAAATGATGAGACATACCGTAATTTCCGGACTATAAGTCGCACCTGAATATAAGCCGCACCAGGCAATAAGCTTCATGTTAGAGCAGTGGTTTTCAACCTTATTGATATCAGGGCCCACTATTTATTCAACATCTTCACCCCACAGACCCCAAAACTAAAGATTTCTTTTGGTTTTGTTCACAATCAGGATGGATTTTCGCAAACAAAACAGGCAAAATGAGATCAAAATGAACATGACTTATTAATTAAGTGGAGCTAATTTAGATGGTGAATATCATAACTCTTGACTCGTCTTGAGAGTGTAAACATGAAACCAAATGGACCCGCAAGGATCCATTTGGTTTCATTTTTACGCTCTCTAAGAGTTACATCTGTCCTTTAGTCTGAGGACCACCTGGAACCCTGTCGGACCACCTGAAAACCCATGTTACCTGTAAAAATCCATAGATTGGCCGCACCGTTGTATAAGCCACAGGGTCAAAAGCATGTGAAAAAAGTAGCGGCTTATAGTCCGGAAATTACTGTACTTTACATAGAAGTAGATACATTGGCCACAAGGCCTCACCTCTGCCCTGCCCCCTATCCCTCCATATTAAGTATGGCAGCTTTCCATAAGGGCCTTGTTTTCCAAGTGTTAGTATAAATGTAAGATACAACGTCTTTGCGTTTTCTTTAATAAATGTTGTAGCATCATAGTGCTGCAAGAAATGGCCAAAAATTACATTAGAATATTCCTTTTAAAACACCCTGTGGATTCCAACGAAAATCGAATTATTCGAATATCGAATGTATAATATGCTGTAAAGCATCCTCATTCTTCCTATATTTGCTCCAGTTCTGTATTGTCCACGGTTGGAGTAAGAAAGAAGTAAGAAGTCTTGAGAGATCAAATTAATGATTGATAATCATCTTAATAGCCTATTTTTGTATTAGTTTGTTTTAGTTTATGTGGGCCAGCGTCTTGTGGGAACTCTCACAGTATTTTTATTACTATTTATTTTACAATGAATGAAAAAACATCATGTAGTAATGGCTATGATCTTGTAAAAAAAACTAATCAGTGCAGTCAAATGAAATAAGACATGTCACTGGTTATTATTTTGGAATGCTTTGTTTTATCATTTGTTTTATGATTTGCAAACAATATAATTATATTATACTGCGCTCGAAAGTATGACTTACAGAGCTGGAACTATCGCAAGAGTTTTTTGTCCATCAGTGGTCCTTGAGAGGGTGGAAATAAATGATGGGGCGTTGCTAACCAGGGCTGGAATGGGACAAAATTTCAGGCTGGTCATTTTCACACAGATTTGTACCAGAACAGCCCAGTGAGCCCACCCCAACCACCTTTCAGATAGCAGACACTTTACCCCCCGCTCCGTCAGCACACATACAGTACAAACAAGCCCTAATGCCACCACTTTTACTGAACATAAATGATACTTAACCAACAGACACCGACACAACACTTTGTTGCTCTCAATAGAATGATGTTGGCAAAATGATTCAAGAAAATTAAGTAAGAGACATCAAAAACTAAACCACAAAACATGACTTAGACAGAGAAGATGGTCCTATAGTACTTGATGAGCGTGACTAATACAGCAGTATACCCATGAAGCTTAAATCAAGGGCACAGAGAGAGCCAGAAAACGTACCTCCTGAAGAAAATGAACTTAAACTTAAAACTTGAGCACAGACAAGCTGAAACTGCAAAGTGTCTGTTTGGATGGAGGGCCCCGAGGAAAAAAGAGGGAGCAGAATGCGAGCAAAGTGGTTCCATGGCCGCTAATCTCAGTCAGAGGGAGATATAATTTCATGCCTATTTAGAGAACAGTCCTGTAGGGCTTTCTCATCAGCGACTCCGGAGTCTCATGGATATACTGTAGGTGATGCGGCAGCTCTGTGAGATTCAGAGATTCTATCGTCACCCTCTTTAAAGAGACACTTTTCACCCCCTCAGCTCATCAATGACTTCTCTTTAACATGAGCATTGTGGACATTAAGGAGGGTTTGAACCTTCAACGCTCCAGTCTTGTGAATGAGCAAGGCACAACCTCTTCACTAGTGATCACCTTTTTTCAGGCTATTGTCAAAATTCAATTCACAGCTAATAACAAGGTTAAAAATGTCTGTATGTGTGGGGTCGGCCCATCATGTACTTCTCTTGACTTCTATACTGTATGTGCGTACAGGACTGTGATGTGAGTGACTCACCCCATACACTATATTTCTGTTTTAACTGACTACTACTATCAGCTGTCATCCACAGCAGATTGTAACATACACCAATGGAAAAAGATGGCCTTGGAGAAAAATGATGACTTGGAACAAAGATGGAAACAACATAAATGCCTTAAAGATGAGAACAACACAGTGATAAGGAGAGTGACAAGACTAGATTTAACAAGTTAAGTGAAATATTTCACCTGTCCGGCGTGAAAAACAGACCTCAACCAAATGTCGCCATCATGACATTTCCTTATGTTATCCAATATTACCTTTGACTTTTAGTATTATTATACAATTAGCTTCCTGTTTTATTCTTTCACAGATTTCCCATCAGGGTCACCAGGTGGATCATCTGTGTCTGCCACCTACATGTCCTCGACTACATGTCACTGAATCCATAAACCTCCTTTTCGGCCTTCCTCTTCTCCTCTTGCCTAGCAGCTCCACCTTCCAGAAAGACATCTCAACCTTGCCTTTCTTCTGTCTCCATTCCCCAAAACCTCTAACCTGGGCTGATCCTTCAATGTAAGCCTGGATCTTCACCATAACGTCTGTTCACCATCACCTCCTCTACTCCTTTATTATCATTATCGCCGTTCCTACTGTCCTGCTCTGTCTTTTTACACAGACTCTTCAACCTGTGCCCCCTCCTCACCAGTGGAAAGCAGCACAACAGGTCTTACAACTGCATTAGGTAGTAGCTACTAGTCTTGGGCAATATACCGGTATTACCGTTTATCGCGATATTGGAAATCAATACCGAGTAATATCGTTGGGTCTGTGAAAAATATCGAATACCGAATATCGTCAAATACCGACATTATACTGTATTCTATTAAAATATGAGCAATGAGACTTAATTGTAACTATACAAACAATTTTCATGTTACACACATGCCTAAACTAGCCCTTATTTGGGCTAGGCTTTTTGGAAACAATGTATTTCCAACTCCAGTTTTTCCCTATTTAGGCTGCTTTAACAGCAGAGCGCTCAGTTTCTGACCCCTCAAAGTCGCAAATTCTGAGAACTAGGTGACTGGTGGAGCGTTCCAACTCTGATTGCCGTCAATACCGGTAATATCGAATATCGAGCTAATTAAGACATTATCAATACCGATATTAAAAAATCAATACCGCCCAAGACTAGTAGCTACTTCATTACACTTAGTATAACATGATTGATTGTAACAAGTTACAAGTCTGTCCTATTTATACCATACTGACAAGGAAATGAAATGCTTCAACCATTACTTAAGCGAGTCGTGCATGGCTTCTCCACGCAGGCACAGCGTGTGCATATAACAACAACAGATTGAGCGGGTGCTGCTCAAAACATGGTTAAGCAGCTTTCGGCTTCTATTCACCATATTCAGACCGCGGCCATGTCGCCATCAAAGTTTGGAAGCACTCGTTTTCATTAAAGCAACGTCCTGTTATGTGCAAATTCAAAACAGGTGGTACGTATGGGCTGTTGAGTGATATATAACAAGCTCATTTAATACCAGGAAACATTTGGGCAGATTTTCGACCCCAGGACTCACCCTGTTGCGTGCTGATTGGACGGCTGCCTGCTGTCTCACCGCCCTATGGCGTTCCTCTGCCTGACAGGACAACCACAATGAGAACAATGAAGAATAATGATGAAATTACAATACTATCATGCAGTTCCAATTCATACCATCTGCTACTGTTTTTAGCTCTGCGTTGCTGTCTCTTCAGACTTTTGGTAATGAGACAGCACTTTCTTTTTTTTTTTTTTAGCCATGAGATCAAGTCCTATGGGACCTTCTACTACTTCACAGTAATGTCTTATAAAGTATGCCTTTCAAGCATGTCTGCCCAGACCCAATTATGGAATATATGCGCCCACAGCATTCACCCCAACGTTAACCACAAACACATACAGTTCTCACAGACACAGCTTCAATATTCAAGACACCCTGGATTCTTAGAACTGACCCTGACAACCCAATGCATTTTTTCCCCTCTTTTATAGCCAGGGGGTGTGGATGAGGGTTGGCTAGTGCACAATAAAATCATATGCGTATGAGAGAGTAACATTTTGACTCAAATGGACCCATATGGACACGCATATGGAGGTATTTCCTTTTTTATTTTTATTATTTTTTTACAACCCCAGAGTTAAATTAACACAGAGGATTTGACTGTGCGGTTTTCGGGGTGAAGGGGGTCATTCTCTCCCCGGGTGCAGGACCATCTGAAATGACTAATGACCTCGTGTCCACAAACTGCAACGCTTGCAACACATCCACAGCGCCCATTGTTCGCTCTTAGTTACTTCTTTCTTAGCCTCTTGATCAAATTCCGGGGGCACGAAAACAATGAAACCACAGTGCATGGACAGTGTCAACAATTTGATGGGACAAATGAACAATGCGCTGCGGTGGCTGCGGTGTGGCAACAGCCTCCCTCTCTCTTTTCGCTATATTATATATTCATTATGTCGTCGCCCCGCCGTCCCCCCTCTTTTCCATGAAACTTGTAGCGCGTTCATCAGCAGCGTGACGAATCAGATGTGCCGTGAATATACGGAGTAAGATTGAGAGCAGTGCGGTTGGAGGATTAGACCATCTCCAATCTCACCGAGCAATCTTTCCACTATTCCATTCATTTCTGTGGGGGTACTATACCCATAGACGGGAATGAAAAATTAGATATTCTTTTTTTTTTTACTGAAAGAGAAAAAGTTGGAATAGATTACAGTGCTTCTTAAACTTTTCAATTTCAAGGACCCCCGAGTGGGGTACAAATGGGGTCCGTTTGGTTCCGTTTTACACTCAACGTTACAGACCAGCGGAGGTCCATTTTAAATTCCCCTCCAAGAACCAGTCGAATAGAGTATTCAAACTTGCAGGCTAGCCTAATGCAATTTAAAGGTAATAAAGTCAAATTTAGTGTGTACAAACAGTGTTTGTAAACAGATTTGTTTAAAAAGAGAATCTAACTCCACCTCACCTCCACTCTATTGTCTCATCATGAAAATGCTGGAGACTACCTTGATGTGATTGGCTAAAACACTGCCTCACCCCCCCCACACACCACCCCCCCCCCCACACACACACACACACAAGCTCCGCCTGTCCCAAGCACGATGAATGTTTTGTGTTCCAGATTTGTTGACAACAACAAAGTTCTGGACCTTCTGCAGGACAAAGCAAGTGTCTGTCTGAAGGGAAACAGCTGCAGCAACAAAGTAGAAGCAATGTAGAGGAGAAAAATGCCAAAATAGAGCTACTGTATGATGATTTTTTGGGGTAAAAAGTTGCCTCTATTACCTTTAAGGTGCAGGATTTATAGACAGCATTAAACGTGGATGGAGAGATTTGGTGTAGTACAAGCAAAAACATTCAGCTATAAAATTGTTTATTATATCCCATCGCTCAGCGCTTTTCAAATAAACTTTTAAACCTTCTTGAATATAATCTGGAAAATACAGTGGCTGACTTTTTTATCCATTCCCCACATGTTGAACATAAAAGCACGGCTTCAAGCCATGTCCAGCAAACAGTTTCTTCTTGTGCCTTTCCTCATGGGATATTTGCAGTGAACACACATTGGTCCCATCTCTTTCATGCAGTTATGGTTTGCAAGAGACCACATGTTGGCCCTGCTTGTGAAACCGACCTGTAATGTCCACCAGGGGGGGATGTTTCAAATTTTGAAATGATACCAGTCTTAGTTACTTTCAAATATCCTGTATGAGTGCTCTGATATTGGTTTGTGGTTACAAGGTTCAATGAATACATGATGTCTGTGCATTAAAACAGCATCTATTGACATTTTCAATGGATCAAAATAGACAAGGGAACAGAATAAGGTAAAGTCAGTGGACGCTGACATAAAATTGTCCATTCATTGTCAAAGGAAATGTAATTCCAAGTGTAAAGACGAACATCTACACTAATACCTGGATGGATATGATATGACTGCAGTATATCATATCCAGAGGAGGGCTAGCTCCCCTCAAAAATAACAATAACTGGGCCCAAGGGTTAGCTCGACTGTCTGGGCAGTGGGCACGTATAGGCCTACGCTGCTGAGCCAGCCTGACAGTGTGCCGCGGACTCAACTCCTGATCCAGACGGACTTTTGTCCTGACTGGAAGAGGTCAGAGAGGTAGGGGTGAGCCAGGCTGTTGGGCGCCATATAAATGGTGAGCAGAATTATAAAAGTGGATTAGTTGTTTGACAGTCAGGGAGGACTGGTGTGATATGTGATATAGGTACTGGTGTGCAGGCAAGCAGCTGAGTTCTGAACATAGTGAAGTTTACTGTAGGCTGTATATAAACTACTGGTGCCTTTTGTTCAAGACGACGCTATTATTATTATTAACAGTCTAACAGAGACATCTAGTGGCTACATTTATAACAGTCATATCTATTGAATACACAACTGTATAGGCTATATGAATGCTATTATGGCCTATAATCAATATAACCATGTTGATATGATCTCATTCTGTATACTACATTGTTATTTAGTATTATGGCCATTCTGAAAAAAGGGTGAATTTGGGGGGGCTAGGGATACACAATCAATGAAGTGTTGACTCATATGCCACCATAATAGCTGTTTTTTACTGTTCTAACTATTAGATTTATTTTTAACATAATTATAATAAAATTAAATATTTGATAAATTAAATAGATAATTATATGCCGATTATTGCTTAATTGAGTAAGGCCTATATCGACCGATACCATAACAACCAGTTAAAAAAATCACACCTGTGTGAAGTCACACTGTGCGGGAGTCCCCAGGAGTTCTAGATGCACAGGAACGCCGCCAGAGTGCCGACACGGTTGTGGAGTGACAGAGTTACTGTGTGACGATCGCCAGGTGGTACCTCTCCTGTACGGTATCGGTAATGTACTGTCACACCTGAAAGAAATCATCATACATACAGTTAATGTGTGTGTGTGTGTGTGTGCGTGCGTGCGTGCGTGCGTGCGTGCGTGCGTGCGCGTGCGTGTGTGTGTGTGTGTGTGTGTGTGAGTGACAATTTGTGGTGATATCTAGCCAAATGCCATTTTCACGCCCAGACACAGATACACATAGGGGCTCAGAGACACTACTTAACTGTGGTTGCAAGAAAAAAAAGCTATATATTATGCCTGTTTTCCAATTTGTATTGGTATTGATACTCAACACAATGAGTCAGGTCTAACAATATCCTAATCTTTTATAGGTTGCAGACTGGAGATGGGGTCACTTTTTTTTACGAGTCACAAATCAGCGAATGAGCCATGCATCAGCAGGGTCCAAATCTTGGACCTAACCGGGTACGGTGTTAGTGGGGCTAGTGTTATTTGCCAATTGCAGATTGGAGATTAGGTCAGTTTTTTGTCACGCTGATTGGCTGAAAGGGTCGGCTGTCAGCGCTGTACTCCCTCAACCAACAGGCTCCACACAAATTAACGGAAAATGATTTTCGGATTGGATCAGAACGGATTGAGCAAATCACATACTTAAGGACAGAGGTGATTTGACGTAGAGATAAAATTGTTAAGTTATAAAAGTGCACACAACACGCACGCACGCACGCACACGCACACACACACACACACACACAGTGATGGGCAGTAGCTTGTTACAAGTAGCTAAGCTACATAGCTTAACTACATTTTCCTGTAACTTGTAGTGTAGCTTACTACATTTGTTCTGGGAATAGCTTGTAGTGAAGCTACACTACTTGTTTCGAGTAGCTTGTAGTGAAGCTACACTACTTATTTTGAGTAACAAAGATTGTAGCTTACTACATTTTCCCACACACATTTTCAAATTCCGCCCACTTTAATGGGTAGAAAACCTCAAATATACATCCCTCTAATGTACATAATACACATGTATTAATATTATTTTATTATTATGAGTATTATTTAGAAAGTTGTACATTAAGTTGAGATATATATTTATATTATGTAGTGTTGATGTAGCAAGCTACATCAAGCTACTTTTGTCGTGTAGCTTGTAGTGTGGCTTGCTACAATTTTCTGGGGATAGCTTGTAGTGTAGCTTAGGTACATTTTATCGAGAGTAGCAAGTAGTGTTGCTTACTACATTTTCCCAGTAACTTGCCCATCACTGCGCACACACACACACACACACACACACACACACACACACACACACACACACACACACACACACACACACACACACACACACACACACACACACACACACACACACACACACACACACACACACACACACACACACACACACACACACACACACACACACACACACACACACACACACACACACACACACACACACACACACACACACACACACACACACGGTTCCCCAGCCATGAGGCCCATGCTAGATCAGGATCTCCTGTTTCCAAGGCAGATTGACACCCCCTGGAAATTACACTAGTATGCAGGGACTTACCCCAACCCTTGATACTAGGAGGCCCTGAGCACCTACTGTATATGATGCACTTAGCACCTTATACAATGCACCTCAAAGTGCACTATTGCTGGCTTTATATTTACTTCTAAAAATATATATGTGTCCACACACAAGCTCTGAAACGCATTGATGGCAGGTTAAAATTGCTGGCCATTTGCTTTACACTTGAGGTGCCAACAGTGTTATTCAGTAGGCTGGTATTATTTATATTGGATGCAGAATACAGCGGCTTTGCTTGCAGGTGACATGTTGCAGCTAATGCAACAATAGGTTAATTAACAGTGACATAAAAAAATGAACAATCTGACAGATATCAGCGTAGTTTTCAGGCACAAGCTGGATTTATAACCTATATTATTGTTAAAATGATATGCACTAATGAGCATGACATAGTTTCTCGAAAAAAAAGTCTCTGTTTTACATGACTACACAGCTCCATTGCTCTGGATATTTTTGGAAAATCCTCACTTATTAATCTGTTTACAAAAACTCTTGTAACTCTGTTTGACTAGCAAAAACACAAAAAATGTGCGTTTGGAAAAACCATCCATAGACACCACATATAGCCAGGGCCTGAGTAGAATAGATAATGTGGTATTTTATCATGAATGTTAGTAAGGACTAGTTGTGGTGACAGTCTTTTAGCCCAAAACTGTGAATGCACTAAGTACAGTGGTAGGCCCCATGGTTAACCACTTAACCATTTAAACTCTATAGCCGCTAAACGGCATACACCTATTTCCACCTATCCTGACCTACTGCTAGAATAGGGACGCCAGGGTTCATGTGGTCAGCAGCCTACAGGGGGAGGTGGTAAACATACTGTACCAGGTGGTGGACTGAAGGGTAGTGAGTGTGGTTAGGGGAGTTGCATGGGGTAGCGGAACTAGCACACCAGGGACACATGGAGGGTGTGGGCTGGATATGTGGGGAGGGGGGGTTACAGATGCATCAGTAGAATAAAGGGACAGAAAGAGGGAAGAGGGAAGAGGGAACAAGAAGAGACAGGTTGGACGGAGCGGTATATGCCTGGGAAAGGGCGCACTGGAACAGTTGAAGCAGGTGGTCGAGGTTGATGGAGGTGGTAATGTGGTCAGCCTAAATGCCCAACCACCTGCTTCACTCTAGGGGCGGTAAAGAGGTGGAAGGAGCAGCTTCGCTGTTTCAAAATCAAGAGGTATAGCAGTTACAGTGCAAAACCAATTAGAAAGTGAACCAAAAAAAAGAAAAATGCTCTAACCTGTCCTTCATGTAAAGGTTTCAATAGGGACTTAATTGATCCCACAGGAGGAATTCAGCTGCCAGGGCATTAAATCAGTTAGGATACAGTTACAGGGTAAGAGAAGCAAGCTTGTTCACTACTGTACTATGGATGGACACTAAGGTCTCAGAGGCACTTGCCCATCGGGCAAGTACAGGTCATGTGCTGCCGCAAAGGTGCTGCCAAACATTTTTAGGATGCATAGATGACATTTCAGGTGCTTTTGTGACCAACACAATCACAGTTTTGAGACATGGCTTGAGGAAACCTAAAGGCTTTTGCAGCCTGGTGATGTTTTGAGCTTGTAGATTCGCTGTCTTTTGCCAGAGGGAGAGAGAGACATACACAGAGCACTCTGGCCACCACATTCAAGACAGTTATCTCTCATGTTGTGTTTATAGCAAACTAAAGATGGTCGCATTCACATGAAAATGTGCACCTGACCGTTCGGGCAACCAGGTAGCAACCGTGTTAGTGTCCACCCCTGTGTACTTTCTGGTGTCAGCTTTTCAGCTTTTTTTGTTCTCATTGCTTTGACTGTAGTGATGATTGTTTGTCTTTGCTATTTGCCCTTCAGGGATTTTAAATAAACTTGAACCTAATGAAAGACACAACAGGGTAAGAGAGCACCACACAAAAAGAAACACCTTCAATATTTAAGAGTGAATACTAATCCTAATATATACAAAAATAAATACTAGATTCCACCAGATTCCAAGCCTGGTCAGGAAAGTTACAAGACACAGGAGAAAACATAATAAATGAACTGCAGGGCTGTTCGTAAACACAACCCATAATCCATAATATAACAGCTGTAATTCTGCAGCGCGGCCCTGCTCCCATGAGTGCTGCCATACAGTATGGTTGTTTAATAGTGTGAATGAACAATCAATTCAGCTGACAGCAATCCTGGGAATGGAAAAGGCACAATAAATAGCTGAAACCACACCGGGGAATGCTCTACATTCCCTGGGTCCATGTTGGATGGGATTACAGCACTCTGTGTCAGAGCCTTCACTCACAAGTGTCCTACTCTCATTGAATGGTATCCAAATCTCATGTAACATTTTGATGAGTATCTTTAGTGGCACGCTGGTCACAGCAGGAAGGGATTCTGTTTCACCCGACTGTGTCTCTCCTTTCAAATGCTATCACTTCTCTATTTTACTGTATGATGAATTAGGGTATTTTGTGGTAAACGGTACTTAGCTAGCTTCTTATGTTACAGTGAAGGGACAAATGGTGGAATCAAGAGGCAAGGCTTACTTGAGGGTACGGGATCCACAGAAACTCGGAGAACATGGCTCCGAGCCTTCAGAGAACACAGGTGCAGTAATTAAGTAATTTACTCATCAAACTGGACACCTTGAAATCCCCAAGGTAGCCTTCTGCCTTCTGACCAAAAAAGAAAACGAAAAGAGAAAAGAAAAGAAAAAACAAGCTATTCTTTGATGGTGAGGCTTTAGATTTGTTTTGCTCCTTTTGAAGTTCGGATTTCGTCATGTTTTCTCACCAGAGAAATCAATGGGGTAATCACATGTAGCACTAGAAATGTCACCTGCATGCTAAAGTGTCCATTTGGGCTCTCATATATCAGAAAGAAAAGGCCATGAAAAACAGGGTTTTCAGAACAGAAGTACTGTAAGTGAGCAGCCAGGTGGGGAAGCATGACTCCGAAAGCCCAGCTGTTCACTATATTTAAGCTCAACATTTGGTGTCTTCTTTACGAGACTTATACTTCCCAATGTATGAATGAATGGACCATTTTGAGTAGGCACTAGAAGAGCGTTATAAAATGCAATCCCAGTATATTTGTGCAAACAGTGTGCAAGTAATTATGACGTAATGATTGTCCGAAGCAGGGACTAGTATTACGTCACAATCAACCCCTAGTCAAAAAATCCTAAAGGATTCCAATAGAAAAGTCCTATCAAATTTTGGAACAATCCTATAGGATTTCCAATAGGAATCCAATAGGATTCCAGTAGAATCTTGATTTTGGGGAAAATCCTATAGGATTCCAATAGAATCCTACAAGATTTTCCCTAAAATCCTATAGGAATCCTATAAGAAAATCCTATAGGATTCCTGTAAGATCCTATAGGAATCCTATAGGATTCCTATTGGAAATCCAATAGGATTTGTTCCAAAATCTGATTGGATTTTTCTATTGGACTTTTCTAAAATCCTATAGGATTTTTGACTAGGGACAGCTGCTAAGGAACCATGAACATCATTCTTGTTGACTTAAAGTTTCAAGGTTTGAATGAGGTCACTGCCAGGGGTCAGAGCCCTCTGCTTGCGCACAAGTGGGCCGTCACAAATTGAGATCTTGACAGAGCATTATTGGTTAAAGCTAATTCAATTCAATGTGTTTTTCTGCGGAGTGGTTTTAATCTATTACGTTATTCAACAATTTATGAATGTTATTAAAATCACGTGTCTGTGGAATTGTGTGTGTGTGTGTGTGTGTGTGTGTGTGTGTGTGTGTGTGTGTGTGTGTGTGTGTGTGTGTGTGTGTGTGTGTGTGTGTGTGTGTGTGTGTGTGTGTGTCTCGTGCAAGTGGTTACAAATCTTGGTGTCTTCTTGGACACCTCTTTAAATATTAATGAACAAACAGAGCCTGTGTTGTGAAGGTCAATTTGTATCAACTCAAAGAGACATGAGTACCGACTAAGATGGAAATGTTGGAAACTGGATAGACTTAGCTGGAACAACAACAAAAACAACAACAAATTAGGGCCTACTGCTGTTCTGACTCTCCTGTGAATTACAGAATGGACTTGGCTCCACAATAAATGACTGATCTGCTAACTCATCAACTTGACTACTCCATCTCGATGTTTTCAAATTGTTAGGCGTGCCGCGTGCAGGCTATGTTTTGCTCATTATAAAGGAGGTGTTAAAGGTATATTCAGTGATTTCACTTACTTCAAAATTCAAACATTGTTATTTTGTTACTTTATTTTATGTTTTCATCCTTTTAGACAATCCTCCCTACTACTAGGCTATAGAATGTGCTGACCATATAAGTAATTCCTCTCTGTCCTCAGTGAGCCTCTCGGCAATCTTACCGTCATAGTCCAAATGTTTGATGTGGTCCTAATGCTAGCGGCCGTTAGCATCACTAGCCCCGTATTGCTATCTGCTGTTGCGGGTAACGCAGGATCACCATCGCCCATAAACATCCATTCTGTCCACTTCTTTCAGTCTCCTGTATCTCTTATCCCTTATGCCAGATGACATTTTTGGTCAAAACAGCGTAGTAGGCTATATTGGCTCAGAGCAGTAACTCTATCAATGTCAAGGATGCCATGTTACTCAGAGGTAGACAGGAAACATCTATGAGAGAGAGATACTGACACGCAGCAAAGGCCGTCGGGTACCGGGACTCTAACGCGCGACATGCTGCTAGACTTCCACCTGTTTGGTATGCACCTGGACCGCTAGGCAGGCATAGCGGCCCATTATTCCAATACTGACATTTACTTTTTGGAACAAAGGGTGAAAATAAGATAACCTAAAATAGCCTTAGTTTAGGCTTATGTTGGTGATAATTAACATGGGGGGTATTCAAAATATTCATCACCATTGATATGTTATGAGTTGCTTTCAGTGGTGCACCACTAACTTCAGACTGGTCTGATCTGATCTTTTTTTAAATATATTATGAAAAGTCATCAGAGAAAAACATCCTTTTTCTAATTAATTAATTTATTCTAATGTATTATTTCCACACAACATCTCTATAAGGTGTAGCCTATTAAGGACATATAAATGTTGAAAATGGGTGGAATGCCAATATTAATACACATAGCAAGTTTGAGAAGCAGTGCATTAGTGACCTAGAGAGAGTTATCGGTGACCTATTAGTTTCAGAACATGTGTCTGGCTGGCGCGCGTCTGGGCAGCAGTCAGTCATGCATACAGCCTGGCGCCGCTGCCGCTGCGCTTCCACAACATCAGGTGTAATGTTACTGTTTGTTGTGGCCTTCCTGGCCTAAGCTTAGCCTAATAGGTTACGCCACGGCGTTGAAAGCAGCACAGAACATGCGAAGAGTCACTCAGCCACGTCGAGGATATCATGCATATTAAGTGCAGGGCCGAGTTAACCAAGAGGCGCATGGTTTGCCTACGAAATGAGTCATAGCGTTTGCTTAAAATAGAAGAAAACACACACACACACACACACACACACACACACACACACACACACACACACACACACACACACACACACACACACACACACACCACACACTCAAAATATGATTCTCCCTCCCATCCCAGCTCTTCCCCCACTTCTATATTTTTAATACCTAGTTGCATTATAATGCAGGTATTAAAAAATATATAATGTATAATGCTATATAATGCTATAGCATTATATGATCTGCTGCTGGAATATTTGTGTCTCGGTCTTGTATTGAGTTGTGTTTAACTTGTAGCCCATAAATCTACAAACTGTAATAAACGTACAGGTAAAATAATGCATAAATAGCAAAGGTGTGTTGACTTAAAATAGAATAGGCCTATGCCGACCTGCATGCAGTGATATCATCCACACACTAGTATTATTTCTTAGCGACCACTCGAACACATTGAGAGTAAGCGCCTTATCCCATTGGCCAACGTGTTGGATGCACTTTTGGAGAGAAGTGACAGGTAGACGCCTTCAGCTCCGTCTCAAGACAGTCAGGTTGACTTCTTATCTTCTACGGAACTTCTCAGTCATTCGCGGGCTATACACACTAGAGCAGCATCACGAGCAGCTATAATCGTAATAATAGGCCTATATTTTAACAGGATCAAATCAATCTATATGCCAGCTAGCCAATTAAGGGGATGAATCCCACTTCGTTGACGTCGACGCCATTTTCAGTTGAGGATATTTTGAAGCAGGGACATCATCATATTTATAACAACAATGGAGTATTTTTGCCACACCAGACCACTACGCAGGTGCCCCTGGTGCACCACCAGGCCACGCACCGAGCAGCCTCTCGGAGCCTGCAGGACTTCTCTGACTACCAGCAGCAGAAGCAGTGCGTCCCGATGCAGGGGAAACGCACCATCAACACGATGAAGGCAAATGCAGAAGATGAGATAAGTAACGAAGGTGAGTTAACTTGTCACTGCATGCCAAGTCCTCAGTAGGGAGGCTATAGGCCCTAACATATACGTTATTCATTAATTGAAATATAGATGCACTACAGTGGGGACTGGGGAAGTAGGCCTAGCCTAAAACATAAACAGCACTGCTCTATAGATGTGATTGATTGAATCAGGGGCGTCATCGTCAAATCATTGAATTCAATCATTGAATTTTGTTTTTTTTTTTAACTGATAAGTGGACAAAGCAATAAAGTTTACACTTGTTTACAGTGCAGCCACCTGTACATTTAATCGAGACGTAGCCTAGCCTATATATAGCCTACAAAAATAAAGTCAAATAAAGTAAATATAGTACAGGTAAAAGGGAAAAATAAGGGAGTGAGTGGAGGAATCATATTTTCTTACGGAGGCCAGTTGCGAATTGTCTTTGTGGTTTAGTCGTGTTATAAATTATAATCGTGTTAGCTAAAATAATTAAAGCAGAGATGAAATATAAACGAAACTGGCTAAAGTGCGCACGCAGGCTCTATAGGCCTATAGTCTGTACTTCAAGGCCGCAATATTTTAAATAAACAGTTCACTGTAGCCTAACCTAAGGCCGCAAAGGTTTCTTAATCTGACTGTTTTTCCTTTGTTGCAGAAATGTGCAGCTTCGACAGTTCGCTTGATTTTGAGAAAACGTCCTACGACGAGATCGACGACGACACGACAGAGAAAAGCAGCAATAACAACAATAACAGCAGTAAGCCCAGGCTACGCAGGAAGCCCAGGGTCCTGTTCTCCCAGTCGCAGGTGCTGGAGCTGGAGAGGCGCTTCAAGCAGCAGCGCTACCTGTCCGCGCCGGAGAGAGACCACCTGGCCGGCCTGCTGAAGCTCACCTCCACGCAGGTCAAAATCTGGTTCCAGAACAGGAGGTACAAGTGCAAGCGGCAGCGGCAGGACAAGTCGCTGGAGATGGCGGGTTACCACCACCACCACCATCCTCCTCCTCCGCCGCCGCCCAGGAGGGTGGCAGTGCCCGTGTTGGTTCGGGATGGCAAGCCGTGCGCCACAGGCGGCGCCGGGTCTATCTCTCACCATCACCACCACGCAGCGCCGTACAACGTGACAATCGGACACTATAATTCAGTGTTTGGATATGGCAACGGCAGCTTGTACGGTTATAACTGCCACAATGTCTCGTCTGCTTCGAGTAGGTCGCACGGCGTCGCCGCGGCGCATCCGCTCCAAGCTGCCGCTAATAACCAACAGTTGGACATGATGGAGAACTCTGCAGAAGATCGAGGCTTCGGCCAGGGACATTTTCAGGCTCCACTACCGGGTTTACGAGCTTGGTGAGGAGCTGAATGGCTCTACAGGAAAATCTGTCTGTTTTTATTTCGCTAAGTAAGAATATTGCATTTTGTGGATTACTTTTTTAATCAATATTATTTGTTATTTTGTATGAACTGGGCTATGGCCTATATGTATATGTGTTGCTATATGCTGAAATGTCGGCTGCAAATAAATGGGTATAATGGCAACATTTGCCATGACTATATAGGTCTGGTGTAATGCAATTTATATTTACCAGTAGGCCAGTCCTACATGCTAGAAATCATGTGGAAAAATGCACAATATTTTGTCCATCTCAGAGCAAGGTTTACATCACACGCACCTAAAATATGTTTGTTGTGACAGCTTAAAAACGTTATTATTATTATTTTAATAAAGGCTATATATAGGTCTATTATAGGCCTATATATGGGCATTATAGGCCTATATATTTAGGTAGGGCCTATATAACAATTAGATGATTCACACCAAACAATATACGTTTTTTTTATTTGATTCATTAGTAGTCATTTCCGTTTAAAAATACTCACTTATGTTCTGTCGCAATAAGGTAGAACTATAGATTACATGTGTTATTTAAATTAAACTTATTTAAAGAACAAATTATTATTTTAAAAGAACAAACACAAATTACGTATTTTGAATTAATCTGAAGTCTGAAAAGAAATCTGAAAAATTAAAGAAAATTGGGCATATACTTATTTATTTTGAGCACCTTTTACGCACATAAAAAGGAATGTTTTCGAGCCGAAAACGTTTTAATAGCCTAAATGTAATACATTAGCTGTAAAACGCTCAATTATAGATCTACTCTATAAGTAGACCTATTACACCCAAGTATAATTTTAAAACACTTAATGCTATCAAAGAATCCCATCGCATGCTAATGGATATAATGTGGTGTAGGCTGATTAGACTGTTTATCCGATGCAATCTAAAGGCGATAATAACCGCGCTCATTATTTGTCCATTGACAATAGAAAGCCGCTGAACAATTCCACCTGCGATAAGGACCGAAGAGCTTGCCCTGTCGCGGGGCTTTGGTGGGTAAACAAACTCGCAGACACAGTGGCTCTTTACTTTTTAACTTTCAATCAAACGAGGAAACGTCTTGAGAGCCTCCAATCTGACCTGTCAGTCAGTCTTCAGTCAGAAATAGATAGGCCTGCCTAAACATCACTTGTTCTTGTATCGAAATTATTATGCATAATGGACCAATTTGCTCCAGAATTAAAATATGTGATGGTTTTCTTTACACATAAACTAAGACATGATATATATACTATGTTCTTGTACAGCCCCCATTGTGACACCTACACAGAGGTTTTATGTTAGAAATGTTGAGTATGGGTTCCCTAGTTGCCCCAACTGCTAGATGCAAACTTGTATGTGTTGAGCAATTTTCATAACTGAATAATGGGTTACCAGCTCAAAAAGTCCAAATTTCACCATGCTTTATGTGCATGTCGGTGCTGAATCCTTCCCAAGCATTAGTTTTGGAACAAACAAACAAACAAAATAACAAACAAAAACACCCATTGGCTGAAAAAAACCCATTTTATTTTATTTTATTTTATTTTATTTTATTTTATTTTATTTTATTTTATTTTATTTTATTTTATTTTATTTTATTTTATTTTATTTTATTTTATTTTATTTTATTTTATTTTATTTTCAAAGCTAATGCTTGGAATGGCTTCAGCATCCTGAAAACACCAGCCAGACATGTCATAAAGCATGATGAAATTTTGACTTTTTGCCTTCTATATATTATTAATTGTATGGTCACATGCAAATTATGGAAATTCATCAACATATGCAAGTTATAGCATCCAGCAGTTTCTACATGCTGCAGAAACCTATACTCTTTCTAACATAACATAAAACCATGGCATACTCAACATGTCTGGGTTCACTTTCTGGCAAATAATACATATAAATAATATAAACAAATTTCACAAATCTTACAAATCTCAGACTGAACACTATAAGCCTACTTTTATTTTTGCATACATGATCGGTACACACGCACGCACGCACGCACGCACGCACGCACGCACGCGCACACACACACACACACACACACACACACACACACACACACACACACACACACACAAACAACAACAACAACAACAACACTATTCCAGCAGATAGATGAGATTCACTACCAGTGTAATGAGCCCATTAAGCTCTACTTAAATTAGTGAGCCTGAGGTGGTTAAATGAGTGGCTTAAAGCCCTCTGGGACTACAAATAGCCTACCAGTGGAGTGACGGCTCAGATAAGAACAGACACAGTGGCTGTAGACAGAAAGGAGACAACACACACTTGAGCAGATCATATCAGATAAGGTGTGTGTGTGTGTGTGTGTGTGTGTGTGTGTGTGTGTGTGTGTGTGTGTGTGTGTGTGTGTGTGTGTGTGTGTGTGTGTGTGTGTGCGTGCGTGCGTGCGTGCGTGCATGTGTGCGCGCGTGCGTGCGTGTGTGTGTGTGTGTGTCCATTGTCTTGCCTTCTGGACATTTTCTCAAACTTACATGGCAGCACTGAGTATACAAGAGATTTGCTTTTTTTAAATGCATAGTGAATGAATAATGTTACAAACTCACAGCACTTGCTTATAACACATGCATTTAGGGATTGACACTCTAATTCAGAGTGAGTGAGATAGCTTAGTGCAAGATCAGAGTAAATACAGGAACCCTCGACAAATGACAGAGTAAATATTAACTTAAAGGTAGGGGAAGTGATTTGAAATTCATTGTGTAGTACCAGCCTGGTGCACTAGGGGCCCCAACAGTAGCTACACTATGTGAACCTGCTGCTCGCTCCTGATTGGAGGAGAATTGGTGGTGACCTGGGGAACTTTTATTAGCTCCTCTGCTAACGTGGGGGAGGGGGAAACTCCATATGTGGTTTCCACACCTTATAATAGAGCATTTTAACAGAAAAAAATTTTTTTTGGGTGATATCTGACAAAAGTGAAATCACTTCCCCTACCTTTAAGCAGAGTGCAAAGAAAAACTATTTAGTGCTTCAAAGTAATAGGATACCGGGTAAACGTATAGGCCTAGGAGCTAGGCCCTAGATCCTAGCGAAGATCTGTCAAAATAACATACATGCTTTCTAACAACATTCCAGTTTGTGCGTGAGAGTGCTGGAGTGCTGGGGGACAGATAGGTCAGTTGATAGACTGCAGTGGGGAAATAGGAATTGACTAAGTCCTGCTTGAGAGAGGAATATCAGATGGTAATTCCGAATCCACATGGATTAGCCAAGTGTACACTTTGTGGATGCAGGGGGCCTAAATCAGTCCTCAGTCATACAACAAAACACAAATAAATTACATTAATCAGTGCATATGCGTTTAGCCTATAGGGTTAAACAGACATATTCTACTCTATAAGATCAGGTCTGGCTGTGGTTGAATTTGAGGAGAAATCATTAAGGGAACACAAAAGGAGAGGCTGAAGACCATACATGCAGGTAGAGTTCTCAAACTCTGCCCGAACCCGACCAGGACCGAACCCGAACAGGCCCGACCCGACATTTAGGGCCGGGTAGGGCCGAAAATCTATCCTAATCAATAGGGCCGGGTAGGGCCTCGGGCCCCATGAAAAAATAATATATATTGAATTATTTTAATATAGTAAGAATAATAGTTATTTTCTGTATTTACCTATTATGAAGATGGTGCTGATTGCCATTTCAATTTTAATCTGTGGCGAATTCCTAAATTTTGCCCAAACCCGACAGTTTAGGGCCGGGTAGGGCCTAAAATCTATTCCATTTTGTAGGGCCGGGTAGGGCCTAGGGCCTGAACTGTTAGGGCCGGGTAGGGCCGGGCCTTAATTTTCAGGCCCGTTGAGATCTATACATGCAGGCATGCTGGATCGAGCAAATCCCTGATATGTGTGCCTTGGCTTAAAGGGGTATTCACTGATTTGGGTGGTTTGGAAAACCCTCCAGTCCCACTGGTAACAAGATATACACATGGACACACTCTACCGCGGGGGTAGTGCAACAGCCCAACAGCACAAACATCAAGGCCCACCCTTGCCCCTCTCATCCTGATTGGACAAAAGGCCTTTCTCCCAGAGCCCAAACTGATGCCAGGGGCTCACTGGGGGCAGGGAAGAACTCCTTATATGGCCACACACTCTATAGGTAGGCTTAGCCAAAGAAAAATAAAAAAATACAATGTTTGAATTCACTGAAATTACTCAACTACACCTTTAAACTTAAAGGATTGCTACAGGACTTCTTGGCAGTTGTTCTAGGTAAGGAACTCTTCCTTGAGGTTGTGGGAAGATTTGATCTGCTTATAGCCTTTATGATGCCTATATGCAAGTCGTTTTTCAACTTTCCTATGTTATGCACACAGAACAAGTGACATTTGAAAGAACTAATGAACAATTAATGGTTCCACTGTTGTTAGTCAGCTGACACGAAGGGAGAAAAAGAGCGATTCAAGATTTGTATAAAAGTATGTATGTGTTGCAAGACATTTTCAATTAGGTTCACATTCAATTCCACAGAAGACCATGAGCAATGTAGTGATTCATATTTCTTTGCTAACCATATATATGTGTTTCACATTTCAGTGGCATAGGAGTCAAATTAATTTAACTCCTTGATTGAGTGAAATCTGGGCCTCACATGGTTTTTATTTTACTCACTGGTTGTGATTGTGGACCAAGTCCAAGTAGTCTGATCAGCTAGAGCCTACTCATTTGAGTAGCTGTGGTACCATGAGGTGCAAATTTGGTATCACATGTAATCTATCAAACAAAAGGAAGGAACTAAAATACAGTTGCCTTCAAGTTGAACTGCATGTCTTTATATTAAATTTGGCTTAGAATTTGTAAGTGCATCTGTGTGTCCATGCATGCTGTAATATAGCCTATATCAAAGGCTCAATTAGGGCTTTTTCAGAGAATAAGATGAATGTCAGTGGCTGCAGATGAGTCATCTCATTGTAGTCTTTCAAATGGCCTTAGCTCATCCAGGCTTATGTAAGAGGTGCAGCAAAGAGTTGTAATACAACAAAGAACAAAGTGACCTGTGTCAAATCTGTCCATGGAATTATTACGTCATCATGCGATAACTGTCAGATTTAAGGGATTACTTCAGATTAAGCACTCTATCAATCACATCATGATCAATCAATCAATCAATCAATCAATCAATCAATCAATCACAAACATCTTGAATGGAGATGGAACTACACATGTCCGAAACAAGTGCTTTCTTTCTTTTCACAAAGTCCAAGGACAAGATTTGGCTCGATAGCACACATTATACAATCTGTAAACTTCCCTTTCCCAGGGGTACTACCCTACCCTGAAAATGGTCCATGCAGGAACTGAAAAGCGTGAAATATCACAAATCAAACATTATTCAAATATTATAGTTGTGTGAGTTTGTTTTGGTGGTAGTTTCCTTAAGAAAACAAATGTCAAGAACAAAGGGAAGGGCTTTACATGATGAAATCAGCTGACAATTATTTTTTTCACAATTAAATGCCAATTCTACTCGCAGCTGCTCATCAAGCTGATCTATGGCGTTGTAGCGCCCTCTACTGGACTGTCTGTAGTTCAGTTCAGTTCAGTTCACACCAGTAATCACAGTTAAATAACAATAATAATATAACAATAAGGGTAATAATAATAATAATAATAATAATAAGGGTAATAATAATAATAATAATAATAATAATAATAATAATAATAATAATAAATAATAATAATACTTTAGAATAAATTGAAAACATGAGCATTATATTGTATAAAAGTTTGGTGGGATTGTTCCAAAAGGGAAGGCATGTGTCAGTGGAAATTATGGGATGCTCTAAATTAGTCTATTCTGAAGCCAGAATAGTCTCAGAATTCCTATATTAGTTGTTGTTGTTTTTTTTTTTTTTTTTTTTTTTCCTTCTAGCAAAATACTTGTTCAAAGTCTCTGGTTAGGCATAGCTCTATACAATATATATTTAAATGTAATTCACTATCATTCATAGCGCACCGTGTACTCAGTTCGGCACAACACAAAACAACGGCACAAAGACATTTTGTCACATTTTGTAGATAGTTTTGAAGCTTCAATCATGTGTCAACATCCATGTCATGTCAATATCCACCAACTAATTTCAGATCTACTATATCCAGGGAGGAAATAAACATCTGTTTAATGGTAAAGAGAAATGAAGAAACACTTGTGTTCACAGTAACCCAACCAAAGGATCACAAATCAACACTTGCACTTCATAGATAACAGGAAGGAAGTCCAACAGACAGGCACGTGTATACAAGGCATTGACTTGCTACTCTTCTCTGACAAAGAAATAACAGACCTGAATAGAAAACAAAAGTTGATTGATAGCTGGCTGACAGACATATAGTGCAAGGATAACAACAGTAATGTGTATTATGTACTGTGGAAGACAAATGCCTTCCTAGGGCAAAGGGTCATAATGACCTGCACTTTACAACTAAACATAATTATGTCCCTTCAGTGACAGCTTTACAGTACCCTGCAAATGAGCAAATGAGTAAATGTCAAGTGAAGAATGAAGCTATAGAGCCTAGTCTTTTTAAAGGGTCCAGTCAAGATGGAAGAGGGATAGTGCCAGTCAATAAAAAAGAACCAGCACTCACATGGTATCCATGTTTTTATTTTTCAGTGTTCCACCAGCAGCAAACAAACATAAGGAACTACTAGATACAATGTGAGTGCTGGTATTATATGGAATGTGTCTACTAAAGCAGAATGTTTGTCAGTTCCTCCACCCACCCCTTTCCCTATACAGTATTTCTATATTTGTGTTTTCCCTACAGTTGATTTATGTAGTCTCCAATTGTTTATGAAATGGATATGGTGCCCCCTGTAAACAAGTAGAAATGCTTTATGGTGTCGTCCCTAATATGATTATCCTTATTTAACATGTACTATGTAGGCCTACTACATGCCTATATCATTTAAACACGGTGCACTGCTGCATGACACAACATGAACACCTATACCTACATTATTAGCTGTATGTAGCATACTTCTAAACTTGTATTCAATATGACACTTGCTTGACTGCTACTTTGTGACATAGGTAGGGTTCATGCAGCTAAGCATCATCATCAAGGTATAGGATTTTTGGTTTTCTTAAATGTTATTCTCTGAGGACTACGCATGACACTAGCAAAACCATCAAAAAATATAATTAAAATAAAAATAATAAAAAGGCCACATTAGGAGAATGTGAACAACAAATAAACAGCCACTGGGGTGTCTGGACATTAGTCAGACATCCCGTTAGAGCATGCGTATGGGAGGTTAGTGTTTTTAGGGGAATGAATGTGTCAGTTTAGGAGCAGAGCTAAATGTGTTGAACACATTAGTCCATACCATCATCATCAGGGCAGGGTGGCCACCCACACTGACCCTCTGTGAGAGGAAAGCCCCCTGGCCTGGAGGCACAGACACCAGGGTCAGTGCATGGTCACTCACACTCAGAGACTGTGAGGCTGTCTGTAATCTCAGAGCATTCAAGCCCTATTAAAAATTGAAAATCTAGAGTAACGGCCTGCAACGCAACTTGAACCCAACCCAACATGCACAGTTCCATCACCGCTCTTGAAAATAGTAGCTTATATTATTTTGGGGGGAAAAAACGTGTAAATATATATTAAATATATATTACTCAAAATGTGAAATAACAATATTATGTTACTAAAATACTAAAATTATTAATATTAGTTGAAGTAATATATTATTTTACTTGACAACAGATTACTATGCTCCTTTTAAAGGGGAATTCCACCCATTTTCAAAAATTTCCTGAGAGGATACAAATGCGAACCAAATGGACCCTAGCGGGTCCATTTGGTTCCATTTCTACCCTCTCAGGAAAAAGGGGTCTGAAAGAAAAATCATTATCATGGTGAAATACATCTTGATGATGTCATCAGATGTATTTCACCATGTTAATGATTTTTTCAGGCCTCCATTTTTAAGAAATACGGAATTGGGGGAACTTTATCATGTCCACACAACTTTATCATGTCCACACAACATATCTAAGGTATATTAATGACATATTAAAATGTTGAAAATGGGTGGAGTTCCCCTTTAAGCGTAAAATCTGCTATATTTTTATTGCACTCCGCAATGATGCGGGCTAAATTGCTTTTGTACGCCCCGCCTCCTTCAGTTCACTTGACAGTGCTACTGCTACTCCCCCGCGCGCAGCACGCACATAAAAGGATGCCACAAACTGCAACTTCGAACAGTGGTGCCTTGTGGCTGTTCTTCAAATAGGCTTAGAGATGTCAGAAACGCTGAAACCTCGGACTACGTCGTTCCTCATCGAGGATATTCTCTCAATTAGAGAAAGCACAGGATTGAAACAACCAATAAAGACTAGAATGTGTCCGGACTGGGAAAAGTCAGTGGACAGTGGACCAGAGCAGTTCTTGGGCGCACAGGTTATGTCATTTGGAGAGCGAGGTGAGTGTATCAATGATCATCATCAGCTATACTCGAAGTTCGCTATGAAAATGATTGACGATTGATTTTTTTTTTTTTTTTTTACTCCTTTCGTTTGCAGAGTCGTGCTGCGACGCATCATATCCCAGCCCTGACTCCTCGGCGACATTCATCACAACGTCGGGGAAACAAAAACGCTCGCGCGCAGCCTTTACGCATCTGCAGGTGCTCGAACTGGAGAAGAAGTTCACCCATCAAAGGTACCTGTCCGCCCCGGAGCGGGCTCACCTGGCCGGCACCTTGAGACTGACCGAGACGCAGGTGAAAATCTGGTTCCAGAACAGGAGATACAAGACCAAACGAAAACAGCAAACCCACAATAACGAGCTACTGTGCAAGGACATGATCTACAACAGCAAGTCGGACGGAGCTATGGGTCTGGAGAACCATTTTGCCAGAGCATCATCATCATCATCAGTACTGGCCACTTTGTACAAAACGCACACGTACCACCGAGCTGCTCCAAACCTGTGTGGCTTCCCTCGACTTCAGTGGACACCGACGTTGTGGTGACTCTGGCACGTGACAGTGACACCAAAGGGGGAATCACTCGTGTCGTGACGCACACTGGTTTCTGTAGCCGAGAACTTTTCTATGGTTTGTTCAGACACGTTCTTCTTGATACTAAGTACTTATTATGTCCTATTCCATTGCTTGTCTCTTTATCATTTTTTTAATATAGGCTGGCTTACATGAAATGTAATATGCAGATTAAAAACTGTTAAAATCACTATATACTATGTTATTTATCATTAAATCTTAATTGAATATTGTATTATTGTACAACGTATCTAACTATGATTGCTGTTTGATAAAACCAAGGTTATTTTTCTAGTGTCTGAATAGCTTCATCAGATCTATTTAGTGTGTGTGTGTGTGTGTGTGTGTGTGTGTGTGTGTGTGTGTGTGTGTGTGTGTGTGTGTGTGTGTGTGTGTGTGTGTGTGTGTGTGTGTGAGAGAGAGAGAGAGAGAGAGAGAGAGAGAGAGAGAGAGAGAGAGAGAGAGAGAGAGAGAGAGAGAGAGAGATTTTGATTGGATTGGATTTTGACTGATAAACACAAAGGGACCTGAAAATGGATTTTCTCTTTACTGGACAGACTGAACTGAACACACTCACACACATACTCCTTAAGTGCCTATTTGTTAATGTGATACAAAAAGTGTTTCTATACCTTTGACTTTATTCTCTGTGGTGTGTCCACTTATAAGAATACATTAGCGGTGACAGTCCTTCAGTGCCCATAGTCTTTTGTTGTGTATATTGCCATGTTGATGTGAGAGGAGTCCTTGTATAAAATGAACGAACCCGGAGACATGTTATTTGTTATTCGCTGTCAGAACAAATGAAGGTTGTCTCCAAAGGCTGTTCTGGGTCTGTAATATCTTCAACAGAACTCAGGGTGAGGTAACATACTGGTTAGAGTGTTCAGGAACAAGGCCCCCCTCCAAAAATTAGGTCAGTCCCCACTACCCAGGCAGCCAAAGGTTTTATAGAAGTAACAATGTTTGGAGAGAACAACACATTTATCTCTGAAGTTAAACTCTGATAGTACAGGTAAACTCCACAGACACTAGATAACCCATCTGCCCTTATCTGAAGCAGAGATGGGGGCCCTGTCTAAAGAATGAGGTAAAAGCCCATACTACCCCTATCCATCCATTTAATGGAGTCATTCTGCACCCTATATGCTACGATAAGTTTCTTCCTGTGACATCATGAAAAAAACAGCATGGTCTCTAAAATCAGACAGATAAAGTGTCGCTTTGATTCCACCTGTTAGTGTAGTAAATCTAATCACTATTCATTAATAACACATCATTTTGATACAGCCACATTCTGGATAGATTATAAAGCTCTGTGTGTCACATTGGATAGTATTACAAGTGATCAAAACAGCATAAGAGCGGTTGCATGTAACATTGCAAGGCAAATTACTGGATTATTGCTTAAGAATAGGTATTAGCAATTAACAGTTGATAACATTTTAGTTTAGACCCCACAGACTCACCATAATAGTCAGTATGCCACAGCTAAAGATCATTGCCATGGAGCCATGTATGCATACCATACATGACCTTATGAAATAGTGTAGCACATCAAACAAAAACAAACAGTTATTGATGATTAACTGTTTTTGTAGATTAATTTTCTTAACCACCACACTTAATTCTGGTGTGGTATCCATTCAAATCAACAAAAAAATAAAGCTAATGGATAAGACGTTTTGGCTCTGTGCTTCATCAGTGTGACGAATGGAGAGCTGAAACATTGTTACATCATAACAGTTACATCATACTGACCATATTCACGCGTCATTGAGTGAATTTGACCTTTAGTTTCCGTTACTATTTTTGCGGACAAGCAAGCAGTTGTTTTTGTGCATTGATATCATCCACATGACATACAAGTCTCCTTTATCTCACAGCCCCTTTGTTGCCATAAAGAAGGGCCACAAATTTCCCAAGCTTGGACCGAAGTAAGGTACCCTGCTTAGCTTTCCTTCAATGTCACTTGATTGTCATCCGGCTCTTTTTATGACATAATGTAGATGGACTATGTTGATGACTGATATCCATGATGAGTCATACTTTGCCCCTCTATATGCCTGGCAGATGGGTACCTTACACTATCCCATTGATGAGGAAAAGTGCATGAAATGACGAGCCAACTGTGCACCTTGGGATTGTCGCTTTACAATTTAGGATTGGGATGAAATTGTTGCACAAACACAAATGGTGTATTTGATGAAAAATCTCTTGAAAAACTGTTCATGTACGTTTTGGGACATTAAACTATTGAGAAATCACAAATCTTGATCTTCATTGAGGGAAGGCTCATTTATACTTGTTACATATTCTTGAGATGTCAACCCTCTGACACTTCATCAAAATTAATAACGGGTCAGATTTTTGCATGAAACCTTTCATTTGAAAGAGAATGTTAAGTGTCAAGTGTTTATGTAGTGTTTGTTGAAGAGGACAGATGGTGTGTGTGGGTTGAGTGTGGTCAGGGGCGGATTGGCCATCTGGAGTACAGGGAGTTTTCCCGGTGGCCTGCGCCACCTAGT
Source organism: Benthosema pterotum (assembly GCA_039105355.1). Classification (NCBI taxonomy): domain Eukaryota; kingdom Metazoa; phylum Chordata; class Actinopteri; order Myctophiformes; family Myctophidae; genus Benthosema; species Benthosema pterotum. The sequence goes on from CM076972.1 coordinate 38,842,181, forward strand.
GGCCTGGACAAGACCCAAAATGCACTAGTGGCACTTCCAAAATGCACTAGAATGTGCTAGATGCTCGCCTGGAACATACAGATCAAAATGACCATTAATCTTCTACATCCTCTAGTTGTGTAAGTTGGGCTAATTCACATGATGAATATTTTAACTCTTGAGGGTGTAAAAATGAAACCAAATGGACCTTTGTACGATCTGGTTAACCAGACCCCCAGGGTGGCCTGGCAAAGGCAAAATTGTCCCGGTGGGAAAATATGTGCCAATCCGCCCCTGAGTGTGGTGCACCTCTCCTCAGTCTGGAGCGAATACTTCTCGTGTCGGGTTCATCTAAAAAAGTCAGAAAGTCAAAAGAAGGTAAGGACATCCCTAATCCCACCTTGCCTGCATGCAGTTCACATGTTGCCCTTTGCCAATCATGCATAGCACAAGATTAGCACCCACATCAGAACCACACCCCTCAACGTGGCTTACTTACGGTATGTGCCTAACAGCATACACTTCTGATCATCTTAACGACAAGAGTTTGAATAAGCTTTACTATTGTTTAAAACAGTGAACTTAAGTGAGACTAAAGAGAGAGAAGTGGACACTTGGAAGGAAGGTATATAAACATTACCGCAATACATTATCACTAACCAGGCACTGAGAACTCAATGACTGCCCCTATACATCTCAAGCTGTTGTGTAAAAGTGCTCTGTAACTTGCTCTGTAACTATGTCATGTCACCACAATTTCCCTTCTTTTACTAGGAACCATTACTTGAAATATTTCTGTTCCTGTCTCAGAAGGTATAAATGTACACCGTATATGTACATAAACCTGCAATCCAAACGTTTCATGTCCTATCAGGCTCACGCTAAATGCATCAGTGGAAGAGCATAGGCATAGCCAGGGCTTAAAGCCAAAACAAATCTCAAGATTGAAAAATATGTTTTGCAAGTCTGCACGGATCTCATTAAATTACCTCTATGAAATCCTCAGGACTGAAATCAGTCCTCAGCACTGACTGAGAACTTTAAGCTCTGCATACCATCTCCAACCACAGCAGAAGCGCTAGATGGGCAGGTTGTCCTCTTAAGATTCCTGCACTGATAAGATGGCACGAAGAGTTTAGAGCAATCCTGTACATATTTGAAGGGAGGGCATGTTTACAGTAGCAGTCAAGTGTAAGCAGAAATGAGATGCTGAGATACAATGTCTGAGAGCTTTCAAAGCTGTGACCTGTCTGACACCTTGCAGTCTGTCGCATACTAACTTAAAATGCACCACGTGCCAGCCAAGTGTCAACAGATTTTTTTGTTTGTTTTATTCAAAGGACTGATGAGTCCTGTTTTGGTTGCTTGATGTGTTCCTTCTAGTTTCCATGGCTAGTTATTTATACCTTTTAATTACGAACGCAGTGAGCGATATACCATGTAAACCAGACAGAAATATTTGTATGTAAGTCTGTATGTGCGTTTGGGCATACCTGACCCAAATATGGAGAACTTGCACACCAGCGTATTACTGCTCCTTCCTTCTCTATACTAGTGTATATTACTCATTACTGTGAACGCAAGTAATGCCACGGTTTGCAGTCGTCCCTCGATGGACTCCGATTGGTTGGTTTAAATGATGATGAGGTGACACAATTAAGAGATTGTGAGTATTGTCATGAGTATTATTTCCTGGAGGTGTTGAGGGACTTGATTGGCCATGGCCTACTTGTGCGCAATGCGCAAGTTAGCACTCATTCCTCTGGAATGGGCACATTAAATACATTTTTTACAGCATAGGTAGAGGGTCTTGAGTTCCTAAAACATACCGCATAGTGCAAGCTACCATAATACAATATACACCGTATGTAAAATATAGTAACTAAATAATTAAATAACTAACTAAATAATAAACTAAGTAATGTAAATAATTGCAAAAAAAAGTGAGTTACAGTACTACTATCACCTGCCAACAGTTGAATCACTCAACTTGGTCTTTGAAGTAAACAGGTAATTAGACATTGAGTGAGCAGATAGCATCTGTTTTGACGGCTTTGAGAGCCTCATGACCAGTATCTCTGTGTGTCTCTGCCACCAGGTTGTATAAGACCTTGCACATCTGATAAAGACGCATGTTGATGTGCAAAGCCGAGGGTTAAAACTATTGTAGTCTACTTGCCATTGTAATGCTTACACTTCCCAGAGGCCGGACGGGACACGGTACATTGGTTCACAAATGCTGAAAAGAAACAACCCCATCCTGGTCTCCTACTCACTCTGTCTTTCTTTTTAGGGGAGTGCCACCAGGTCCCTTCCCTACCATCTGGATTAACTGGCTTTTCACAGTCACAGATCAAAAGCTGTTAGGCGGAGATTACAACATAACTTGCCCTTGATAGAAGCGTTGATTTTGAGGCCTTATCTCCTTTCAAAGGAAGGAAGAAGGAGCTGGCCTGTCAAGAAATGCCAAATATAGTCCCATCAACCAAAAGACGTGCGTGTTAAAGACATATTTCTCACAGGGTTAATGTGGCCATCGAGAATTCTGGGTATGTGTGTATACAATAACAGATAATGTAAAGTTTGAGTGGGGTTTCGCGGGGTCTATTCTGCATCCCCTCATTTTTCCTCTACGCCAAACGTCTTCGCCGAAAATATCTGGTCTACAAGCCAATTTTGCAGAACGTTCACATATGACAATTGCATTGCGAACATGGTGAGCGAGATTACCATGTAAGCCAGGTAGAAATGTCTGTTCTGTGCTGCGTCACACACTCTATATCACTCCATATTTGGGGATGACAAATATGGAGTGATTACTCTATATATCGGAAGCGAAAAGTGGTAGGACACTGGGGTTCATGTGGTTGGATTAGAAATTCATTCAGAATCAGTTAGCTATAACATTTGTTATGAGGAATGCTGTCAAATATGTCTGTCGGTAAGTAGGCTACAATCTAAACTGTGGCGCAGGAAATAAAATGTACAGTATCTAAACTAAGGGTCCATGCCCATGTGCTGTTATCTCCTATTTTTGGGAGTCTTGAATGGTCCATAGAAGGCACTGAACAGTGGAAGCATCATTGCCACTCTTCAAGGTGCCCACTGATGCTTTGGGAAACAAACAAGATCTCTTTCACAGATGGGGGAAACCAAACATCAACCCACAAAGACTGCCTTTGTCAGTGTTCCAATATGCCGTGACTTGCTGACAAATTTGTTTTAGTTGATAAGGCCCCAGTCCTTTGCACAAGGGAAGATTCATAAACTTCCTAGTGTAACTAGATCCCTCATGTTACGGCACCGGCAGACAAGATCCTTTCTTCTCCTATCAACAGATAGGACTGCGGGATTCAACTTTATGAGATGGTTAACGTTGATGATCACATTATCTGCCCGTGAACAACGTGTGTGGCTGGAAATTACGAAGTGTCCATTTCCATATTCGAAAGAGACAGACAGACCAATCTGTGGCAATCTTTAAATGGCGTTATCTCCCAGACATAAAGTGGTGGGACAGTTTATTGCAGAGTCAAGATACAAGACTGAAGCAATGTAGCGTTGACTGTTGACACGACATGGGAAAAAGGCAGAGTTGATCTTTTTTCATTGTGCACTACAGATAAACAAGTTTCACATGGACCAGGGCAAAAGATAAACAAATCACGGACAATATACCATTACACCTGTGTACGTGCCATGAGGCAGGTTCGTTTTTTATTCAAAAACTGGAGCGGTGCCCCTTGGAGCCTCTACATGGGCCCCTGGCCTACTTGGAATGATGCAATTTGGAAATGCATGCCCCCACCCACATTATGTGTGTCGCTTTTATGCACATACTGTATACTGTATGCTGTTCTTTGCTAAAGGGGGTGGGTGGGGGAATCATATTTTTACAAAGGCCAGTTTCGAATTGCAGCCATCCATGGGACTCATGTCTTAAAGACTGTTGGTAGAGTTAAGTGGATTACACACACACAGAACCTTGGTGCATTTATAGTTAGGACTAGAAAGATGCATGTGGGGTCTTTACATCGGTACCTGATGGTTGCTGGGCTTGTTGGAATGATGCAAGTTGGAAATGCATGCCCCATACAGATCATATGCGTTGGGAGCCTCTACAGTGGTGCCTGGCCTTCTTCTAATGAGGCATTTGTGCTGGCATACAAAGAGAGAATGGTTATGTGATGCAGATTGAAATAAGTAACATGAAAAAGGATAAGGAAAATGTGTTCAAAATAAATTATGAAACAGTTGCAGCATATTGAGTTAGGCTAATGTATGTAGCAAGTTGGTGTTGATATAAGAACATGAAGGCCAAGTTAATATAAAAAATGTAGTTGCATGTTCCACCCGACGGTTAAAGGGATAGTTTACTTTCAAAATAATAATTAAAAAGAAAACTTTGGTGATTATATCATCTACTCTAGCTCTAGTGAACACCATGAGCAGTTTATACATTGCTTGATTTAGTGTTTAAATACTTGATATTAATTTTAGCTGCCCTGCCCCTTCCTATACAAACCCAACATAACCTCATCCATTTTAACCATGATACATTTATCAAAAACACCTGTCTTTTTTCTGGTGACTGATATTGTCCTCCTAAAACTTGAGGGGGCATGCTTTTTACTTTACCTTTTTAAAATATTGTTTTATGCAAACTTTGGGTTTGTGTGAGAAGGGGCCTGGCAGCTAAAGTGAACATCAAATATCTTAAAAAAAAAAAAAAAACTGTCTGGGTGCTCACACAGGGCTGAGTACAGTAGATGATAATATCACTATCCCCTTAAGCCCAAAGCCCTCCTGCATGTTTTTCACATCGAAAAACATTGAGCCAAGGTATTGTAGCGCCCTCTGTTGGTGTTAAACCATTCCAGCAGGTGATAGTTATAACCAGAAACCTGGACAAGCAGTGTAGACATTTTAATAACTAAGCTCAAATAGCAATGCAAATAAACAAATATAAAAATATTAAACATTGTTTTATATGAATAGGTTTATTTGTTAGTATTTTGTAAACACTGCACTAAATCCTAAATATATGTAATTTTACTATGCAGACATGAGGCACATAACACAAGTGGTAATGTAAACTTTACATTACCACTTTACATTGTAATGGACAATTTTCAAGAATGCAGCTTTGCCACCGCTTTTACACCATAAACAAGAAAGTTGTTTATATATTCCAAAACACTGTTTATTCCGTGTTATCGTCTCAATCACACAAGTGTTTCTCTGAGAAGGCCAAAACTGTGCCACCTCAGCACAGCAGCTCCAATTATATTTTTGCTACAGTACAGTGGCTTGACGGACTGGATGAAAAACACATTTTCCTTCCTGGTCTCAAAATGATTGTAGTTGATTGGGAGGATGGACTCTACCCTTGCTTTGGTACTGTTGAATAAATGATCACCCGGCCTATGACTGTCTGCGCCTAGTTAATCAGTCAGCTTCAAATTTGGAAGCCAATTGTGCTTTTGACTATTAAAATACTGTATGATGAGTTTTAATCGCATGGATCTGGAGAGATACGATTTGAATTTATACCATTTCCTCTGTATTTTGTGAGATTTGGACAAAATACTTCAACACCGTATTCATGTTGCATAATCTAATGTATAAAACCACATAAAGTCACATGTCAAGAGGTTCTGATCGGTAAGACAACATAACATTGATCACTTTCATTTTATTTGAGCTCCAGTGTTACATACTGTAGCAGCATTTCCACAATCATTTAACATTATTTTCTTAATCCTTCAATTGTAAATGGCACTCGCAACTGCAAAATCCCCTATTATATAATTGTTTTTTGCAAATAGCATGAAAGCTTACAACATGTCAAAGTATTTTCATTTGATCAACATGGTTCCAATAACAATGGTATTGGATAACAGTCATAAAACCATGAAAATTGAAAATTTGAAGAGGTCTCAAAAAAAAAAAAAAAAAAAAAAAAAATCTACTAAAACTATATGAACAGTGTAAATCACTACAGTGAATTAAGAATAATGCCATGAAATGTACAGGGAAATGAACAACTGTATAGCTAACAATTTAAATGTACTGTATTTAAATCATTTGAATAAACTAAGCAAGATTTAACTTTTGTTGAAATCACAATGATTTCATACATTGGACTAGGTTCATATGACTTGGCACAATCAAAACATTGAACACAAGCTTCTACCCACCAAAAAGTCGGAAATTCAAATGATTATAAATAAGGCCCTTACAAATAATCAAGCAACATTTAAATTATTGTATTACTGTAGTTATCAGGCTAAATATTATGAATTGCATAATCCATACTGATTGAGATAGGTGTGCCATGTAAGCTGAAATATTGTAAAACCAACAGGGAATGAATGAAGAAAACAGGAACTGTTTTCTCATAGCATGTACACAGTAATGTCCAATTATCTGTATACTCAAGAGTTATAATTATCAATGACGATTCTACTGTGCAGGCACATAAAACTGGTCCAACAAACCAATGTTTCAAACTAAAATGCATAGAAAGGAATTCAGCTCTTTGAGATTTTAACATAACCTAGCCTTAGAAATAGTATCAAATTCTTTAAAGGTTGTGCGCAATAAAGTTGTGCGTAATCTAATCTGACAATGTGACTTCACTCGTGGAAGGCAAGGTAAGCATTTAATTGTCAAAGTCAAAGTCAAAACAAACAAATGGATAATATGAATATCTGAAGGAATGACAGAAGGCAGACAGGAAATGCACAACTAAAATGGGAGACAGCAGAACAAAAATGGTGTTAACAATGCTTGCTGGGGTCAAACTTACTGAGTTAGAACAGTTGACTGGCTTCATGGATGATGTGTGCTCATCATAATCCATTTATACACCATCACAGAACACATCTCTTGCCGAGAGATGCAGGTCTACAAACACAACAACGATACCAGAGAACTCGCCAGATTTCCAACTCACAGCAGCAGTAATTCTTCCATCAATTTATTTGCTGTGCTAACACGCTGTCCTCATCTGTATAGTACGTCAATCCATAAATAATAATAGTTAATTTCCAATGTGATCAACTTAGTTTGTGCAATCGGCTAGAAAATGATGACAATGAGAGTAGTGAGCATGTGATTGTAATTGATTGTAGGCCAAGGAGTTCAGGATATTGTTTATTTACTAATGAATTATATTGTTTTGGTACTTGGGTGTTTAAAAACATTAATATTCCTACTTCATCTAGTATAAACTAAACAAATCCTAGCTCTTGATTCAATTTAAATGAATCTGGCGGGCTCCCCGAAAAGCGATCAATCACACATCAGAAAGCTGTGACAATGTACAAGGCCATAATCCAAAGCAACAACCTTGAATGATAACTGCATAATGGTGTCATTGAAACACAAAAAAGAAAAACACACACGCACACACAGCCTATATATATATATACTTATGTATAAAATATGCCTGCTCTCTCTGTAACATATAGATTTTTTTATATTATACAATTTCTGTGCGTGATTCAAGAGCGTTGTAGTACTGCGCTTAAAACAAGGCAAATAATCAGACCGTTGCGGTCTACATACATTTGATTCTGAGAGAGAGGGGGTCTCTCTGGAGAAAAAAAAAAGAAGGGTAGAGATAAGTGGGGACACAACCAATAATAACAGGAGAGAGATACGTGGGGTTATATTTGGTGTACGCATACATCAATTGTGTAGTTTTATTCACGAAACGGGGTGCAGAGTCATGCTGTGTGTGGACCACAGGTGTACTACCGGTATCTCATTTTTGTTTGTATGTTGCAAAGCGCGTCAAATAAGGATCATTTGCATTGTCGCGTGCCTGTTTAAGAGCAGAAAAAGAAATCCGGAAACAAAGTCAAAATGAACTGATCTGCAAACCTTACGTGTCAGGATGTACCCACTTGACACCTTTGTAGATTTGCGTATTTTCTCAAGTGATTGATCCACTCAATAGTTAATGGAGTAGGCTAAAATGGCCTAAATGAGAAGTTTACAAGGTTTAATCATCACGACTAAAGGCTAATAAAACTCGGAAAGGATATTATAAGCCTTTCTGCTAGACTGACATTAGTGAAGAGCCACTACTTGATATCTTCAACAGAAGATTGCAAATATTTCCCCCCCACATTTGTCAATAATGAAAAGAATTAAAATAAAAATGCACTGACGCATGGAGTTCAACATTCAAGAGGCACATTTTGAAAGTGCCATTATTCCGTTTACTGTGAAAACAGGCCTCAGTACCCAGGCTTTCAATTTCGTCTCTGTGAACCCAAAGTAAAGGAATGTACTCCTCCTAATATTTCTTTATAAATACACACAAAAATAAAACAAGCAAACAGTCAATGTGTTTCTTCCACAACCATAAAACGCAAGCCTTGAAAAGCTGATAAAAATAAATATATATATATATTATGATAAACACATCAACGAAGGCAAACGCATAATCCATACACCCAGTCAAACGTAACTTTTGCAGAAAAGGAGTGCCGGGAGTGTTCTGTGGGTTAACATTAAAAGGCAAGACAAATTGTGTTTTGTTTTTTGTGTAGTTACCCTGCCATGATGTAATTCCAAATGTGAACAAGAAATAATAAAAAAGATGTTCCAGTGATTAGAAATTGAATTACGCTCCTAATTGACTTGCATTGTACACTAAAACAGCTCTCAAGGTCACTCTTTTAGTACTTACATACACAAAGTTGATTCAGACAATATAGAGTCACCGTAACGCATGTGGATTTTTTGTTTTTTTTTTTTCATAAAAATGTTAATTTCCTGTTGATTTTAGCATTTTTATATAAAAAAAGACTGGATCCGTGGATCCAGATCTTCAAATAGTAAAATAAACAGGAAATTAACAATGTTATGAAAAAAATATAACTACATGAGTTATGGTGATGCTCTATTGTGTCTGAACCAATTTTCTTTGTGTTTGTTTACATAATACAAGAGTGTATTATGTAAAGAATTCTACACAACATCTTTTAAAAATTATATCCACATTTGGAATCGCATCATGTCAGGGTAACTACACAAAAAGAAATCCAACAACAGTGATCCCAGCCTTTAAATGAACGCTATGGTGGCTTGCTTCAAGGAAATAACTGCGTAACAAAAAGATGACCTTTATAAAAACAAAACGCCTGTGTTGTATTTCCTGTTCATTTTAATACTAAATATTTAGGTACTGTAGGTCAGTGAGAACATACAAAGGCTTGGTGGGAGGGGGAATGTAAGGAGTGCTGCCCTCCAACGGGAGTCTATGAGTTCCTTCCAATGGATTCCCTACCAGATCACCCCACCTCCTGCATTCACACGTGTTGTGCGTGGGTGAGGCATTCACCACTTGACTACTTACACCAGAGAGAACTTGACAGTAACTAACTTCCCTTTGAGACAATAACCCTCAGTCCCCAGGGCTTATTTACTCAGCAACATGGAAACACACACACACACACACACACACACCCAAGTCACACACCCTCCTGGTTCCGTGCCTCTATTCCAGTCAAGGAGTGGCTAGAGCGACTGCCGTCAAGGTGAGACTAGTGTCTTTCTTACATACCCCACCCTCTCTCTCTCTCTCTCTCTCTTTTCACACCGTCAGCAGTTTAAAGCGTGCGGGTCTCTGCCTCTCGCTCCAGCCGCTGCTGGGTCAAAAAGTACTTGAAGAACTCATAGACCGACCAGGCGATGGCGGTGGAGGGCATCTGGTAGATCACCCGCGCTTGGACGCCTTTGAAAAAGGCCGGCAGACCGCCAAGTCGGTACACCGTCCTGAAAGCGTTGGCCATCCCCGACAAGTGGCCGCTGATGTGCATGGAGTTGAGCGCCACGTTCTCCTGCGTGTTAAGCAGGGTCTTGCAGACATCGAGCGGAGTGGTTATGGCGGCCGAGATGGCACCCGCCGCGGCGCCCGACACGATGTGGCTGCCGGGGTGGTAGTGTCTGCCGGGGTTTAGCTGTTCCTGCATCAGTTCGTAGGTGATGAAGTGCACCGCCTGGAAGGGGATGTTCATAGTCAGCTGCGTGCTGTAGCTGCGATAGAAGGCCCCAACGCCCTCGGTGCGCGTTATGGTCCGAACGCAGTCCAACAGGCCTCGGTACGGAGAGTTGTACATCTGCATCCTCTGCTTAACCACTGCAGACATGCAGACATTACAATGTCAGTGCAGTGCACACGACAGTGTAAACATACAGTATAGGTAGTTGCTCGGCGGATCGGTTTAGGTCCTTAACATTAGAGATCTACCAATAATCCGCCCATCACTACTTAACATTGCTAGTGTTCTTGTCCTCATCCTCCTCCTGCTCTCTGTGCCAACTTAGAGGGCTCAGTGAAACCGGTTTTGCCGAAATACTAATGTGGCCAACTAAACTGATAACAAAAGACTGAATGAAAGGGCAGGTGTCAGGCTCATCCACGTTGTAGAGGTAGCATCCAGAATGAGAGGTATAACAGTCTATAAGTTACAAGCAACAGGTCTGTATGGTTTGGATTCTCTGCCATCACAGACTGTGGACAATGTCAGTCACGAGAGCCTTGGTTAAATGTTAGTAGGATTCTGAATTGTAACACAGTAAAGATTCCAGGGGTTAAGCTAGGTGGGTTTAGGTTACTGCTGATACCGATAACGGCTTCACCTTGGAACTGTCTTGCCTTGCAACACCGTTCCAAGATGGGAAATTTCTAGATGGGAAAATGCCCATGTATTGCACAATATTGATTAATAATGTTGTGTTTATAAAAGCAGCCTCCATCCAGTATGGGAGTTTGTTGTTGTTCGTACAAAGTTATGCATCTGACAACAAATCAGTCTTTGTGCTGTTTTCCCATGACTATTTGGGATCAACTAAAACATTTTCAGCACTACTATGAAATTTCAGACAATCTTCAAGTACACCATACTCCAACGATATCATCACATTGTCTTTTATTTTATTACTGTTATTATTTAGTTTTAAGAATCTGAAAACCAAGTGTGGTGCACCAATCTCATTGCAGTGACTTTCATGGGTTAACCTGTTGATGGTAGGTGTGACCCAAATGTTGAATTTGATTTATAAACCTTTTTAAAACACATTGTGTGGAAAGCTGCCACCTAGTTTTTCCACATCACCTATACAAAATTATGGCTGAACGGTAGTGTGAGTAAATACTTGTTGTATTTTTGCCCTGAAAACTTCAATGAAAGAGATGGAAGCCAGAAAGTAATCGTTGAGCACAAAAACTCTGCATGCAATAATACAGGTCACTTTTATGCTTCAATCAACACAAATTAATGGGGATCCACCATTTTAATATTTTTCTTCTTTTCATGTAGCCCCTGTCTATGTTTACACCGCCACATTTTTAAGTCATTGGTACGCAGAGATCATCCCAGTCTCCACCTCCTCCTACTGTGGTTCAGTGCTCTCCTCCCTCCACCCCTTCCACTGAGACTGAGGTGGGTGTGGAGAAGTGGTGAGGAGGAGACAGGGGGGGGCGAGGGTGCCCCTCAGGTGTGGACATTTGTGTCACTGCAGCTGAAATGGCTTGGAATAGAATCCCGAGAGGGGGTGAAAATGAATGACCTGAGTGAATGTTTAGGATTAAGTTGGTATAAATGGGTTATTGGGATTCAGTTATATAAATGGGTTATTGGGATTCAGTTGGTATAAAGCGGTTATTAAAGGGCCAAGTGTAGATAATACATTTGATTTTAAATTCATCCTTTAAATCTGACTCCTTAGAGAGTCTTACCTTCAGCTGGGTTCATGACAGCATCATGAAGAACAGTGGCCACACTACCTGCCAGACCTGTTAAAACACAGTAGAATGCTGGTGAAGAAACATCGGCTAGAACGCTAATCGATCATAATAATTGCTATGAGAGAACGACTAGCTACCGTTGGCTAAATGGCTGTTGCCTCCTTTGTGAATGACGTCACTTAGTGAGCGTTTCACCCGTTCGTAGCAGGCAAAGTAGAGGGCATGGGCCGGTCCTGCTCCCAGCATGGTGATGTTGAGGCCTCGGAGCGGTCGGAAGATTCCCTCCGTCCGAACGATCCTTTTCAAAGCCTCGTACACGCCGCTGTACTGGGCCTTGGGGTCAGGCTGCAGACTCTGCATCCTGGTCTAAAATAGAAAACGGAACAAGTTTTTAAATGCATGAAAATATATATGTTATTTATCACTTGGTATAGCTCGGACACATATGAGAGCTGGTATGTTTGTCCAGAGCAGCATGGGCTGCCTTCTGCATGTGCAAGTACTCAATATGAACAAGATTAAGAGCTGGGCCCACCGAAGGTTTCAAACCATTCTGAAGAAAGCATGAAAGACGAAACATAAACGTAATAACGTCAACCACTTTGGGAGCTAGTTTGTAGTTGGGTTGTGTGATATATCCAGTCTACATGGTTCTACTAAAGATGGAGGCATAAAATAAAACAAATGGCTAGTAAAAATGTGTAAACAGTGATCAGTAGCTATTAGCACACCACTTTACTCCTTGGTCCCCGACTGCAACTTCTCCTCGCTGGCCATATTTGGCTTTGATTCTTCTGCACACAAGGACACTTCATTGAACAGTATTGAATGTTTTCATAATTGCATCGATCCATATCCAAGTGCACTTCAAACGGTCCAGAGGCTACCTCCATGTTGTCCCAGGCAGGTGCGGATACATCAGGGGTTCACTTGCACCCAGAGAGATAAGTTTGACACTTTAATACAAATATGTAACTGAAGGTAGTCAAGGTACCAGGATAAAGCCAAGTTGCCAACTCCTGAAATCAGCAGTAAGGTCCTCTCTGAGTTAAGTTGTGTTTGTGCGGGCAGATTAAACAGTACAGTACAACGAGGCAGCGACATGAAGCTATGATGCATGACGCTTGCCGCGAATAAAGCTGTGAAGTGTTTTCGCACCGTTTCAGCTGCCCGTCTGAACGCATCCATTATGCGTCACTTCCAAGCCTCGGGGTGAGGGAGTTCTCTGCATGATGCAGCCCTGTTATACTCCAACTCCACCATGCCAAGTTATCTGGATAGCACAAAGCATGTTTTCATTTGTCAAAGTGGTACGGAGGCTGCTCCGGAGATAGGCCAAGTCTATCTCCCTCAACATATTCTTGTGCGTTTCCTTCCTTGTGCTTAACAATATAATATCAATTTCATTTCCGTTTGATACAGATTTTTGGAACTCAAAGCTCTCTGTGGTTAGCGATTAGGCGGATAATTTTTAAAGTTGGCACAACTGATGATAAATCAGTATAAAATGAACGTATTCTCCCTAGGCAGAGTCACAGTCTTCAATCTCTTGATGGTGTGAACTTTAGGTCTATGACTAAATAATCAGATCCTATTTAAACACCCTCAGGCTCAACCAAATGTTTAACTAAAACGCTTTGTACTTGCATATTCTAACTAGACAATGAGGTGGGCAGGCTGAAAATATGAAAAAGAATTATCTGAGTGCTTGTTTAGGCTACAGAGTGTATAAAAGGGTATTAAAGGCTATCTTTATATGATCCGTTTGATTTGAAATTCATAGTGGAGCCTCTTTAAGGAGCTCCACTTTACTCAAATACAGAATGTTAGTTTTGCCATCTTTATTGGTTGCATTCTGTATAAGGCTTGGGTATTATGTTAAGCAACTAAGACAAAAGTCCACAGAGATGTGGCAAAACCAGAGGCGGAGTATTAGATTGCAAGTGTTTCATTCCACAAAGCATATTTTACTCAGACGGCAATTAAATTCTGTTTAATTTTGCAACAAGACAAACATCAAAGGGAAGGAACATAAACACAGTAGTTTCTAGTGCTCCAAGACTTACTTTATACATTGCAATAAGTTGCAACGTTTTGACCTATACAGTCTTCATCAGGCAAATATTGGCTTCTCAGACTTGAAGACTAATTTTCTCTAGCTATTAATTACGAAATGTGTTTTAGTGTAGTTGTAGAAAACAATTTATTTGAGTTTATTCAAAATAATTTGTGTAGATATTTTAACCTCTCTCATTTGACTCTTTTCATAATGAATAGCTGACTGATGGCTTATCCTTGATATTAATAAGGTTATTGTTCTTGGCTTTCTAGCATAAAAGTATATGCAGTGCATTCTGTCCCCTTTCATCACACTTAAACTAAAGGAAATAACACACATATACAATTGCATTCTCTCAATCTGCATATACAACTTTGGTCTTAGCCAATTAAAGTATTACATGAATTATCGCAATCCCTTTTGGAATATAATTGTGCCGTTATCTGAATGAATGTTCTATGTTTTGCAATTCGGAATTAGCAAAGGCTGAGTGACAGTTTACTAATCATTTGTACAGGACAGCAATCATCCACACACCCTTGTCTGTGTGAAGCTGATTCCATGGGTGTGTGACAGTGGCTCTGATAAGATCCCTCCTAGCATCAGTAGAAGACCCAGGCTACTCCCTGTGGTCTCACCTTGTAGTGTTAAAGTCTAGCTGAGGCAAGCTCACTGGGGGGGTTAGGCCACTTTGAACTACTGCCTTCAAATCAAGAATAAACACATCTTTTGCTGCTGATATTTCTTTACATTACAAACTTTTCCCAGCCCAGAAACATTGCGTCGATAATCAGACACTGATCGTGATCAGCCATAGCGGTCAATATTCACTCCAGGGGTTGACACTAAGGTCTCTGAGGGACTTGCCCAAGTGCCTCAGAACCTGACCAAGTGCAAGTCAGGTTCTACTTGCCCTCAGGTCATGGTCACTTGCCCCCCAAAAATATAATGTAAATTTTGCATTTAAGTTTACTTCCTACTTGGGTGCTTTAAACCAGGGGTTTTCAACAGGTGGTCCGGGGACCACCAGTGGTCCTTGAGAGGGTTCCAGGTGGTCCCCAGTTAAGTTGGTTAACCAGATGTAACTCTTGAGAACGTAAAAAAATGGACCCTTGCGGGTCCATTTGGTTTCATTTTTACACTCTCAAGTGTTAAAATTCATCATCTTAATTAGCCCAGGTCTACACAACTAGAGAATGTAGAAGATTAGGTCATCTTGATGTGTATGTTAATTTGCCTGTTTTGTTTCCCAAATCCAGCCTGGAATTGTGGATAGCTAGAAAGTAGGGAAAGACGCAGAGGCAGAGCTCAATGACCACCTTCAAGACAAATATATCTTGTGTTGTGTTATAGCGCACTAAGTGACACACTTCCCCGATCGGGCAACCAGGTAACAGTATTCACTTGCCCTACCACTTTTTTTTACTTGCCCCGGGCAAGCGGGCAAGTGTTAGTGTCAAGCCCTGCACTCCAATTGGTGATCGACAATTTGCCTTATCTGAAGAAACCAATCTTTATACCATTTAAGTCGTATTATATACAAGTATATTATCATTTTGCATCTTTGTGACAGAGCTAACGCACGCACGCGAACAGTGTTGAAGTGGTTTTTGACATATAATTTTGGAATCATTCAAATTCACCCCACAAGATCGATATCAGTATCGGTCTGCTTGTGATTAAAACAATCTGTGATCAGTCCCCAAAAACATGATTGGTGCACCCCTAACTGCAAGTGTAGTATATAGGTACTGTATGCAAATCAGGAAACACTCAAATTTACATAACCACAAATTGCATATTGACTGTGTACAGACAGATTACCCGCTCTCGTGTGTTGATGGGGACCTGAGCAAGTCACTTGCACTCACTAACCTCTGAAGGAAGAAGACCAAACAGGATGCTTTAGCCTCTCTTATGTTGAATACAAGGTCTTAGACCTCAAATGTAATAATTCAGACAGTCTAACATCAGTCTATTACAGGGATTTTCAACAGGTGGTCCGGGGACCACCAGTGGTCCTTGAGAAGGTTCCAGGTGGTCCCCAGGCTAAATGATGGAAAGTTGGTTAACCAGATGTAACTCTTGAGAATGTGAAAATGAAACCAAATGAACCCGCAAGGGTCCATTTGGTTTCATTTTTACACTCTCAAGAGTTAAAATATTCATCATCTGAATTAGCACCACTTAATTACACTGCTTTGTTTACAGCCTGGAATTGTGGACAAAACCAAAAGAATTCTTTAGTTTTAGGTCTTTTGTGTGAAAATGTTATCAAATGGTGATCCTTGGCTCAAATGCTGAATAAATGGTGGTCCCTGGAGTCAAAAAGGTTGAAAACCCCTGGTCTATTACATCAAAATATTATGGCAAATTGCAAAATTATGTCAGATAGTATTAGGGTTTGCTTTTCATGCTATCGCTGTGTCCACAAACTCAATCCTTGAGCACGCAGAAACCTCAAGAGGAAATTGTGACAACCTCTTGTGTGTAATGCCATCGAGTAGTCCAAACATGGGAGCTACAATAAAGATCACTGCATTGAGACGCAAAGAATATCATGACACCATTTAACATTTGTTATCTGATCTGTTCTGTTCTGCAAACTTTATTGTTTGGGTTAGCCAGTAAGTCTGGATAATTTATGAAAATACTGCACAGCATTGTTGGAAAACAATAGCTGACCAATATAAAAAGGGGATTTCAGGGGCAAAGCTCACTGAATCAAGCAAATGGTTAGCACGTTCTTGTGTGGATACAAGCTCTTTTCTGGCCGTCTCAAATCTACGGAATAAACCCATTCAACAATCACCAAAACCTGTGTAAGAAATAAAGAAATTATTTTACAATGAGCAATATTTGTGTTATTGAATCCAAACTTAGAATGTCCTTCAATTCACCAGTGAATTTCAACAAGGCTAGACAGACACCTTACACAAGTTATACTACACAGAGGCCATTGCATAAACTGAGTATGTTCACAGACAGACCCTGCTCCCAATGGAAGACAAACTATGCACCCACTGGGCACAAAACTACACTTTCTAAACCACCTGCCCACCATACAGTACCAAGACATCAGAGACACATACTTCGCACAAATTACAACTGAACGCTAGTTTGACTATGACCAATGACGAGAAACTCACATACCTGTTGGGGGAAATGCAACATTGTGCAAACACAGCAGCAATATTTGTGAACGGTTGTGACGAAAGAAGATTGGCCAATGTAATACAACCACCCTAAGGATTACTGCCTGTAATATCTAAACCTGTTTACAAAACTCCTCCAACTGTATTATTTCCCCATTTTCAACTGTTTTTATGTAATTATATTTGACACTTGCTGTGGCAATGTATTAAAACGTTTGTTTTCTCATGCCAATAAAGCGTCTTTGAATTAAAAAAAAATAATTGTCAATTGTTCAATTCACAGTGACAAATCTTGTCGGTGTAGAGATGACAACCATGCACTTGACCTTCAATGGCGAGAACAGGACACATAACACAGGTCAACTCATGCCACTGACTGAATACAAATCTAGACTGTCTAGAAGTGTTTTAGCATCCAACGTGACTAGTTTGTAGACAGCCAACGTGATGCAACAGGGCTGGGTTAGACACGCTATGTTTGGTTAAGAAACGTGAATGAAGCGAGAAAAAAAAGCTTCGGGTAAGTTGGTCAAGTTGAGTAACGATGAGTTGAGAATTACGGGAAGGGACAGCGCGGACGTCCCCAATGTCTATCCTAACAAGATTAAGATCTATGGATTATGTGGCGCCACTTGGCCATCAAAAGTGAGCAATGCATTGCATTTTGTGTCGCGTTCAATGCTCTAAAAGGTTTAGCTCTAGCTCCAAGGCAACACACACT
Organism: Benthosema pterotum; assembly: GCA_039105355.1. NCBI lineage: Eukaryota > Metazoa > Chordata > Actinopteri > Myctophiformes > Myctophidae > Benthosema > Benthosema pterotum. Next base: position 38,859,862 of record CM076972.1, read on the forward strand.
ACATGGGAGGAGATCCTGCTGCAATGTAGTGTGTGTGTTTTGAAGCCAACATTAGCCAGACGTTAGCATGTAGCCAATGCATCCGAATGCGGACACGATGCATCCGAATTGACACACTGCACAGCACAGCAGCAGGGGCTGATCGCGCCAGTATAAGGGAGGGAGGGTGGCAAAGTTTGGGAATGCTAGCCTGCTGCATGTCGCTCACGCCTCGTGTATGTCCTCTCCTGTCCCCTTCCTAAAGTAGGGGGGCGCCTCCTCCTCCTCCTCCTCCGAGACCCCGCGTGTGTGTTTACCTTGACGGAGTCCACGGGGTACATGACCGTGTGCTCCAGAACGCCCGCCACGGCGCCCGCTGTCATGTGGGTCAGGATCGAGACGTGAGGTGGCAAACTCTCGTAGTCGTGGTCGCCGCCGTCGGAGGAGGTCGAGGAAGCCTCGCCGCCGCCGTCCTTGCTTTGAAGCTCCGACATCTCCAGTGATGGCAGCGCAGGGCGTCGTGCGTTCAACTCCATGCGTTGGTAGCTTCTCGGCGTTATCTCTAATAAGACGCGCCGTTGGCTAGAGATAACAGTCTACAACCAGCGTGGACGACCACAACATCATCACCACCATCGCATCATACACACACACACACACACTGGAGTTCCACTAGCGCCCATGCGACGTCAGCCGCTGTGAGCCCCGGAGGGAGGGACCTCGGCTTGTCTTTGACCAATCGCAATCGCCACTCGCACACATGAGGCGGGACATCAGCCTCGGTTGGCCAATGGGAAGTTGTGTTATTTGGTTCCCCCTCTTCCCACCAAACCTGACAGTCAGTTAGTAGTGTACACATGTGTAATACTCATTACTCGCCCTACAGGGCCGCCACCCCTACACTTTTTGAATGGGCTGCTTGACCCCATATGAGGTTAATCACTCAGTCATGCATTGTTGATAAGTCGGTTTGGTCTGCTGCGCCAACTTTTGTAACATTTTTTGGGGTAGAAAAATGGCCTCGTCCAGTGTTTTTCAACCTCAGAATATGAGCCACGGACCACCATTTGATATTTTAGCCCCACAGACCCCAAAACGAAATATTTATTTTTGCTTTGGTCCACAATTCCAGGCTGGATTTGTGAAACAAAACAATGAAACGTATATATCAAAATTACCATTAATCTTCTACATTCTCTAGTTGTGTAGACTTGGGGCTAATTCAGATGATGAATATTTTAACTCTTGAGAGTGTAAACAACATGAAACCAAATGGACCCGCAAGGGTCTATTTGGTCATTTTTACACTCTCAAAGAGTTACACCTGGTTAACCAACTTACCTTCATTTAGCTGGGGACCACCTGCAGCCCTTTCAAGGACCACTGGTGGTCCCAGGACCACTGGTTGAAAACCACTGGCCTAGTCCATTTGACAGCATGTGAGATAGTGTTGTGATAAGAGTGATAGTGTTGTGATTTCTTATCACAACATTGAGTTTTAAGTTAGAAACGTTGAGTATGGGTTCCCAGCATGCAGAAACTGACGGATGCAAATTTGGAGGAATAGATGTCATCACACAAATGTCAGACAAATGTCAGCACATCTGGGCAAGTGCTGTGGCATTTTTCTGCCTAATAAGTGTGTTTTTGCTCATGTTTGGAATGGAGCACCATGAACAATCCACACATATCACATGCTACAAAAACAATGATTTTGGCTCAGGGGTAGAGTCACCGAATGGTAACTGCAACGTTGCCAGTTCAAACCCCCCAGAGTTGTCGCACGATTACGATTTGTCCATTTGTCCCTGAGCAAGACACTTAAAGGGGTGCTACACTTTCAAAAAAACTTTTGGTCATTTTATGGTCTACTCAGCCTCATGTAAACACACCAGACAGTTTATAAGTTACTCCTTTCAGTATTTAGATATTTGATGTTCATTAGTCTGCGGAACGTCCTTCCCATAGAAACCCATTATAACTTAAAACTCCATTTTAACCATGACAGATTATTCGAAAACAACCAATCTTTTTTCTGGTGACTGATATTGTCCTCCTAATACGTGAGAGGGCCGTGGAATTCCATTTACAGTTTTCATTTATTTTTAAAATATTGTTTTGGAAAATGTAGCCGCCTCCATATTTGGGTAGCCTACCCAAATGAATAAAACAATATTTTAAAAATAAATAAAAACTGTAAATGGAATTCCACGGCCCTCTCACGTATTAGGAGGACAATATCAGTCACCAGAAAAAAGATTGGCTGTTTTCGAATAATCTGTCATGGTTAAAATGGAGTTTTAAGTTATAATGGGTTTCTATGGGAAGGACGTTCCGGCAGACTAATGAACATCAAATATCTAAATACTGAAAGGAGTAACTTATAAACTGTCTGGTGTGTTCACATGAGGCTGAGTAGACCATAAAATGACCAAAAGTTTTTTTGAAAGTGTAGCACCCCTTTAACCCCTATTGCTACTAATGTGCTGGTCAGTAGCTTGCATGGTTTCTGCCGATATTGGCGTGTGGTGTGGACGGCTGAATGGCAGTTTCTACTGTACATGCTGGGGACCCATATTCAACATTTCTAACAAAACCTCAGTGTACGCAACATGTTCGCTCTACGGGCCCGGCTGACTGAAACGATATTCCATTTTAGTAGACAACATGATTCAGACCTTGTGATTCGTTTTCGCATGTGTTTGTCACGGAAACTTCTTCCAGGAAACTGCAGGAGAAAAGGTGCTTCAAAAGAAAACCAAAAGAGCGTTAGAGATTGCAAAACCTGTGTGTTGTGCTCACAAATGTTCAACAATGAGAAACCATGCAGATATGATCTAGGCCATGGCTAACTTTGTTAAAATTGAACAAAATACAGTCCAACCCGAGCCTTACTTGGTCATGTGAATGGTAGTCATATGAAAAAGCCTAGGGTGGGTTACATAGAGAAGTCTTTCAGTTTGGAGGAACACTGCATGCGTGAATCCTTTAGTTTCAGTTGTTTGATAGCCGGACAGGCGACAGGCTTCTTTTGTTTAAAGTGGGACATTTGGTATATAGTATTTTGTTGTCCTAAATAGTGTCTATACAGTATACAGTAGGCCTACATACATTCATGAAATCACGTGCTGGCTGGCTGTAAGTATTGGGCAATGTTTTGTCACTCCAAACCTTCCTTATGTTATAAGTAGCATGTGAAATGTCAAACTAGGGGGTTTTCATGATTACGAATCCATTCCAAGGATTGGTTTTGTCTTTTGTGGCTAAAAACGGTCATATAAAACATTACAGTATAGGCCTGCCGCCTGCCACATTTCTCACCTGCACAGCACATCTCCCATATGAGGAGACCAAGTTTCAAACTGTGTATACAGTATAATTCATAGATGCTGAGACCCTGTGGATACATTTGCATCCACCTGGGACAGGTTTTACTTTTTTCCTAATTACATTACATCTATAGACTCTTAATAATTGATAATCTGGCATCTAGTCAGTATCATCCCCTAGCTACCTGACTCTTGTTGCAGTCCGGAAGTTTGAATTTCACCTTGAGATTAAAATTGAATGCCCGTATAGGCAACATTTGCCTTGGCATAGCTGTTTCCCAATTCAGGGGTCGCATTCCCTGATAGGACACAGATAGTCTTGACATTGTGGCAACCTCCTGACAGTGCAATTACAATTACAGGCAGTGTTATTGCACTGTGTAAAACTATATGTGGAAACAAATCTAAATTTCAGCTCTCATTTACAATTGGTTTTATTCTTCTTTTGATGACATTTTAGCCCCAACCAACCCCAAAACTAAAGATTTCTTTTGCTTTTGTCCACAATTCCAGGCTGGATTTCACAAACAAAACAGTCAGACATAAAGACCAAAATGACCATTAATCTTCTACATTCTCTAGTTGTGTAGATTTGGGCTAATTCAGGCTAATTTTTAACTTTTGAGTGTAAACACGAAATCAAATGGATCAAATTTTTATACTCTCAAAGAGTTACATCTGGTTAACCAACTCTCCATCATTTAACCTGGGACCACCTGGAACCCTCTCAAGGACCACTGGTGGTCCCTAGACCCCTGATGTATGATGATCAGTGTCTTAACTAATTGGCAGGATCCTGTGTCACTCATTGGCTTCCCCCACACACTGCAGTGTCGCTGTGCTGTGGGTGTGTTCTGTTCACCAAGGCAGACATGACTCAGCACAAGTAACTTGAGGTTCCAAACTGCCCACTTGTCCAGTGTTGTTACAGCTGGCCATCACACTTTCAGTTAGAGACCTGATTTATTAAAGAGCTGTACTATGTTTAATTCTATATTGAATTTGTTTTCAACAAATAGCTCAAGATTAAGCCAGTTTCAACTAATGATCCCAATAATAGCTTAGCTTGAGCACCAAACTTACCCATATGTCATATAGGTTAAGGCTCATACATACTCCAGTTTGAGGTGATAGTTACCACAGCAATGTATAAGGGTTAAGTCTCACCACACATTGCAGGGTGAAGTGACAGGTGAAAAAACAATGCTCTGGTTAACTATCCAGGGTGAAAGTGGTTTGAAGTTCTTGCCGGGTCTATAGGAAACAGCATCGTGTGACGCGTTTAGGCCGCGCCGCTTTGCGGCACGGCCGAAATTTTTTTAGGGGGTTCAAACTCCAGTGTCCCTAAAATGCATAGGAAAATGCTTTTTTGTGGCACTGTAAGCTAACCTAACCTAACCTGGAACATAATATAAAACACAGCAGGTCTGCCTTACACCTGCATTAGGCTCCCTATACTCCATTTCAGCATGATTACACTGTTTTGTATTTGAGGCATTAGGCTACACAAGAAATAGGTTTCATTTAAGATTTTATTTTGTTACAAACTACTGCAAAACAGCATTATTTCAACCGCCATAATATGTCCTAAAATGAAACCATTTTACTGCTCTCAAGAGTCTCAAGAGTCAAACATCTGAATTATGTAATTTTCAAGAGTCCACACAATTAGAATCTTAAAGGGGAATTCCACTCATTTTTCAATATTTTACTGTCATTAATATACCTTAGAGGTCATGATAAAGTTCCCCCATTCTGTGTTTCCTAGAAATGGAGGTCTGAAAAAAACATTACCATGGTGAAATACAGCTTGACATCATCAAGATATGTTTCACCATGTTAATGAGTTTCCTTTTTTTCTGAGAGTGTACACATGGTCCATTTGAAAACGATCTAAAATTGTTTGAGAAAGAATAACACCAGTAGCCGGGCTGTTGTCCGAGTCCACAGCATTTCTTTCTATGTCAGCTTCAGGACTTGTCCCTATTTGCTGTTGCTATTCCAAATAGAAGTCTATGTAGAAGAGCCTCCATTGGACTGACCCCATGAAGTGAACGGAGTTTGCATAACTCTATCTATACTGTATAGATGGCGTAACTCTGTCGATACTCTGTCTCTGTGGCTCTGGCTGTGCGAACCGACAAGAGGAGACTTCTCTCCGTGCGGTGACAGGTTATTTAACCTAATATTTTATTAGACCCTGCGGGACCCTGCGTGAAATCTTTTCCCGGGTCTCAGACCTGGGCAGACCCCCTTCACTTTCACCTCTGGTTAACTATCACCTCAAAATGGCATACAGTATGGAAGAGCTTTTAGTTAAAGTAGACTTCATTAGTACTAGTAAGGATGTAGCACAACTCGGGCTTTAATCAGACTGCGGCATTTTCATATTTTTGAATCACATTTCAAACCATCTAGGAATACATATAAATTTGGATTCACAAAATTCTGCCAACAGGTGGCAAATTCCTAAGCTTGAGTGAGTCACCAAGTGTAAACTTAAGGTTGGGTGCCATGTCATCTGCTGCCTATGTGACACAGCCATTAGTGACACATAAACCTACTGGACCAATGCTACAGTATGTCTAACCAAAGTATACCTTCCTTGTTGCAATCTCCTTTCTAATGTGGAGGCACCTGTTTGCAACTTACCCAGTAAAAATGGCCTTCCAGGGTAAACCATTGTAATCTAATAAAGCAACTGGGGTTGATTTTTAAGCCATTTTTACAACTCGTTTTGGAAACTAGAAAAAAAAAAAAAAAAAACAGTATAATACATTTTTAATATCGAGTTGCAATAGGGTTGCCAAAATCTCTTGTTTGTGCAAACATTTAACTACACTTTTAATAAAAAATAATGGGATATGTGCTTTCATTTACCACCCCTTGCCGTAGTGATCATGATAGCTCCAGAAAATGAAGCTCACTATATCCGTTAATACATGGAAGTGTACCAAAATGAATCAAACCACGTCCCATGACGTGACGATGTCTACAGTGATCGACAAGAGTAAATTAAACTGATGTGAACTGCAGTCTCTACACTACAGTGATAAGACAAGAAGTAATATTGCACTGTTGTAGCCATTCCGAGGCTACACATTACATGACAAAGTACCCTTCCTGCACAGCAGTACCATACATTCTGCCCCCCCACACACACACACACAAAGTGCTCCTTTCCACAATAAAATCATCATTGCATTCGTGCCTGATTGGCAACGCAACTGTGATCAGAGGTTACTGTGGAAATGGCAGTTAAGTTAACCCACACCATTTGACACACAAAAAAAGGAAACGCACAAAAACGTATCATGCATCTAAAAAGGCAAAATAAAAGTGCACACAAAAAGATACAAAAACAAAACAAAAAGAAGATCCCCCAGATGATGGATCTTAACTCATGATATCCACCAAAACTGAGATTCTGTGGACTAATGCAGAAATTGTCTGCAAACTGCCAGAAAGAAAGAATTTGCCATTGACATTTTCATTTTCCATAGAAAATAGGGGCAGCTGCCATTTGAACGTCATGGAGTAGAAGCACATAAGGCTAGAATATGTATGTCTTTTTTCATAACTCGATCACATTTGTAGTACATGAAAGGCATACATTGCAATATCTTTCAAAATAAGTTAACATAAACATCTTCAAATAAAAAGTCTTTAAAAAAAATAACCAGGTCTGAAAATGCAAACCATGCAAAAATGTTCTTTTTCCTCATCGTCTTCTCTTTTCCATGGACTTGATAGGAGTGGGTGGCAGAGAAGTCTGACTTGTGAGAATCAAACATATTGTCCATTGTGCCTTAAAACCCCTGGAAACTGAATTTTGTAAAAATGAATGTATGGTGTTATGATAGCAAAGTGGAGTGTCATTCTTATTCATTGTGTCTGTCATCTACTAAAAACCTTAAAGGTAATATAGCCAACTTTAGTGTGTACAAAATCTGTGTTTGTAAACAGATTTGAATCTAACTCCGGCAGCATCATGTAGAATCGACATAAAGAGGGGAAAAGTAGCCTGTCTAGGTATAATATTACATTATGACTGAAATCTCAGGCAACTTGGTCACACATCAGTGCTTTTTGCATGTTGCATGCACTTGAAAAAACGGATCCGTTTCCATGGTAAAACTAGTGTGTTCAAAGTGATTTTGTGGTTAAAAATGTATTATTTGATTAGAAGCTTCTTGCAACATTGTCAAATGATCATGGAAGACATACGCATGTTATCAGTGATGACTGAGACAAGTTTGTTAAGACTCAAGAGAAATAGTTAGCAAGAACAGATGTGGACTTTTGATATAATTTGCATAACTTTGGTTAAGAAAAATACGTTGTATATCTGAGTAGGACCACACCCAACCTCAAACCTAAAAATTTGAGTTGTAAAGTGTAATACCAGTTTCTAATCCGTTTTGATATGCATACTATTGTGTACATAATCTGCTGAATTACATAGATCATGAAAGCGGGTTTCCAGTGGCTTTAAGGCTCTACTTTCAGTCTTAAAGGGTGAGAGGAAGAGTCGGGGAGCCCAGGCCCTGTTCCAACCATGGGACAGAGGAGGGGGTGAAGCGCTGCGCTGCACGCCGGTGGATGCGGCGAAGACGCAACAGATACAGCAGAATGGACAGCAACACGACAAGGAAACAGGCCAGGAATAAGTAGTGGTTGTTGACAAACGAGAAGCTGTGCCGCCAGTGGGAATGCACTCCTTTCAGGCTCTCCTGTGGGATGTCTCTGGAAAAAGGGAAATTCAATACTTTTGTTAAGACAGGCTTGGGCAAGAGATGTGATGCTAACGAGTATAAAAGGGAGAGATTCTGAGTGTTTATGCTTGGTGGGTATGCATATTTTTTTCAGCTGTAGTTGGAACCAGCATAAGAAACCTGATTCATTGGACAAAAGGCTAAAGATGCCAATGCCCTAAAATGCTAATCCTTCTCGGTGCTCAACTTTGAGCCTATAAGTGTTGGCATAAGGGGCGTGTTTAAAGGTTGGGGGCAGGGCTGTTTTAAAAACAGTCCCAACCGAAAATTGGACCTTTTTCCAAAACAGTCAGTCGCAACTAATCCTAACCTTAGCCCTAAATTTAAAGGACCACTTCACCATTTTTCAAAGTATCTTCATATAATGGACCCTCACTAATGTAAATAATAAAAATACCACTATTTTTCTACTCTGCCTGTGTCTCACAGGACGGCTGTAAGCTGTTCAGAAACCTGTCTGTATGCTGCATGTTATGAAAGATTTAGAAAAATGCTGCGGGGAGTTACCCTGAATATTGAACTGAAAAGCATTAAAATGATTATAGTGACGCCAACATAAAATGTACAATTGTGCAGAAAAGGAAAGACTAGTTGAGCATTTAGTTCATGTCCTTTCTTATCTTCAATTGCAATGGCAGCAACATGGTTTTGATTACAGTTTTGGGAGTTGTGTTAACATTAAAATGTTCCTAGAATTCCCAAACAAGTAGCAGCAATAATACTGCTGGTTAAAGCCACACTGTTTGCTTGGTCTTAATGTTTGTACTGATAAGATTATGCCTTGTATCTGGTTCAGAATTTCATGTCCAGTTGTGGTTTAGCAGCTGAAATCGAGCTGCTTTCTTGACTGAGTTCACAACATTGTGAGCTGTAAAGTGTAATTGTCAGTTGAATGGATGTAGTAGTAGGGTTTGCTTAATTTATCAATACATTGTGAAATGCAAATGTATTTTTCATAAGGTCGCAACTGCATTAGCTTTATAAAACATCACAACCTTAAAAAAAAAAAATGTCATTTTGCTCATCCTGGACTGTGGAATATTACTGCTGTGACCTCCCCGCAATAGTTGGCAACTTGGTTTAATCACTGTATTAATATGCGTCTCACCTCAGCGGGAGAAAGCGTGTTCTGTAGAGGATAGCTCCGAGTGTCCACTGCACCTCTTTTTCGTAAACCAACAGTGCAGTCTTCAGGTTTTTATAATTTGCAGGAAAGGAGAAGCCAGAGTGGAATACCTCATACATCCAGGATGATTTAAAGCACTGGTATCTGCACGCACACGCACACGCACACGCACACGCACACGCACACACACACACATGACATAATGTTGAGACTGGATATAGTGGCAAGCATATACAGTATATAAACCAACAAGGAATGTGCTCTGACAGTGTTGCAACTTACTTCAACCTGTGAAGATCAGCATGTGAGGCATAAAGGCCTGCATCAAAGCGTTCCTTTAAAGTCCTCCACTGGGTGGCGCAATAACCCTGTGGATGTGATAAAGTTCAGCCATGTTAACTTCTCTACAGTGATTTGAAATACTGGTGTTCTATTATAGTAATTACACTGCAAATCCACAGTTCAATTGATAGATTCGATCTATCTAGTATATTTATGCATGGTAAAGTAAACTTTACCATGCATAAATATTATTATATGCTTATTTAGTTTTTGTTGTTTTTATTTCCTCCTTTTGTACGAGGGAAACTACATCTTCAATACAAGAAATACATGTCTGGAATTTACGGCTTGGTAGACTACAGATGACCAACGTACCAACATTGTCAATGCAAAAATGTATGCATGTATATATCAATAACAGATAAACATCGGCTACTGCCATCGGTCAGTTTCATTGGCTGATACCGATACTGATCGATAACAGAAAATACTGGCCAACTGAAATGTGGACCCATACATCAGTGCATCACTAATAAACTGTAGAGGATAAAAATGAGACAAAATGTTTGTCACGAGTTGTCTTTGTCGGCGGCATAATCGTCTTCAAATAGATCATTTTCGAAAGGTCTACAAGAAAAATGAAATGGGCAAATCATACAAGGGGCGGGACTGCTCAGCTCTAGAACCCACCACCTACTCTTAAAATCTTAATACAGATACAGTAACAAAACATAAAAATTAAAATACAAACTGTCCAGAAGCAGTAGAGTGTACAGTATGTAAACTATCTATGTTGTGTTATTTCCACAGCTCCATTGTTCTGTATGCATAGAGATTGTCAACACAGATAAAAGGAAGTTATCCACCCAGTAATCAGCCCAGAAACCCCCTCTGTAGAGCTGCTTACCCTGGCAGCTCTGGCGTACGTGGAGGCGTTGTAGTCCCCGCCCATCCGTAGCACGTCCTCCGTGCAGTAGTAGAACTCGGAGAAGCCATAGAACTGGCTGTTGTTGTAGTCGATGGGCGGCTGGTAGATGCCGTTCAGGGACGTGTGGGTCTCGTTGGTGTGGTTGAGAAAAGGCTGGAGCAGCTGCCTGCACTGATCGAAGTCCCCTGTGCCTCGCAGGTGCAGCTTCTGGCCGCTCGGCCCGACCTCGTCCTGCAGGTCCGTGGGCAGACACGGGTCCAGCAGCGGAGACTCGGCCGTCTCACCTACATGCTGCCCCAAGAACCTGGCAGAAGGGTTTATAATGGGAAAACATATAGCCATAAGGGGGTAACAACCTTGGTATATGCCCCAGGCTACCCGGTAAATGAAAGAGGCTCCACCATGATTTTTTGGGGTGTTTTTACCATCCCCAGTGTATTTTTACACACCCAAAAAGTTGTTTTTAAAAAGTCAGCCCTACATTGAGATATCTGGGATTTTATGGGGGCGCATGAATGGGCTCAGATTCTCAGATTCTTCCATTTAGTGATGTCACTAAAAATACCAATTTTAAAATCCATCCCAGTTAACATTGCCTCCACTCTTTACGTCATTGTATGCATTGGGTTCCTCTCAAAGACACCCAATGAAACCGACTGAAACCAGGCAGATCATGCATATTCTAACCGTACAGGGAATAACATTGAGGTGGGCAGGGGGAAAAGCAGTGAGGAGGGAGGGTGGCTGTTTTTGTGGACATTTCTGGTACTGCACCCAAATAGCACAGAGAAAACATCAAAAATAGTTATAATAGAGTGGTTGTTTAGGGTATGGAGTGTATAAAAAGGTAACATTTGCAGTATATGATACATTTGATTTTAAATTCATTCATTAAGGTTTTACTGTGTAAGCTGTGTCAGTCAGTCCCAAGAATGTCCTTACTTGTTTCGAGCCGCCGTCTTTCTAACCAGGTTATCTTCGTATCTTTTGCGTGCCGCGTTCCCACCGAAACCCAGGAAGGTGGACACGTACACACGATAAACGTGCTCTGTGCGGTGCGCGTCACATCCCAAGTTGAACTCTGCCAGCAAGTTCTTGGCAACTTCCTCCTAAAAAGACATATGAATCAGCTAGGAAATTAGGACGGGAGGCCCACATCTAGGGCACCGCGCTATCCCCAATAACTGCTGTTATGTTATCTATATTTCAGAAAAATCCCACAAGCCTGAATAATATACACAACATATAAATACTAAATTGGATGAGACTACAACAAACTAAGGAGGTATATAAGAGAAGCTGGAGTTGAATGGCATAAGGCAGCACTGAGGGATAACAACGTGCACAAGGAGAACATGCAGCAAGTAGTATTGGAAGCCCCCATTGGTCCCATATAGACCCAGCAATGTTGAATATTATAAACGTTTATGTTTCAAATGTCATCTGTAGACTTAGCAGATGTTATTCAGCTTGGTTGATAAAAGTTTCATGTTGAGCAATTTGAGTTATTATTAACATAATAATATGTGGCCATACCATTAACATCCTATAAAGAGAAAAAAAAAAAGACCTACAATGCAATTTAGCGTTTAAATAGCAAGTGACATATGAAACTAGGGGGTTTTCATGTTGCCAAATCCGTTCCAAGCAAAAGGGCCACAAGAATAATCACAAATATGATGATATCAGCACATTTGGCCACATAGTTATAATGTTTTAGCCCAGTGTTTTTGTTTTTGTACAAAGCTAATGCTTGGACGAATGGATTCAGCATCATATAGGGTGTGGGTTTTCAACAGGTGGTCCGGGGACCACCAGTGGTCCTTGAGAGGATTCCAGGTGGTCCCCAGCTAAGTTGGTTAACCAGATGCAACTCTTGAGAACGTAAAAATGAAACAAAATGGACCCGCCGGTTTCATTTTTACACTCTCAAGAGTTAAAATATTCATCATGTGAATTAGTCCTAATCTACACAACTAGAAGATTAATGGTCATGGACAGAAGCAAAGGAAATCTTCAGTTTGGGGGGGTCTGTGGGGCTAAAATGTCCTTAAATGGTGGTCCGTGGCTCAAATGCTGAATAAAGGTGGTCCCTGGAGTCAAAAAGGTTGAAAACCCCTCATATAGGGTGTTAAAGGTTTGTCACTTGTCACTCAACCAAGCTGAATATCATCCAGTAGGTCTATAGATAACATTTTGATGGTTTATACACATATATACAGTTCTGGGTTAATTGAATATCCATTAGGCTGAATTGAAATGCTAAGTAAACAACCCCAAATTTCAATTGTGTGCGTCATGACTCGTGGATAACCTTTACTGCGTCACAGCATTGCTTTCAACATGACAGTGTTGGATGAAGAGTACTGTACTTTTATCTCCACAGGGTACAGAAATGGTGTTAACCAGGTAATGACAGAAGTTGAGGTGAGTGGAATTGGGGAGAAGAAAAGAAAAAGAAGGGGGTGAGCAACAAAATCAGAAGACGGCACAAAAAACAGAATTGGTTGTGGATAATAACCTGTTGTGGAGAAGCAAAGCTTACAGTTTTGGGCACTTCGTATGCGATCTGCGTGGAGACGCCACCCATGTCCAGGACGCCTGCTGTCCTTTTCCTCACCATCGCCTCCTGCTGGACGCTGCCTGGGACCTGCACCTCTACAACGGCTTCCCCTTCTGCTTTAGGACCCAGGATAACATGGCACATGTTAAAGGAGAAATCCACACCAAAACACCAAATGGATCTGTAATGGTCCATTTGGTTTTATTTTATGGTATAGATCTCTAGCCTGGCTAAAAGCCAAAAAAACGAATCAGCTGTTGTCAAAAAAAAAAAAAAAGCCAGTGAACAGATAAGCATTTTTTTTGCCAACAGCTGATTCGGTCTGGCTTTAGCCAGGCTAATGGATTTCTATTTAATTAAAATGCAAATGAATAAACTAACCATAAAGCCAATAGAACGTTTAGAAACATGTAATTAATTGGGCATGTGACTGATAATAGCAAATCAGTTTTGGGAAATATACCCCCTTTGCCCCGTTTAACATGCACACATGTACTGTATATGTTTAATTCAGCGCAAAAGAGAATCTGTTAGATGATTGTGTTGTATTGTAAAATAAATAAATATATATTTTGAATACCATATTTTTAATGCCATTTGATGGTGTGGTGGAACTAAAAATGTATTAGAAAAAGAGGCTAATGTAACATAACATAATTCAAATGATTCACTATTCCTGTATGCTACATACAGTAGCTTGTTGTCAGTTCCAGTCATATCAGCAAACACTGATATGGCTGGGACTTACATTGACCACACAAACTTATTTGTACAATGTAGATTCCTGTTTGGGCACTTACCATTATGTGCATGGTTAAATCTTCCAAGGACAAAGTTGATCCCAATCCACGCATACACACCTTTAAGTAGTAGAAACACAACACAAGTTATAGGATGTTCCTCTGTTGTCACAGTTAACTGAGCCTTTTTACCATTCTTTTACGGTATGCACATATACACAATAAACCGGTATACACAATACACATATGTATCCTTTAGACATATATATTATATATTAGGCTAACGCCTAATATTATTGAATTGAACGCCTAATGTGACGCCTAATATGAATTAATATGAATTGAACGCCTAATATTAATTGAACACCTAATATTATATATTAGGCGTTCAATTGGTCTGGTTAGCCTAATGATACATTGAATCACCTGTGAGGTCCTAAACATGGCTGGTGGAGAACTACAGGTGAGACCCATGAATACACATCTGTGCCACACATACTGTTTTACACTTACTGTATGTTTAAGTGTACACTAAATATTTTTGTCCCTAACATTTTAGTTTGTTTAAAACGTATACAATTCTGCTACTAAAATCTTAAATGTAGCATTATTGTGTTTATGTTGTAAAACAACCCCCTCAAAATCAATGTTTTTTTAATCTTATTTCACCTGTCATTTTGCCTACCTTCCGTCTTGCCGGAAATTACTTCCACGTGGGAATCCGAGAACAGGAAGTTGAAGTGGACTGGGATGTCTGTCCGAAGATCTTCAAGAAGTGCCTCTTGTTGGCTAAGATAAAAACAATAAGGCAAAGTGAGCAGTTCTCCTCAGGCCGCTAAAGGGGCTGTAAAGAGGGTACGCATGTAGTTATGCAGGAATGCCTACCAAGTGGGGGGGGGCTTTTCTGGCCTTTACAGCCCTGCTTCCAAACAGAAAAAAAATCTGATTGCACTGAACAATGTTAAAAAACAATAAACTCGATGCAACACATTGCAAGCTTATAGATCCATTTTCAGCAATTGTTCCCACAGAGGCGCAGGAGTGGCTCAGGGGTATAGTAGCTGATAGATCGGATGGCAACTGAGTGAGGTTCCTCGTTCGATCCCGGGCTTCCCCATTGCTCAAGATGAGTAAGACTCTTCCACAGAGGTTGGATGCATATTAGAACGCCTAATTACTCCCGATATGGAGGTTGGTGCCTTGCATGCTTTCCTCCTCCATTGGTGTGTGAATAGCCATTGGTCTGTGAATAGCTGAATGTAATGCACAGTATAAAGCGGTTTGATTCAAAGTGCCATATAAACGCAACAATTAGTAGGACCTGTCCAGAATAAATAGTGTGTAACTGATACTAATTTCTTCCCCTTTGGACAATTGATAATTCATGCTTGCGGGCAGTGTTGGACAATATTGCTTTGGAGAGTAATATCTTTACTTATTATATTACGCATTACTTGAATTAAAGAGTAATATGTTACATATCTTATTACTTTATTAGTTTCCCCTTCCCACCCGTAAAAGAATAGAGATATACAACACATCTGTTTGGAGACAACTTGTAGTGCACGTCATGTGTACTACTGTGCATCTCTGTTTTTATATTTTGATAGCTTGCAAATCTGTTCCATTTTCACATCATGCAACAAGCTCCTTTGTGATAGGTAATGAGGGTGTTTTGGCAGAGTAACACATATTACCCATTCTGGCAGAGTAATATTGTTACTAATCTACTTTTGGTGTTACATACATGTACATCCTTGTTACATACAAGGATATTACAGTAATATAATTATGTAATCTGTTACTGCCCAACACTGCTTGAGGGGATGCAGCGCAAGTATACAGCAGTGGCAAAAAGGCATGGCCAGGAGCTTCAAGTTTTGGTCAGTCCACAGGGAAGTGGTTAACAGGCTTTTCTGGCTTTCACGCAACGAACCAGGAATTTCAAGTGAAAATAGTGAAACCAAAACATATGTCTGATTGACACTTCAAGTCACTTCACTGCGTCATTGGAGCAAAAAACAAAGTTGAAGCCAGCTGAACTATATTTGTTGCGCGTCACGCCAGTCACACAGTAGCAGTATCGACTGATACGCAAGTGTTGCGGTATCGGTCAATAGCTTCATGTCGCCGGCTACCACTGAAAATGCCTTGTTGACCATTGCTTTGTCGCCACAGGATTTGTGTTAATAATTAAGGCCTACCTTTCCGGAAGGACTCGCATCCCAGCTGTGCACAAGATGTACAGGGGTGTTTCCTGGTGCTTGTTTTTGGGGATGTGTTGGGCCGCAAAGCTAAGCAACGGATAAATGTAGTCACTGGCTTTCTCCGGTGTTGTGGCCAGTTCAGAGATACCTACAAACACACGCACAACATACAGTAATTAGATATGGTTATGACAGACATGACAGGTCCAAGATTCTGAAGTGGGCAGGGGGCTAAGAACATCATATACACACCCTATAATAACAGCAGTGCTGATTGAATAGCGCATGGAGGACTATGATATTTGTAAGATTTTTTACAAATATCAGCACCCCTTGGTTAGACTAAAACGATCGTTTAGTATACACCAACACCATCAACTAAATTTTTTATTTTAGTAAGTGAGGTCAAGCCACAATGGTCCATACAAAGCCAGAGCGGTTCTTGTCTCACCTGGCTTGATCTTCATGACCACTGGCTTGCGGTGTTGGTCTCTCATTTGTCGGATGTCCAGCAGTTCGTGGGGATTGCCGTTGTGCCGTGGCCAACAGTACACAAACACCCTGGAGCCACTGCTGCCACAGTCCACCACCAGGCCGTAGTTGAGATTGGGGTTGCCGGTGTCCGTTGCCTCCACATCGGTGAGCCTGGCCAGATGCCTTTTGACGAACAAAGCTCCAAAATGAGTACAAAGTAGGGCGAATAAATAAACTTGCTGCGCTGCTTGCATTCTGTCAAAACTCATTTACATTTCAAGAGTGCACAGACTATCTTCATGTGTGACTTCTCCTCACAAATTCACCTGTGGAAGTGGCTTTCCTTTCCGATCCAGCTGTCATGTCCCTTTCCGATGACGAGTAAGAGGTAAATGAGTCCCACCACGCCCACTGCCAGACCGATAAAGAACAACTGTCTGACAGAAGGCAGGAGTATCCGAGGAATGAGCTGAGATGGTAAACTGAAGTGCCAGGATGCTGGGAAAAGGCACGAGAAGCTGATCCTGTCAAAAGACGTAAAAGAGAGAGAGAGAGGCTGAACGCAGTGATGGTTAAACCAGTGTAATTAACTAGTAATGTGGCATTTTTTAAGCATTGACTGGACTGTCAAAGTACACCTACCTTCCCATGTTGTTGGGTATTGTCTTGTATGTCGTTAGATCATTAAAGAAGTCATGGGACAGCCAGCTGGAGGTTGGTAGCACCAGAGCCCCATCCTCTTGCCTTCTCTCTTAACTCTGGTCATGGTGATCTTGATCTGACAGCACAAAAATAAGAAGCCTTGAAAGATGACTGTCATGTGAAGCATGGCTAAATAAAAATAAGTAAACAAATGACTAAGATCAAAAGTGGTTGCTAGATAAGGCCATGAACCTGGATCAACTCTGTCTAGGGAAAGAGTCATGTTCAAGCTGTGGTCAAAATCGACTTGGCATGATGGATGAAGAAGGTGATGGCATCGTCATGCAAACATAATGTTCTAAGTAACTTGTGACGTTGCCTGAACGCTTTGTATTCTCGTTCGCATAGATCTGCTGCAACAGGGGTGGTGAGAAGATAAATACACTGTCTGAAGCTGCAGCCGCACAATTATTAGCCAGCTAAACTGACCACAGCGAACATCTACTACAGCCCCGTCTGCTAAATAAAAACACGTTTTGATATCACGCTCTGTAAATTCGTGTCATACTTACGATTTAAACGAAGATCGAGGTCTAGCCGCTAAGCGAAGCTAATCGCGACGCAGCAGCAGCGCTGCTACGGCCAGGTCTCGGGTCTCTCTCTCTGCTGCTCAGTGACGTGGCAGTGCTGGGTATGTTTGATTTTACCTCTACCCCGTCCGGGAGGAAATCCTCCGTGGAGGTGGCGCCTACCAATGGTCTCATAGCACAGTGGTTATGTGGCAGTTCCCTAACCTTTTCATGTCTAGCCTAAGGGCCACTAAATTCACACTGACTCATATCTGACTTAACAGATCGACTGGACTGTACATAATCTATAGGCTACTATAAGTCTTAAAACACTACTTGAACTTGACTGTATAATGACTGTATGCCGGTAAACATGAGGTGCTTACTTTACTGGAGTTTTCCTCAATGTTCAATATTTGACTTGTCTTTTAACTCCACAACAATTTGACTAGTCAATAAAATCCTATAGGATTCTGACAGAAAAATACTGTGAGATTTCCTATTGGATATTTTGTTATTAGATTATTAGCATCCAATGGAATTATCCCACAAATCTTCTAGGAAACCTATAATGACATCCTTTTCTTTTAGGATTCCAATATGAAAATGTCCATTAGGACTTATTCAAAAATCCTATAGGAGCAATCCAATAGGCCTGTAAGTTTTTGACTAGGGACAGGCCTATGATTTCCTATTTAAGTCATACATCTTGACCAGTAATAATTGGTAACATAATACAGTAATACACATTCACTTTGAACAATATTACACTAAAGAAACAATCAACCCCAAACACACATATTTAAAATAAACTTTATTTTCAGAAACATATTTGGTAAAACTCACTTACAGTGGTCTTACTACTCAACACTTGCAGGCATAGGCCTATTTGCAGATGTACAGTATAATAGACTTTTGGCATGATAATTATCGTATTGTATATTTAAATTCAAAAGGCCACTTAAAAACACAATTTTGCCCATGCTGGACATTTAAAACATCACACTAGATACATTTAGACACAACATAGAAAATACAAGCTGTTCAAAATCATTTGACAATTGAAAATTTGAAAATTACAATTCTTAACTGTAATGGCACACCAACAGGGTTAAAAGCATCGCAGTTGACCGCCACATAACCTTAGAGTGAAAACAACTTTCAAGGTGAGGAGAAACACAGTTGTTGGCATGCCACCACGACAAAGAAGATTTCATTTAGGATGAAAGGAAGTGCCATTCCCAAACTTTCTCTCTCCCCATTACCCTGTTAACTGCTATTTTTCTTTTTTAGCATTTACACTTAAGGATTCTGGCCTTTAAGAAAATTCAGATTTGTTGTTTAAATGCTAATTGAGAGCCTGTTCCAAGTTCAGTTGAAACTGGCATCATTGTGCAGGCTCCAACCTCTTTGCTGGTGAAGACGTTTCTTTATGTTGAAAACCTAGTGAGAGACAGAGGAAAGCAGATTTGGAGAGATAGAAAGGTACATTGTCAAAACAAATAAATGACCACAGTGGAATAGATGAAAACATGGCAGGCCATCTGTCGAGAACGACCACCAAGGCATAGGAGCACTGAGCTGAACAAATAAATCAAGTTTTTATCAGTTGAGGAAAAAGTGTCCAATCAGAAGACTCAAAAGCATAATCCATGGAGACCCTTTATCCAGACTCACCATCAAATGTCCTCCCCACCTCTGATCAGGGTTAGGAACATTGCAACACTGCATTCCTTTAAATTATGCCATGCTCTTCTTTAAACAATCATCATTTCCATCACACACTTTTTCATCAACATAAGATTTCAGCACCACGCCTTGGAAACCACAATTAAGGTACATTGACAAACAAACAAAAACACAGTTTATCGTTCCGTCTCCTCCTGTCCTCCACCATTTTTTCATATCACCCCTGGCGTGTTGTGTGTTTTAGAGAACAGAGCTGCAATGCTAACCTGGTTCAGCAAGGGTTAGGCGATTTAATTCTCTCTCCAGTTCCTCATCAGTAATGTCGAAGCCGCTTTGCGGTACAGTTGGCAAAGAATCCAGCAGATCACTGCCAGGGAGACTTGGCTGAGGCTCCCTGGCAGGAGATAGAGGGTTGGTCGGGACTTCAGGTAAACCGGAGATACCATCTGGCGATAGAGGCTTGGTTGGGACTCCAGGTAAACCCGAGATGCCATCTGACTTTGAGTCTTCCAACAAAGATTTAAGCTCTTCTTCCAACTCCTCTGTGTCTTCTGTATCCACAACAGAATTACAGACTTAAAATCAAAGTGAAACGTTGTGTGAAATTTAAAGTTAACGTTTCATAAACAAGAAAAGACAGCACACCTGAGCTGGACCCAGCACCAGCTATGGTCTGGTTCACTTCATCCTGAGTATCACATAACTGCGTATATCAAAGGGAATAGAAAATACATTTTAATGTTGTGAACATTAAGACAATATTATGATATACTGTAACTTGTTCCGTCATGAGTCTGACCTCCTGAATTTGATCCACAAGGCTCTCAGCACGCTCCACTGACACATCTTTAAGAGAGAGGCGTAATGCAGATACTCCAGCCTGGTACGCTTGTATAACCTACAAACACAATTTACAATTTACAAACACTTTACAATTAATGTAGGGGGAAAAGGTGCAAAATGAGAATAAGCAGGATAATCAAGAGTAAAGTGAATAAACAAGGTAATTATATGAAACTGGGATACCAGGTAAACAGTGATTCTAACATCTGCACATCTGTAGCAAATAGTCTCCTTTAGGTGTCTCCTACTGGAACTGTTGCTTCTAAAATGATTGGCTTAGGAGTCCAAGGGCTCCATCTTCATTACACCCTAAACCCCATATCCCTAAATTCTTTGGCTTTTTTTTTTTTTTTTTTTTACTATTTTTAAAAACCTTGAATAGTTCAATGTGCCAACCTATTGGCATGTTGTGAACTCAAAAAGGGATAACGGTTTCAGCACTGACAAAAATCTAGGCCCAAGTCTACATGGTAGAGTAATTGGACTAAAGGTTATTTTGTGGGTGAACTTTCCCTCAAGCCAATCTATTCAACACAGACAGGTTAACTCTGAACAAGAGCTAAGCCTGGCTTTAACTACTCTTAACATTCTCTAATAATACAGAAGGACCTCTTTAAATCTAGTGCATGCCACAGATGTGTGAATGTTGCAGGAAATTATTCATTCATTAATTCCAAAAATGGATTAATCAGCATAGAAAAGATTGTATTGGTCAATTAAGACCAAACTGACCATGTAATTTAGTCTAATTTTATCAACTGCTTGTCAGGTATTAACGAGTAAGCCATACATTATGTTTTGCCTTTATGTCACTGCATTTTACCAACATTATCATTGAATATGAATTACTGTTACCAGTTTATCAGTCTGTGACTGCGCTATTCTGTCGAGGATTCCTTTAATAGTCTCCAGTTGGGAAAACAACTTGTCTGCTCTTCTTTCCACCATTTTCTGGCCTCTCAAACACCTCAGGGCCTGTGGAATTTAGAGTTCACCGGAAACATGCATACGGTAGATATGACCATGGAAAATGGTTTGATACCATCTCTGTGCAGGCTACAAGTTTCATGGGCAAAGACTTTTCTGTGGATAACATACGACTCTACTAAAGACAAGGTAGGCGTTTTTTTCACAGCCTACATGAGGATGCAAGTTTACGCTTCTGAATGGTATTAAACATTTAAAAACTACTAGGATCTTAGGACCCGTTGCGAATATATGAACACCAAATTATGTACAGTGTGGATAATGTGATTTCACCAAATATGCAAGTATTTTCATGAATTGTGCTTTAATGCACAGACAGTGCATTGGCCAGTCATAACGTGTGTATGTTTTGCTATTTGCATTGCCCCCTATGGCTGAAAAGGGAATTCCCAATGTTAAGCGGATGGGAAAATTTAATTCACCAATAAATGCATTATTAATCAATAATTTGTTAATTTGGATGGATATAATATATCGGTTTAGCAATGGGACAATAGTGCAAAACCTGCGTTTTCTTCCCTTGCCGAAGCAGTGCCCTTGCTTCCTCTCTGCACCTGCAACACAGATAATACAATCCAGCATCAGCAAAAATCACACTCAAACTCTGGCCTTGACCTGAATATCACAGCAGGGAGCAGGAAGTTGCTTTACCAATGTGTTCCAAACTCTGACACTTAAAAACAATCATTAACTTTGTATGTAATCATGACAATCAAAAATGTCTTTGCCTTTGAGTAAATGTTTTTGCATTCAAATCTTTATGTCATACTTTTCAGACTCAACACCTAGGGCTTCCACTCTCTCTCCAAGAAGCTTTTCACTGCACTGCAGTTGATAGATGCCGATATCTACGTCACTGACTGGAGATACACGATCTTGCCCAGGGCGACAAAACTTGACAATCTGTTATGAGTGCATGCACAAAATACAATAGATGGAAGTTAGATTACAAGTGTCACAAAGTATTACTAGATCTGCCACCGAGTAAACTCTCCCATCAGCATTTACGTGCACCTCACACCTCTGTAACAACCATGAATTGTTTTCTGGCTAAGCTTTACCTTCTCGCCTTCATGCAATGAAACTATCACTTGCTTTTCCCTCTGCAGTTGGAGCACAGCCATACAGAGGGTGCTTTCATCAGTGCAAACATGGGAGGATAGTGCACAAAGTTCTTGAAATGACAGGAGAGAACGGCTGGCAAATGCACTGCCCTTGTATGCAGCCAGCAATTCTGCTGCTTTCTCCTGCAACACACAAGTGGAGATTCTGAAGTAATGTGCATTTTACCTATCAGGCAAAGTAAACAAAAGAAATAAAGGGGGGGGGGCTTGCAAGTTGTGACAAACACATTTAAAAAACAACCACTACTATATTCAAGATGCATACCTTTACTAGTTCGATGACAACAAACGACTCTTCCAAAGGTACACGACTGCTTCCCAGAAGGGTGGAGAAGGTCCATTTCAAAGGTTTCACCAGCAACAAGCCAACACCCCATGACAGCCAGCCTGAGTCCACATTTGCAGCAAATTCCGATTCTCGTTGCACCTTCCCAGCCCTGGAAAAGGTGAAACAGGGAAAAAAGGTCATCTGTATGCATAGGGAAGAATGCATGATTCAAGAAAAAAGATGTTGGAAGTACTGCTATATTGCCTTGTGTACGGTTGATAGTGTGTGTGTCTTGTAAGTTGTTTATTACGGTATTATTATTGGTGCAACCAATTCATTAAGTGGCAGTATAGTAACAGTATACGATGATTTGGAGTGAGTGGCAGTACAGTAGACTCTCCAGACCAGGCCAGGGTCCATTAGTCAGACAGGACATTAGTTAGACTATGGTTGGGGTTAGGGTTATCCGCAAAGCAACTCTAGATTTGTTCATAATGGCATGAATCTAGAGCTGCAATGCCCTCCATTGACTCCTCAGTAAAAAAAAATCATCTGCTTGTATTGCAAGCAATTACAATGTTAAACGCATCAATATAGCCATAGCCATAGCCATGTTCTGAGCTACTTTTGGTCAATACATTTTCTGCAGATGATTCTTTTTCTAAGTACTGTAACATTTCCCATTATTAGGCGATGGAGCCGCCCCATACCATTTTCATTTAAGTTCATTAGTTCTGTCTGTGACTCACAAGAATTATATCTTGATGCCACAATTGTCGTTAGTTAGTAGCAGTAGTAGTGCTTGGAATCATTATAAACAATTTGAAATATCTTGTGTTGGGTTGTATTTAGCCCCGTTCCCTCAATACTCTACGCTCACTCTGTAGCTCCGAGATGAGCGTTCAGACACGGTGCATGGTTTCCACAATACAAGATTCTTACCTGTTTCTGAACATGTAATCCCCAAAGTGAAGATCCGTACGCACTTTTAACTAGATTAACACTATGAACGGCCGAGAAAATCCAATTCGTAATTTGAACAGAACACTTAAATCGCTGCTTTTGTCAGACAGTTTTATGTTTTCGTCGCCATTTTGCCGCACATTACTGCCCCCTCTGGTCAGATTGTACAGTTGCATTGACTTTGTCACCAATATGTTGCATGCATACAATATGACCAGAGGGGGCAGTAATGTGCGGCAACATGACAACGAAAACATAAAACTTTATGACAAAAGCAGCGATTTAAGTGCGCTGTTCAAATTACGAGTTGGATTTTCTCGGCCGTTCATAGTGTTAATCTAGTTAAAAGTGCGTACGGATCTTCACTTTGGGGATTACATGGTCAGAAACAGGTAAGAATCGTGTATTGTGGAAACCATGCACCGTGTCTGAACGGCGATATGGAAGCGTTATACGTGACCTCATCTCGGAGCTACAGAGTGAGCGCCGTAGAGTATCGAGGGAACGTATCGGGGCTAGCTACTGTAATGTCTGCCGTATTTTGTTTACCTACCTGGCCATGGACTGAATGACCGTAGGCAAGCCCAGAGGCACAGTGCCCTTCCTCCTAAAGAGCTTGTTCAGTTCTTGCAGGTTGACACACACGGTTCCCCGACTCCTGCAGCTCTGCACGGCCAGGGAGGACCAGAAGTCCATTTTACTGTCCCAGTCTGTCGTGTTCACGTCTCGGTTCTCTTTGAAGTCGGAAAACAAGAAGTTCATGCGTTCGTCGTCTTCCCACTCGGGTGGCAATGCCATTTCCGTGGTGGCATAATTAGACATTTTCCACTTCAGAGTAGGCAGGGTAAGCGCTAGCTGGCAGAAATGTGTAAACAAGACAGCCCTGTCTAGCTACTTCCAACATGCACCACCATGTCAGTGGACATGGAACGGCAAAATAAGCTGTCGGGCACAGTTCAATCTGATAAGATCAGAATCAGATCAGATCTCTCTTTATTGTAAAGACAGATTACCATCCATCTACACGGTAGAGATCATCATGATTCATGGAAATCGGGATCGCCAACATAAACACATACATTTAGCTCATCAGTAAGCGTCGCAAAAAATGGTAGGATAGAGCTAAAGCACCGAACGGCACGAATACGCGGAGCTTATTTCGCATGTGTTGTAAGGTTGTAATATGCCCACGACTCCACCCTCCCAGGCAGTGTGAAATAACAGAACATGCGCACCTCCTTGGCTTTGAGCGACGGGCATCAATGCGGCGCAGTTTCTGCGCATGCAAGGAAACCTGCGTTGTCATGTATTGGCTCATTAACTAATACAGTAGTGGCCAGTGATGGGCAAGTTACTGGGAAAATGTACTGTAGTAACCTACACTACTTGTTACTCTCGAAAAAATGTAGCTAAGCTACACAACAAGCTATCCCTAGTAAATTGTAGCAAGATACACTACAAGCTACATGACAAAAATAGCTTGATGTAGCTTGCTACATCAACACTACATATATAAAAATATATATCTCAACTTAATGTCCAACTTTCTAAATAATAATCATAATAATAAAATAATATCAATAAATGTGTATTATGCATATTAGAGGGATGTATATTTTAGGTTTTCTACCCATTAAAATGGGCGGAATTTGAAAATGTGTGTGGGAAAATGTAGTAAGCTACAATCCTTATTACTCAAAATAAGTAGTGTAGCTTTACTACAAGCTACTCGAAAATGTAGTGTAGCTTCACTACAAGCTATTCCCAGAACAAATGTAGTAAGCTACACTACAAGTTATGGGAAAATGTAGTTAAGCTATGTAGCTTAGCTACTTGTAACAAGCTACTGCCCATCAACTGATACAGTAGTGGCACATAGCAAACTCAAAAGTCAGGGAGTGGACGTTTTAATTTGTATTATATGCATATGCTGCTATTATTTAATACAAATTATTATCCATGGGAATATAGCTAGGCCTACATATTCGACCACATTGGAAGTGCATCAGCAGACATCTACTGGCAATTACATACATACAGGCAACAGGACATGATAACAATTTAAATTCAGATTGATGTAGTTTAAATTCCCTGTTGAGTGCAGTTGTATTGTAATCTTCAATAAATAATATGAGTTACTTTGGTTACAGAGTCATGCATACAGAGTGCTACAGACTGATCCACAGTTTTCAAATTAGATTACATGCACATTCATTACATGTGATCACAAAAGCTTATGTTTTAATCTTCAGTTACCCATCAGGCCTGCCTCCAGATTACAGCATTATGGAAATGTAGACTATAAAAAATGAATATTGCTTAGTGAGTTTAGTGCTCTATCAAATATGAAAGTTGTGAAGTGGCATGCAGAGTCTGCAGATGGCTACACAAGTGTAAGAAACCTGCATAGTTCGATTCGATTCAATTAGGCTAAATGTGAAATACCATTCAATGTGAACAGTTCAGTAGATGCACATTGATGCACACGCCATTGCACCATGCACACACCATTCCTTGTGTATACAGCATGACAGTTTCCAAAAAGAAATGTACAGCTATTATGAAAGCAGTGACATGACGCTGATATACACTGATGCTGTATTCAAATAGTTGTAGTGTTAACTTAAATGAGTATTGCTTAAGAATCGAACCGCCATCAGAGAAGGAACCATTTAATAATAATAATTAGTTAGCCTCACTTAAACATCTGGTAAGATGGCAGACTCTCAAGGCTTAGACAAGTTGCAGTCTTTTCCCCCATATGGCACCCGTTGATAAATGCTCGCAGCGACACCTTGCTTTCAAGAGGTCTACTTAGCGCTGAGGTCTACCACCAAGTGCTGGTAGGCCAGCGTGTTGCCTTTGTAGCTGGCAGCCAGCAGAATGTCCTTGTTATCTACAGACACTAAACTGAAGCCCCTGGGCGCTCTCATGTTGAGCTCTTGGAAGGGCTGGAAGCGCTGCGTGAGGTCATCCCAGAGGTAGACTCTGGAGAAGGAGAAATCGCTCCCTAGGAGTAGGTACTGGCGGAGGCCCACCGCAAAGGGATACACGGCCATCGCGCCGCGCGACGGCAGGGTCTGGATCTCCGTGAAGCGCTGGCCCTCCCAGCGCAGGATCTTGGAGTCACCGATGAAGCGCGTGAGGCAGAGGTAGAGGACCTTCCTGACCCAGAAGTGCTTGACCATCTGCACGTCCGCTACCTCCGTGATCAGGGAGTGGAACATAAACTGCCTCTGGCTGCGGTTCCACTGGTAAACCACGGGGGGCTGGGAGGCACTAGACAGTATGAGGTGCTGCCTGGACCCAGCATCAAGGAACTCCACGTGGGTGTCCCGATGCCAGGGATGGAGGGATTGGTGAGAGTAGAAGCCGTTGCTGTTCCACCGATAAATGCTGGTGGAGCCTGCCTTGGAGCTGTCG
Organism: Benthosema pterotum; assembly: GCA_039105355.1. Lineage (NCBI taxonomy): Eukaryota > Metazoa > Chordata > Actinopteri > Myctophiformes > Myctophidae > Benthosema > Benthosema pterotum. The sequence continues at coordinate 38,886,773 of CM076972.1, forward strand.
GCTACCGCAAAGTACCACTCCCCATCCAGCTGGAAAGTTTCTACAAAGTTGGGCTTCCGCACCCGTGTGGTATCAATGTCTTGGATCTTCACAAAGCGCTGTGGGGCCTCTTCCCACCTGTAACGACATAACTATTGGTGTTAAATACCTGTGTAATGGACAATTACACTACTATAGGGACAAAATAGTCTCATAGACGTCTTACTTGTAGATATGTGATCCCCCAAAAAGTTGAGCCACAACCATGTAAAGGGTGTTGTTTATTACAACAGGTTTGCAGTACACTGCAGAGCGAGCTGAGAGACACACATAGGAACACATATCATTGAGAATCCATCTCTAACTTGTTGCACAAACAGTTTCACACAGGGCCAGCCAGTGTCTCCTACTTACAGGTTATGTTATGGAACATCCTGAAAACCATCTCCACATGATCCCATATATATGTTGTGCAGAACCCTGACTCAGGCTGCGCGAAGGCTACAAATTGGTCTCCGTTGAATTCATAGGACTCCACAGACACGGAGCGGAAAGGGAAGGTTTCATAAACCGCAAAATCTAGAAGAGAGGCGCATTTCGGTCATCATCATAAAAGTGGTATGTTCTGACATTGTGTTCGTCATCTGTTTTCAAATGTGTATGTGGACAAACCTGCACTGTTGCAGTTGAAATCACGGGGAGTGAGCTCATGGATCCTGCGACCTTGGAATTCAAACGGGCTGGCACAATAGATGGCTGGAACAGAGGTGTTGGTCTTCTCCATCCAATCTACCAGCCACTTGATTTTACAGTCACAACGGAGTGAGTTGCCCCGCAGGTCTCTAAGAGTTACATGTGACAAACAAAAAAATATACATTTTTTGTCGGGCAATTAATTAAGGGTAGGGGAAGTGATTTCACTTTTGTCAGATATCACCCAAAAAAAAATTTTTTTCTGTTAAAATGCTCTATTATAAGGTGTGGAAACCACATATGGAGTTTCCCCCTCCCCCACGTTAGCAGAGGAGCTAATAAAAGTTCCCCAGGTCACCACAATTCTCCTCCAATCAGGAGAGAGCAGCAGGTTCACATAGTGTAGCTACTTTTGGGGGCCCCTAGTGCACCAGGCTGGTACTACACCATGAATTTCAAATCACTTCCCCTACCTTTAAACAAAGTTGTATTGTTAATTTCTGATATGGCACTCAATAACTCAATAACAAAAACTTGGTCCATGTACAGTACTTACAAATCTGTCAGGATATCAAGATGTTTGAAGAGATCTCTTGGGAGTAACTGAAGGTTGTTATTTGACAGAGAGCTGTAACATTGCAGTGAAAGGATTCATGAATATGTATTGTATTGACTGTAGAGCATGTCATAAGTGTTTTGCAGACCTCTGTGTTCCTATTTTCTGTCTGCACAACTGACACAGGGCATTGCACCACATCTTAACAAAAGAAACACAACGATAATATAATCAGACAGTACATTTTATGAAAAGAAAAGTAATAATGTACTCACAGATGGGTCAGAGATTTAAGTCCCCTGAAGGTATATTTTGACAGGGCCTGGATGTCATTGTTCTCTATGAACCTGGGAGGGTAGATGTCATTTTCAGACAATGATTTATTCATATTTCACACTTGATGGCAATCGTGAATCATGGTTGCTCAAGTTTGTACAGAACCCTACAACTGAAAGGGTAAAGGCCTTCCTCTTCAGTAAACATGTCAACTTGGGAGAAAATTTTACTTTATGGTAAGAACTCAAATGTGGGAAAAAGTAAACAATGTAGTGATGTTTGCACACACACTTTCTTTGGTCAGGCTTTTGTATGTAAGTGTTTCAGCTTGTAACATGCCATGTTTTGTAAGCCAAAAAGCAGTTAATTTTGTCTGCCAATACAGCGACATCTTTCATAAAACAGTGATATCAGGGGGGGATGAAAACAGGGCTCTATTTTGTAAGCATTGTTCGATCTTACTTTGTCTTTGTGTTGTCTGTGACTATAAAGGACACACACGGACTGCTCTCAGCCAGCAGAATCTGCGATATAGAGATATGACTTTATTAGCCATCACAGTGGGTTGCCAAGGTACATGCTGGCATTGCAAACCGGCTTAGAGCTGGGCTGAAGCCAGAGCCCCACAATCACTTGATGGAGCTTAATGCACATCCTTTTTCGGAAAACTGCAAATGCAAGGCCATCAGCACACTCACATTTTCCGAAGACCATAAATTCACAAAGTGGCATATTCAGCTATTCCGGACAGACAACACAAGGCCAGACATTTCTCTATAGTATAGAGGATTAAATATTACATTTGCAGGCCATGTTTCCCAGGCTTAAGACCCAACTGCTGTACTGCTTTCAGCAGTACTAAAAGCAGTACCTCAGACATGTCCTGTTGTGACACAGATTGGCACTTCAAATTCCTATATTTGTGTGGAATGGTCACCAGTTTATTTCTGTGCAAAATGTGTTGCAAAATGAGTTGTTTACACTGGACGACATGAAGTGTGACACTTACAGATACTGCAGTTGAGACAGACCAGCAAAGGCATCATCAGATATCAGACTGAATGTGTTGGAGTTCAGCAAACTGCAAACAAAATAGAGGAATAATAATCAAATCAAAATCTACAAAAATAAATAACATAATATGTAAAGGAAACACACAAATAAGGCCATACACATAAGGTCATAGACATAAGGTCATACGTAAGGTGGCTGCGATTCAGAAGACACTAAACATTAGCACAAGCACACGTGCACACAGACGCATGCATGCACACGCATATGCACCCACACAAACACACACAATCTCTCTCCCTCTATTGCATCTGAGCAGACAATTGAGTCTTTGTGTTTGACAACAGAAGTGAAGGGAGTCAGTCATTGGTAATGACACTGATACAGAGGCAGTACTCTTATTACTGCTATGTCACCACTGTTTTCAATAACCATTTATTTCTAGTGGTTGCAGTCCTTTCATTGTTTCTGCAAAAAACAAGACATGCATGTATTGTAATATCTTTTATAAGTGAAGGAGGAGAAGTGTCTGATTAAGTACTTTGAAAACAATAAACCACAGTTTTGATACAAGTGTGATCTCACAAAAGGCCCAAGCAATGTTTTAGCTACAAAGGTTCTCAACTGCCACAGCCAGAAGAAGACCTACAGTATACTTTAGTGTAGTATGCTGAAACTCATTGTGTTCTGTATGTTCTTCGTCAACTTTCAACGGTTCAGTGTCCACCACTGCATATTGTCGGCGTCAGGAGGAAACCACATTAGTCCATGTTTTGTTTTGTTTTTCCCTAGCATAAATCAGTGCTATTGAATGCCCTTTACTTCTGTGTGTTCTTTTGAAATATTGAACCTATGGGAAGTAGTAAAAATGCCTTGGACAAAACCTCTTAATTCCGTTGGACCTTAAAACTGTCTGCTAAAGCAACTAAATCCACTGCTTCTCCCGATGTCATGCAAGTAATTGACATTAAATAATGTTACACCACCAACTTTGAGTCAGTATTGCTTTGTTTTTGAAATATACATTTTCCTAATTTCCTGGGGGGGAAAAACAAACAAACAAAAAAAAACATTTTTGAACACAACATGATTAGTTGGTCAGTTGGTTTCTTCCTGACAGCAAAGATACACTAAAACACTCTCCTTTTCATGTGGTCATCATTATGATAAGGAAATGTACTCAGCATCACACAAGGCACGAACAATGCAAGTTGGGATTACATTATAAATATTGTATTGAGTATTATCTCCTGGAGCTGTTGAGGGTAGGCCTACTTGCCCTTTGCTCATGCACAAGTAGGCCATGGCCATCCACAAGTGCAAAGCACTTGTCAGAGTGTATAGTTCTAGTTCTCTTTTGTATTTTGCACTTATTTCTTGTTTCTTATTTATGGTCCTATTTCCTTTTTTGACTAAATAGACAAGATTATCTGAAGTCAGTTCTATAATTTACAGGAGACTACTTTTGAGACTACACTCTGCCTGTGCCTTCTAACATCCTCTGGACAGAGTTGCTGTCAGTGCGTGATACACAGACACACATGGACACACAGACACGTTCTGCCTGGGTTCCATAGTGAGGGCTCACTGCATTCACAGTCAGTGTTATCACTTCAATGCATCGCACGTGTGCTACAATATCCATTTATAGGATGTCTGTGAATGTTTTATCGTAATTTCTCTAAGGACCAAAACATCGCCTCAATATTTGATTGGTGCTAGCTCCTCCTATGCCAAGCTTTGTGTGTCTGTGTGTTCGTACCACAGACAAGATATCATTGGCAGTGTACGGAATGTGATGTATGATGATGTACTGTATGATAAAGATGCATGCCCATCTATCATTTCATTTCACTTCATTCTTTTTCCTTGTGTGTGACAAGAATACACAGTTGATGTCTGTGCTTTCATGTGACAACAATGGAGGCTAGAAAACTCACAGGAACTGTAGCATGTGTAGATGAGAGAACGCTCCTTCTGGTATGGCCGTGAAAGCTGCATTCACCATCGTCCTGAAACACACAGGTGATTGTCATAGTTAGATGCAGGCAACACTAGCCTTTACAAAGTTCAGAGAGAGTGGTTCGTGGTTACAAACAAAGCAAAACATGTGATGAAACATGAACAGTTATTGAATGGGATTGTGTCAGAGCAGTTTACATTTTCTGGAAATATTTTGACAGTGCTCCGGCCATTAGGACCACTCCAAAACGTTTTTCATAAACCAGGAAATAACTTTCTTATTCATATCTTCTGTGTTTAACAATGAGGACACGTACTGCGGCCTGCCTGTGCTTTTGCGTTCCCTTCCCTAAAGGCACACCAATGTTAAATCCCATTCATCCCATTATCAATGAGGTCAATGGCAAATGAAAGCACGTCCTTTACAGCACTCTCCAAAAAAATTGTAACGGTGTCCCATTCGGTGCTTAGCTTTTTATTATTTCATTACATGTGCTCCACTTCCAGACAATCTACTCTCCTTAAGATTAAATCTCCTCAGAGGACAAGTAGGTCCTCAGCTGTGAGATATGAAATCTATTGTTAGTTTTTATACTCCCCTGAGTTCACTCCACAGGGTTTCATTGCTGTACTTTTCATAACGGTGTGCGTGCTGTGCTACCTCTCTGCCAGGGATTTGTTGACTCTCGTCCAAGGAATGAGAAGAGAGTGCTGTGTTGGAGACACCAAAGTGCCCGTTTTGTCATCCGCTAAAAGGCATACAACTAAGTGCTGCATCGGCAGAGCCTTGTTCCGTAACATTCACCCCGGGTAACATCAATTGCATTTGTTCTACAGTAACCAATATTGTACAGTAGCAGTGCACTGTGGTTACGTAATTCTCCATTGCACTGTGTGTACACCTTTC